>JAZKJV010008851.1:0-356155 GCA_037367405.1 Ottelia alismoides
AGTAATTTCTCCCAAGGACCCCATGAGTCGATACATGAAGCATGGGAGAGATTCACTGATCTGCAGGAGAAGTGTCCCCATCATGATATTCCGAAGACCAGCTTGGTCCAGCATTTCTTTGGGGGACTGAACATTGAAAGTCAAAGGCTCGTAGACGCAGCATGTGGGGGCTCACACTTCAATAAGGATGAAGATGTCGTCTGGCAGATCTTTGAAGAAATGGCCGAAGGAGAGGTCGCCCTCTCTTCATCCAAGGCTTATCAGAAGCAACCCCAGATCCTTCAAAAGCAAGTGCACATGGCAGCATCTAAGGAATCAGAGAGAGATGAAAGCTCCAACCTCAGCATCATCGGGGGACATCTCTCTAAAGTTGACATTATCGAGAAGCGATCAAAAGATCTCGAAAAACTCGCCTTAATCGAGAAGAGGACCCAGAGTTTGGACAAACTGGATCACATCACCAAGCAGCTAGAACTGCTGGTAGGTACCATCAATTCTGTTCAGTCGGCAGCACCGCTCGAAGCTCCAGCTGAGAGAAAAGACGAGCAACCACCGCTACACCAGCCTCAGCCAAGCCAGCAACCACCGACAGTTCAGCACGTGTACTACGTGCAGGCACCTGATCAGAGCCAGCCGCAACAGCAAATGGTTGTGTACCAACCAGAGTTTATCTCCGACACCGATTCAGTGTTCCCGCCACCACCCCTGGTCCAGGAAGTTAATGGGGTTTGGACTAATGATGCACAGCCGACCCGTCCTCAGGGACAACTCCAGGGTCAGCCATTCGCCAACCGGCAGTACCACCAACCTCAGGGTGGTCGTTTTGGGCACCCCTCTCAGCAACACCAGCAGCCTCCTCAATTCGCACATCAATGGAGGCAGAATTTTCCGTATCAGCAGCAGCAGCAGTATCGCCATCCGCAGCCGTATCACCAATACACGGCTGCTCAGCCTCAATCATACCAGCAGTATCCCTCTCCGTCCTACCAACCACTTCAACTTCCTGCTCCACCACAGCAACACCATCAGCAGCCTCCCCACCCATCTAACCAACAGCAGCGTGGTATGCACGCTGCATCTTCTGATGTGCCCCCAGCTAATCCCACCATGGAGTGTCTAGCCCAGCTTGTCCAAGGGCTAGCGGAGATGACTAAGCGGCTTGATGACCTGACCGCCACTCGCACTACCATTCCGGCGCAGGTCGAAGCCAACCCCAACAATTTCAAGAAGAAGGAGCAGGTAGAATGTGATGTCCAGTCCGCGTGTGATAATGATATTACTGCTTTTTCTAATGCTGTTACTCTCAGGAGCGGTAGGGCCTTGCCTCCGCCTGCTACCAGATATGGGGTGAATAAAGAAACAGGTGGATCGTCATCTTCCGCATCAGCCGTGCCAGCTCCAGGGGCGGGTGAGGAGGAAGAGGAAGGAGAAGCCAGTCCAGCCGTCGTGCATTGCCAGAAGCAATTCCAGCCAAAAATACAAAAAAATCCGCAAAAACAAAAACACCAAAAAGAAGCCTGTAGCAGAAGTGAAGCCGCGCCAGCCTTGGAGGAGCCGCCAGCAGCAGCCGATCCTGTGCCAGCCGATGGATCCAATGCTACCCTTTTTGATCGCCCAGCAGCACCAGCAGAGTTAAATCCAGCTTGTACGCCTTTTTGTAGTCCGGATGTACAACATTCTGTGGGCGATAATCTTGATGTAAATAAGGACTTTAATTTTCCTGCCAGTAATGTGAATTCCTTTTCCTCATGCAATACAAAAATCCAAAAAAATGGCAAAAAGAAAAACTGCATTGTCTGATCCAGGTGTTGTAGATATTTTGGATAAATTGACTGTTGAGATTCCCTTGTTAAAGGCCGTGGAATACATGCCAGCTGTGAAGAAAGGATTAAAAGAGGCATGTACTAACAGGCGTCGCCCAGCGCAAGACAACAGACGCCGAGAGGTAGAAAAACACGTTCTGTCCATGGCCACAGTTGCAGCTATCACCAACCTCCCCCAGAAAAAGCAAGACTCAGGAGCACCTCTGATCAGTTGTGTGATCTTCGATCAGGTCTTCGAGCGTACTCTTCTTGACAGTGGTTCTTCCATCAACCTTCTGCCCTCGTCCATTATGCAAGAATTCGGGCTGGGACCGCTCAAGCAGACACGAATGATCCTTCAGTTCGCTGACCGATCCGTTAAGCGGCCCCGCGGTTTGTTGGAAGATGTGATAGTTACCGTGCAGGATATGAAATTCCCAGCTGACTTTGTAGTCCTTGATATGGACTCTCCTGCACCACTGCTCCAGACTCCTATCATCCTCGGCAGACCATTTCTCCGTACTTCAGGCGCCGTGGTTGACTACGGGTCTGGAAAGATCACCTTCAGCTCGAAGACCCAGCGAATCACCATCAACATGAACAAGGAGCAGAACGCCACGACTGATGAGAGTCAAGCAGCATCAGAAGCAGACTGTGAGTTTATTGCAGAGATCAGAGATTCAGAGTTATCATTGGATGATCCATGGACCCGAGAAATCCTCACTCTTGAGGAGGACTTGGAAAGCACGGTCAGCATATGCTCCGATGATGTGTGGGAGACAGATTCTCAGATACAAGCGCATCTTCTTGAGCATTCACTCCAGACCAAACATAATCAGCTCACCGCAGAACCGTTCGGTACATCGCTTGGATCTCAACAGAATGTTGAGGATGGTACTAGTCTCAAAGTACATCCCACCACCAGCATGGTATCAGAAGTGACCGGTAAAGGGGACAGACCGAAACCAGAACTCAAGCCACTTCCTGCAGGCCTGAAGTATGCTTTCCTTACGGGTGAAGAACACATGTATCCAGTCATCATCAGCAGCAGGCTGAATCTGGATCAAGAATCTCGACTTCTCGAGATTTTAGAGAAGAACCGCAAGGCACTTGGTTGGAGCGTATCAGACCTCCGAGGGATAAATCCAGCTCTGTGCTCACACCATATCTATTTAGAAGACGATGCCAAGCCGTCCCGCGTTTCCAGAGAAGGCTAAACCCTAACCTTCGGGACGTGGTCATGAAGGAAATCACAAAGTGGTGTGATGCAGGCTTCATTTATCCCATCTCCGATTCAAAGTGGGTAAGCCCCCTGCATGTAGTTCCCAAGAAATCCGGGCTTACTGTGGTCACAAATGAAAAAGGAGAAGAGATTTCAACTCGGGTACCGACATCCTGGCGGGTGTGTGTTGACTACCGCCGCCTAAATGCAGCAACCAAGAAGGACCACTTTCCCTTGCCATTTATTGATCAAGTCTTGGAGAGATTAGCAGGCAAGGAGTTCTTCTGCTTCCTGGACGGGTACTCCGGGTACAACCAAGTGGCGATCGCCCCTGAGGATCAAGAGAAGACTACCTTCACTTGCCCGTTCGGCACCTACGCCTTCAAGAGGATGCCCTTTGGATTATGCAATGCACCCGCAACCTTCCAAAGATGCATGCTAGCAGTCTTCGCCGAAATGGTAGGCAGTTTTCTCGAGGTGTTCATGGATGATTTCTCCGTCTATGGTGACAGTTTCGATTCTTGCCTAGAGCACCTAGACAGAGTGCTTCAGAAATGCCGGGAAGTCAATTTAGTGCTCTCATGGGAAAAGAGCCACTTTATGGTCACAGAGGGTATTGTGTTGGGCCATGTCGTTTCCAAACGTGGCATGGAAGTCGACCCAGCCAAGGTGGATGTCATTTCAAACCTGCAGCCACCTCAGTCAGTAAAGAATGTAAGGTCGTTCCTGGGGCATGTGGGATTCTACAGACGATTTATCAAGGACTTCAGCCGCATTGCCCGACCTCTGACGGAACTTTTGTGCAAGGAGACAGAATTTATTGTTGATCAGCCAATACTCCTTGCCTTCAATCAATTGAAGGAGCTTATCACTCAGGCTCCAATCTTACAGCCTCCAGACTGGACTCTTCCATTTGAAATAATGACCGATGCGTCCGATTTTGCCGTCGGAGCTGTTATAGGGCAGAGGAAAGATAAGGCGCCCTATGCCATTCACTATGCCAGCAGAACATTAGATGAAGCTCAAAGGAATTATACAGTAACAGAGAAAGAACTGCTGGCTGTGGTTTTCGCCTTAGAGAAGTTCAGATCCTATCTGTTGGGGTCAAAGGTCACAATTTTCACAGACCACTCTGCTATTCGATACCTACAGCAGAAGAAGGATGCCAAGCCCAGACTGATTCGTTGGATCCTTCTCCTCCAGGAATTCGATCTGGAAATTAAGGACAAACCTGGAGTTCAGAACGTGGTAGCAGATCACCTCTCCCGAATAGAGCAGCATGACTCTCCTTTGAGCAACGCACCTATCACAGAGACCTTCCCTGACGAAGCTATCTTAGCCGTGGATGCTCTCCCTTGGTATGCTGACATTGTAAATTACCTCGCCTCTGGGGTAATACCTTCGGATTGGACGAAGAATCAGAAGAACAAATTCATGTCGACCATCCGCTTTTACCAGTGGGAAGATCCCCTTCTATTCAGGGAAGGAGCAGATTGTATTTGGCGCCGGTGCATTCCTCAGACGGAGCAATCTAGTGTCCTCGAGCATTGTCATTCGCTCGAATCTGGTGGGCACCATTCTGGAGATCGTACGGCAGCGAAAGTATTGCAGTGTGGCCTCTGGTGGCCCACTTTATTTAAGGATGCAGCAGAATTTGTTAAAAGATGTCTTGATTGTCAGCGACTGAAAGGAACACTCACTGCCAAAGACTCAATGCCTCTAAAAATCATTCAGATAGCAGATGTTTTCGATGCATGGGGCATTGACTTCATGGGACCTTTCCCTAACAGTCAAGGTTTTGAGCACATCCTTCTTGCCGTAGATTACGTGAGTCGTTGGGTTGAAGCTATCCCCGCCCGAGCCGCCGACAGCAAAACAGTTTGCCAGTTTCTGAAGAAGAACATCATTTCGCGGTTTGGGATACCGAAGATTCTCATATCCGACGGGGGTAGTCATTTCATCAACAAAGAGGTCAAGAAGTTAACGAAGGAGTACGGCATCGATCACCGCGTCGCATCTCCTTATCATCCGCAGACCAATGGCATGGCGGAGTTATCCAATAGAGAAATCAAGACTATATTGCAGAAACTTGTTAGGCCAAACAGAAAAGACTGGTCTCAACTCTTGGACTCAGCTCTTTGGGCTTACCGTACGGCCTACAAGTCTCCCTTGGGCATGTCACCCTACCGTCTTGTATATGGAAAACCATGTCATCTGCCCGTAGAATTAATTCACAAATCCCTTTGGGCAATTAGTAATTGTAACTTGGACTCACGAAAAGGTGGTCAGAAGAGAAAGGATGATCTGAACAAGCTCTCGGAATTCCGAGACTGCGCATACGATAACACCTTGATGTACAAAGAGAAGGTGAAACGCTGGCATGACCGGCACATCAGACGAAAGACCTTCGATGTTGGGCAGAAAGTGTGGTTGTTTGATGCAAAGTTGCGGATATTCCCAGGTAAATTAAAAAGTAAGTGGACAGGGCCATTTCGAGTATGTGACGTGCGTGACAACGGAAGCATTGCTATATCAGAATTGTCCCCTGACGCACAGCCCTTCGTCGTCAACGGCCAACTACTGAAGCCTTACTTGGAACCAGATTTATTCTTAGCCGTTGTTGACTCTATTCAGTTAGTGCACCCCGAGGATATCTCTACACCTCCTGCAGCACCAAAGGATTCAGACGATGTACTCCAACCATTATTGCTCTGATTTTCTTCTTTTCTTCTTTTCTTCTTTTCCTTATCTATCTTCTTTTTCTATCTAAAACGTGCCGCCTTTGTAGACAGTTTTCTATACTTAGGACGTACTTGGTCCTAAGTATAGGGGGGTGAGCACCTAGGGTTCTTGATTTCTGCTCGATCCTCTCCATCGTCTCCTCTTCTTGTCTATACTTAGGAGTATCTTACCCTAAGTATAGGGGGAGACAATCTGAGTATGATCAGTGTATTCTCACCCTTGACCCTCCCCACTTTGTAAACAGTCTGCTATACCAAGGATTCTTTGATCCTAAGTATAGGGGGGACGGTCAACTTCTCATTCATTTCGTTCGTATTTATTCTTTAGATCTGTCTATACGCAGTACGAGTTATGTCTTTGCTTTTTCCTTTCGATCTATGAGGACATAGCTCAAGCTAAGTATAGGGGGGTCGTATATACTGTGTATATACTAAAAGCCATAACTCATACTGAAAAATAAAATATCACTATATCACTACAACACAAAATAAAATGTAAAAAGTAGCTTTATAATAACGAAAGATGATTGTGAGTTCCTCAGACTCATTGTAATTATACTGACTAGTAAGTCAGAAAAGTGTTTTACGAAACGTTTTTTTTGAAAAATCTTGTGAAAGTTGTTTGAAAATAGCGTGAACAAGTATTCAACGATTGAAAAGATTAGTTTGTGTGTAAAACCTATTTTCTTTGAGTAAAAGCAAAATATGTGGAAATTAGTGTGCAAATGATTGTGAAAAGTTGATTGTCAAAAAAATTGTTTTGAAAAATCTATCTGTGTTGTGTAAAACATTTGTAAAAGGGTTTTCAAATGCGTGTACATGTTACAAAAATTATTTTGGACTAGAGTTTTCGAAAACCCTTGTGAAAATGTTTCTCGAGTAAGTCTGAGGAATTTGCACAAAAATCTTTCATTTGTAAATGAGGAATAAGCCAAATAAAGTGTATAAGAACAGAACCATACTATACGTCAAATACAATTTTTTTTCTTCTTTTGTACCTACTGATTAATAAATCAGATACCTATACAGTATGATTTGAAAAATAGTGTGACCAGTTTTGGAAAATTTGATGTGAAATGATTTCAAATGCGTGAAACGGTGTTGATTGCAAAATTTTTCTTTGTGTGAAAGAAAGAATTTGAAAAACCTATGTGCAAATGTTTTGAAAAATGCTTGTTAAAAGTATTGTGAAAATTGTATATAGTGTGAAAAATCTTTGCAAAAATAGTTTTCAAATGTGTGTAAAGGATTGCAAAAATTATCGTGTACTATAGTTTGCAAAAATATTTTCAAAAAGCTATTAATAACACCATTGCAGATACTAGTAAATCAGAAACAAGATACATACAATTCTTTCTATACATACCCAAATAAACTATTTCATTCATACCTGTAAAGTCGCTAAAAATTTCCTAAATTTTGAAAACAAAGCAGCACGCCTGTGTAAATAAATGTACATACTCTTTAAACATTTTCAGTTCGTACTTCCTGTGCAGAGATTCTTTTTGTAAAAACATTCTTTGATCCTTCCAAATTTTTGTGAAAAATTGCATCATTCATTGCACATAGAATAAGCATACCATTCATATTCTTTTTGAGTGAAGCTTGATGATTGAATCAGTCTAAGAAAATCTCAAATTGGAGCTCGGTTAGACCTTACCGCACCTAATTGCACTGGAACCTTATGGGAACTAGGTTTAAGGTACTTCAGGTCTAGTCAGACTTAATTCTTTGAGAAATCAGGGCTGGGTTCAAGTCACCTCAGTGGACTAACTAGAACTTTTCGAGACACACGTATGACTCTTGCCGACCGTGATCTAACTTGGACACCTGCACCTTTCACTTGGCTCAACCCAGTTGGAGTGGTGAGGGGGTTGGATTTGCCAGTCTGAGACGCACACAGGTGGAAACATTCGTCCTCGTCTAGGGAGGGAAGTGCACCCCAACCAGATTCAATAAGCAATGAGGTCTAAAGACAGGAGATTGTGGGTTGCGATAAAGCTTCAAAAGAGGGATAGTCTACTGGCTCAAGAGGAAAAACTCTTTATGTAAATGCTGCTGTGAATAGTATGTTGAAAAAAAAAAAAAGAAGAGAATGATGACGATGATCAGGCCTGTACAAAAATAAAACGCCTGCAAAGTATGTACAAAGTCAATAAGCAAGCTTGAGCTCCAAAGACAAACATGTAAGCCTGCAGCTGGATGACTTGACTACACTGGTCTTGCATCCCAGGATAGGTAGCTACACTGGCTACCGTCCATTCTTCTCTTCACCCCCTCCTCTTGAGCTGGTTGCCACTTGAACTTAGAAGGGAATACCCTGCTCCTCGAGGAAAGAGCTGTTGGATAGGGGAATCATTGGGTTGTCATTCTGGAGAAGTCAGTTCCTTTATCATTTCAGTTGGGGAGAGCCACTAACACTTACACCGTACAAGTCAGCTTCATAGTTATAAGAGTTTGCGTATGATGTAGACTAGTTCTGACCCGGCTATTGAGGTGAGTTGAACCGAGTTCTGTGATTACCGAAGGCTGTTGTACTTTAGAGCTGGTTCCCGACTAGGTTCCACACACCTTCACACCCAAGGTCTGACAGGAGCTCCAAATTCAGATTTCGTAAGGACATGCATTGCACTGAAAGCACCCCAATTCACTCTATCTTTCTTGCATTTTCCTTTTCCTTTTCTTTATTTATTTTGCGCTTATTGCATAAGTGTTTGCTAGGGACTAGCAAAGGCAAGTATAGGGGGGTGATCAATCTCCATTTCATCACCTTTATTCTATCATTTTGGCCTCAAAAACCCCGGCAAATGCATGTAAACAGCATTAATTTGGACATAATAGCATTCATTATTCATTTGTCTTTATTATACATTAAATAAGGTTTTTAATGCCAAAATTATAGAATAAAGAGAAGAAAAGAAAAAGGAATAAAATATTGCAAATATTTTATGACCCTAACCCCGAGACCAAGTCCAGAATGGAATTGGTCGACAAGGAATAAAGTAGGGGGAGATAAGGGCCAATTATACAATAAATATCTCATCCATTTATGCATTTTTGACACCTATTTTGTACATAACTATTTATTCCTCAAATAAAGAAACTTTGTTCATGAAAGTTGTAGATAATAATGTAAATAAAAATACAAAATTGAGTTTGTGTAAAAATAACACTCAGTGTACATTTTATACACAGAATAAAAAGCCAAAATCTCAACTTCACAGACCCATATCTTGCAAATAAAAACTCCAAATCACCCAAACTCACCTTTAATTGTATATAGCATTTCATAAACTATTTTATAAAATTGATCTCATAATTTTTGGAGTCCATCTGTGAAAGTTAGGTTTTTGGCCCTCCTTGTGTATAGACCTGATTAAAAAATTCATTTTATTCAATCTTTAGTATTTCTATAAATTTGCATTTTTATAATCTTGTAAATAATGTATATAATACATGTACGTATTGAAATTTGAATAAAACCAAAAAGAATTTGTAAAAATAAAATAAGTCTAGGAATATATAGACAAAATACCTATACTACCTGTATGTGCATAAATAAAAGGAAAAGCATTCTTTTATTCTTTTATATTAATGTATAGATTATATGTGTCTTATTAAAAATACAAATCCTTAATAAAAACACATAAAATTAATTAAATAAATACAATGTGTATAATATATAGGTAAAGTACTTATATATATACTTAGAAATACATAGACCTATTTATTTAAAAATACAAATAAACTTATAAAAATCAAACAAAAATACCTTTATACTCACAAAAATAAGTTATAAATTTATAAAATAAGCCAAGAAAATAACAAAAGAAAATAAATAAATTAAAAATAAAATATCCAAAAATACATGTAAATACATACATATACACATTACTAAAATAAAACTACAATAAAACACCTCGAAAAATTCAATAAAAATCAGGAATAAATACTACACGAAATAATACACATTTTTTATTTTATAAGCAAAAATTAATAAAATCATTTCGGATGTCAAATAAATCAATCTTCCTTCAGTCTTGCTATTTTGTCTCGTAGCGGCTTACGTGGCCCAATGAGACGCCGGCCAACGTTGACCCCCTGGTCAACTGTCCCATCCCACGCCTGGCAGCTCTGAACAGTCCACTCCCCCGATTTCCTCCCTTTTTCCCGGGCACACCATCCATCAATCGACAACGCTTCCTTCACAAGATTTGTTCCCCAATCTTCCATGATGCCCGCCGAAATCACAGATCAACCAAATACTCTCTAGATCATGAAATAATCGCCGGTCAATAAGGCTATTCGCCAATGTTTATAAATAAAAAGCTCCGCTTCCTTCCTCGAATTTGGCCACTTTCATTCCAACCTAACGCCTAGATCTTGTGCCTGGATTGTTCCTCGTGACAGGGGGAGTAGCCCAGCATCGAGACTCGGCCGGAGGGAGGAGAATTTTGACGCGGCGGAGCTCCGGCGTCCGCCCTGCTCCCTGGAGGCCCCCAGGTATAAGAGCTGTCCTTTTAATGCATTCTTAGGTAGTTTTTAATGTTAGCATTTCATTTCAGTAGTTAGTTTAGTTGTTAGTTGATCACATTAGCGTAAAAAGCAAAAATCGAAGTTCGCCGGAGCTCCGCTCCGGCGACTTCTTCCTCGTGAACCTCACTGTATCCGACCACTTCGATCATCCCATCTCGTTCCTCGTCGTCTTCTCCATCTTTCGCACCCATCAGATCAACCCAGGACCCTCGGTCTTGGTGAATCAGGGTTCCAACTCTGCCGCTCGCCGAAGCCCTTCCGCCCGCCTCCATCATTGCACCGCAGCTTCATAACCCCGGGTCGAGGAGATAGCTCTCTCGCCCGCGGTTCTTCCTGTGCAGGTACCACGAGGAATCGAGCCCTTCTGGGCTTGCTTTGACCAGGAAGAGGTTCCTGGGGGCCCCTTTCTTCTCCGACCTCGCTCCACCGACTCAGGCCCCCAGGAGCCATGAGACCACCGTCAGACGACGCGGAAGCCTCCCAGCTACGATCAGAACGCTCCAGATGCACAGGAGGTGCCCGGAGGAGCCCGAGCTACCCGATCGAAGCTCGCCGAGGGCGAGTTCTTTCCCAGTTCTTCCAGGTGCCTTCTGCACCGTTGGATCGAGAGGGTTGGCCCAGATTGCACGCCAACCGTTCGATGAAGAAGCACGCCCACCGTCAGATCAACCGGGACGTTCTAATCCCAGCCCTTCATCGCCGAATCGAAGTCCGCCGTCAGATGATTGCCACGTGTATAAGTGGCGCTCCCAGCGCCGCAGGATGCAAGGCCTTATTTAGGGGTAAATTTCATATCTCGCCCCTTACTTTTTGTATTTAGAGTTTACTCCCAAAAATAAATGTTTACGTTGTAAATAAGTAGTAAAAATTGCCGTGACCCCCCTGATGTTTCCATATTTACATGTTAGTCCCTCCGTGCCTCACGTGCAGCAACCACGTGAGGCGCGGGACATTTTGCATCTAAACCCTGCCGGGTTCTTGTATTTATGAAATGGTCCTGAAAATAAAAGTTAAAGTGTATTTTTATTGTAATTTTTGCATGTATGCCCCTGCCAACTATTTTATTTGCAAAAATACCCCTGCCAGGCCATTTAATTTTTGAAGGCTTTGTCTATTTATTTCATGCTTCATATTTAATCGAAAAATCTTGCAAAAATAGACTTAAGCCCCTGTTTGGTCATGCTTGAACGCCATATTTTTAGTTTTGCATTTTGTTGCATTTTTGCATTTATTAAAAATCAAAAACGTGTCTTTCAGTCCCTGTCTAACTCATAAAACCCCAAAAAAATATGAAAATGCCTTGAAAAATTCCAAAAAAATTATATGCAGTGTATTTTGTCCTATATTAGTGTCAGACCAAAAATCCCTAAAAAACTCAAAAAGAAAACCTTAAAAATTCAAAAATGCCCAAAAACTTCAAAAAAATATAAAAAATCAAAGAAAAATCAGAAAAATATGAACTCAGGCCCTACTTATGCTGTATTTTATTATTGTTAGTAGAAAATTAAAGGGGAACATTTTTGAGGCTGTTAGATATTTTTAGTCTCTATTTGTGTGACGGCCAGTACCCAGTCCCCTGTTTGCTTTGATTTAGCTATTTTTAAAATGCCAAAAATACTTGCAGAAATACCCAAAAATTATAAAAACAGTAAAAAACCATGAAAATCCCAAAAAGATCTTTGTCCTGAATTTTTGACTATTTTCTATTATTTTTGTGAATATTAAAACACACCTTTTATGTATATATATCTATATCTATATATCCAAAAATATATATATATATTATATATATCTAGTAATATGTATTCTCTTTTAATCTTAATGTGATATATAAAAAAAAAATATATACATATATACATATATATAATATTATATTTAGATACACCTATATATATACATATATTACATGTATTATAAGCTCTATGCTTAACCTCTATGTATATATATATATAAGGAATTTGTATTATATAAAAATATATATCTATATGTATACATGATACTTGAGTATTATATTTTAATAATAATATAAAAATATATATATATATATATAAAAAACCCACACAAGGATGACTAAGATTGGCACGTAGGCTATGGTATTTTGTGTTGCTCTCTGTGGTTCGACCTCTACATATTTGTCACTATACATTTTATGGTAGAGTAAAATAAAGATTAATTCACATTTGTTTTGAGCTTGATTGTTGTATTCTTTGGATTGTGGGTTAATTGTTGATTGGCAGCGGTCTTCCATGAGTGGTCGCCTCGGCGACAACACTTCTCTTTTTTTTTTATGGTGACCCTCGTGGAGAAACCCCTGTTCATCAGGCCGAAATGGGTTCATCAAAAAGATCCTCTCATTTAGATATGTGTATGATAAGTCAAAATGAGAGGATCGTTAATTTATTTTACTTGGCAAGAAACCAAGGTCGAACTCAGGGACACGAGCTTCTCTCGTATTAATCGGATTTCTATTTGTTTAACTAAGCGTAGAGTTGAAGTAATCATAGGTCAAAATCATGCAGACATGACAAGATAATACATTAAAAAAATAAAGATGCATTTTTTATAACATTTTTTTTATCATGCAAATAAATGGACATGCAAAGCGATGAAAATGTAGTAGAAATATGCCCTAGGTTAATAATGATGAGCAAAAGTAAATATGAGTCAATTTCAGATTTGCTTAAAATGTCAAGCTTGATCGATAATGTTAACAAGGCATAAGTTACTAATAAGGGACACATGGCAAATACAATAATACATAAAAATTCAAGTGTCCAAAATGCAAAACTTAATATGCCATTAAGAAGTACATCAAACAAGCTTTCAAATGAGACTGAAATCAACTGAAACGGAAACATGATGCTCAAGATATGCATAAAGGAACGCTAGGGCATAACTGAAAAGAAAACATAATAAGTATTTACAAACAGGTCCCTGGGAAGGACTCAAATGCAATAAAAATAAGTCTGGAGGACTTCCTTGTAAATAAACCATACGCGCGGGGGTATATTTGCAATTATTGAAACCCGCAAGGGTATGAGTGCAAATAACCCCAGGCACGCAAGTGCTGCACGTGCTCAGGACCTGTTTGCAATTTGTGGAAGGTTGTGGGCAACTCTGCAAATAACCCAGAAAGCACGTGCCCTGCACGCGCTATCCAGGCTCGGAGTGCGGCTCGGGCTTGGCAGAGGCTCGCTGCTGCTTCGGGTTGGCTCGGGACATCCGAGCCTCCAGGCTTGGTGGCGATCAGGCTCGGCGTGGTCTCTGGTTGTGCCACGTATATCAGGACCTGGATGGAATTTGTGGAAGGTGCGAGGACGCCGATGCAAAAAGCCCACGGCCACGTGCGTGTAGCACGTGATCTCAGGCTCGGATGGAGGAGAGGGTCAGCGCTTGCTTCGGGTGGCCGTCGCAGGTGGCTCGGGCCACGTGGTGGCTCGAGATTGACTCGGGCGAGGCTCGGTTCCACCGAGCCTCCGTGCTCCGGAGAAGTCGACGTGGCCGCTCCAGGGCCGTTGGATCTCCACCGGGGGGCGAGATCCAACGGTATCTGCTCCTCCGTAGGGTGGCGGCGCGATTATAGCTCCGGCGTGAGGCCTGGAGCTCCACCACGCCTTGCTGCGCTCGGTGAAGATCGATGAAGATCGCGGATGCTCTGGCGATCAAGTTCTGAGGTTGGAGAAGACGCGGGAGCACCTGGAATGCTCGATCCACAATTGGTCGCCGGAGGCGGAGCTCTAGAACTCAGCTCCGCCCGAAGTCCGGCCTATGACGTTGATAGACCTGCAAGAAGTGTTAGCGGTGTGTGCGTGCGAGCTGAAGTGGACGGAGGGCTCTGGTGGAGCGCAGAAGGCGAAGCCCTTAGTGGGTCCTCCTCCGCCTCCGGCGGAGGAGGAAGCTTGGGGTGAAGGAGGTTGCGACGGAGGAAGCGGGTGATCGGTAGGGTCGGCGAGGAAGATGGATGGATGGCGAAGCTAAATGGGAGATCAATGGAGCGGAGTAGATCGTATAGAGGCGTAGAGAATTAGACAAAAAATCAAGAGAAAAACAAGAGGAGATCAGAGGGCTTACCTGATCGGAGATGGAGGTTGTGGCCTGGGCTGGGCGTCGGAGAAGAAGCCCGGGTCGTCGCACGTACTGGCCGGCCGTGCCAGCGAGCTTGGGCGGGGCTCTAGGCCACCGCAACACCGCCTGGAGGACGACGGGTCTCATCGGGGAAGGAGGTCGTCGTCGCTCGATCCGAGCCCCTCCCCCTATCACAGGGAGGAGCTGGAGGGCTGGGCCACCGCCCCTTGGTTGATGGACCAGGGTGAAGTGGGGCGGAGGCGTGGTATTTAAAGGTGGTGATGGAGGGGTTGATGAGTGGAGTCGCGGGTTTCAAGGGCGCGCATGGGGAGACTGGAAATGGATCGAGTTTAGTGGAGATATGCGCGAGAATCATGGAGGAATGGGGAGCGTAGTGGGACGGTTAGAGCATGGCGAGGCTGACCAGGGCTATGGCTAAAATTAGAGGGGTGGAGGAGGTCTGCGAAGCGGGACGCTCGGGCGGAGCTTGCGGGAGGAGGAAGACGAGGTCCGGACCGTTGGATCGTCAGATCCAACGGTCCTGATGAGGGTGCGTAGAATGGTTAGGATTAGATCGGAAGTGACATGATCGGAGGGCTTCTGAGCGGCCACGTGGCGGACTAGGCGCGAGGTGCTGACGATCGGTGGAGATGAAATCCAGAAGGTGATCAGACGGCTGAGGGCTAATGTGGAGTTAGCGGCTTAGATGGATGGCTGGAAGTGCGATCGTAGGGCGCATGAGGAGACACGTGGCGAGCCCTGCTTAAGGCGCTAAAGGACGGTACGGATTGAAGGAGGAGGATGATCTAACGGCCGAGGCAGAGGGGCGTGCGTGGAAAGCCTGGAGTCGTTGGATCTCAGGAGAAGATCCAACGGCTGGAAGATGAGGCGGATGAGACAAAGGGGCCGGGCCACGTGGTGCCCCCAGAATGGGCCACGTGGCCCAATCAGATTATTTCGAAAGTAATTTTGATTTTTGGAAGTTAATATGACTGAATTTGAGAAAACTCAAAACATGAAAGTTGTAGATCTTGACGAGATCTACAAGTTTCATGTTGACCAAAACTGGAAAAGAGATCAAACAAAGACCCGAAATATTTTTGAGGGTATTTTTAAGTCTAAAAATACCACGGATTTTTATTTTGCCATTTTTTGTGGTTTTTAATTTATTTAGGACTCTGTTAATTACAGGACATTAACTGGGTTTTATTGACATCTATTTAAGCAAGGGGGTTAATAATAGAAAATAAAGATGATGAAATCGAGTTTCATCACATAGTAATTCAGTTAGAGGTCAGGCAATATGACTGAAGTCCCTGATGAATCTTCTATAGAAACCCACATGCCCCAGGAATGACCTCACATTTCTGACATTATGAGGTGGTTCAATATTGGTATCACATCCACCTTTGCTGGGTCGACTTCCATGCCACACTTGGAAATGACATGGCCCAACACAATCCCTTCAGTGACCATAAAGTGGCTCTTTTCCCAAGATAGTACGAGATTGACTTCTCGGCATTTTTGTAATACTTTGTCTAGATGTTGAAGACAAGAATCAAAGTTGTCATCATAGATGGAGAATCCGTTCATGAACATCTCGAGGAAACTACCAACCATATCGACGAAGACTGCAAGCATGCACTTTTGGAATGTGGCAAGTGGATTGCACAAACCAAAGGGCAATATCTTGAAAGCGTAAGTGCTGAACGGGCAAGTGAAGGTAGTCTTTTCTTGGTCCTCTAGGGAGATTGCCACTTGGTTGTACCCGGAATAACCATCGAAAAAGAATAAGAACCACTTGCCGGCCAATCTTTCCAATACTTGGTCAATAAATGGCAAGGGGGAGTAGTCCTTCTTTGTTGCAGCATCGAGGCGATGATAATCAATACACACACACACACACGCCAGGATGTTGGTATTCGAGTAAAATCTCCTCTCCTCTTTCATTTTGTAACCGCAGTGAGCCCACATTTCTTTGAAACTACATACAAGGGGCTCACCCATTTTGAATCGGAGATGGGGTAAATTAAGCCTACATCACACCACTTCATGATTACGTTTCACAAGTTAGGGTTCAGCCTTCTCTGAAATTCTCGGGACATCTTAGCATCATCTTCCAAATAGACGTGGTGTGAACACAATGCTGGATTTATCCTGGGGAGGTCTAACACGTGCTAACCAAGTGTCTTATGGATCTTCTCTAGAACTTCGAGCAATCGAGAGTCCTGATCCGAGATCAACATGCTGTTGATGATTACCACATACATGTTTTTTGCACCTGCATGGAAAAGTATATTTGATGCTTGTTGTAAGTGGCTTTAATTCTGATGCTGATCGATCCTGCTTCTCAGTCACTTCGGAAATTGTACTGGTGGGTGGAGAATCGACCATAACTTTGGAGGTGTTGCTCACCTCAGTCACTGGTGGCTCTGCTAATAATGTGTCAAACAAATCATCAATGAATTCATCATGTTTGGACTGACGTGAATATTATGCATCAAAAAGGTCCATCAATAAGTAATAATCTATCTCCCAATCGATGTTGGAGTATGAGAAGACTATATTTTCCAGGTCCACCTCTAGGGAGAGGATTTCCTGAACCCATGTGTTATTCAAAGGAAATTTTGTATCTCTAGTCTCTGCAGTGAAGTCATAGTCTGCTTTAAACGGTTCTGCTTGACCTTGATCAGACACAACATTTGGTTCATTGACCATATCCATTGTCACTTTGTTGTAACTTAAGTAGAACGTGATCTTCACAGGCCCATAGTCAACCACGACCTCTACAATACGCAAGAATGGCCTTCCAAGAATAATTGGGGCCAGGAGCAAGGGAGTAGGAGAGTCCATATAAAGTACTATAGAATCAATAGGAAATTACATGTCCTACACTGTTACAACAACATCCATCAATAGACCTCGGGGTCACTTGATTGATAGATCGTCGAGCTGAATGATCGTGTGTGTTGGCTTGAGAGGTCCCAACCCAAATTATGTGAGCAATGAGGCGAGCATGAGGTTGATTGAAGAGCCGGTATCAAGCAAAGTTCGCTCGAAGATTTAGGTCGAAAATCTTGCATTTGATTAAGGGGACTCCTTTGTCAAGCTTCTTTTCTAGGAGGTTTTTTATTGCTGCCACTGTAGCCATGGTGAGGATGTGCTTGTCAACTTGCTGGCATCTGTTATTGTAGTTTGATCGACTCTTTCTCATGCATGCTTCTTTCTAGCGCTTCTTCAAACCGGTCATATATTCCTTAGCTTTCAACAAAGTTAGTTAACAGTCAAATTCTCAATAACATCCACAACACCTAGATCAAATAATGCATTTTTTGTTTTGCATTTTTTGTATTTTTGATTGCATCAGAAAAAGTCATGTGTGCGTAACTGAAACCATAAATACTATTCTTATTGACGTTAGAATTCATGTCCACATCATTTTATAAAACTAGGAAGCAAATAGGTATACAAGCTGGAGCTGGGGGAGAACATCCAAAACTACGGTCTCCGCTACCTTCGCTGGCATTGAATCTGTTGCTGTGGCATACTTCTCCACAGCTGGCATGGCATCACTTCAACTGTAATCATCTTTTTGGTCTTTTCATTTTTTTGTTTT
Organism: Ottelia alismoides; assembly: GCA_037367405.1. Classification (NCBI taxonomy): domain Eukaryota; kingdom Viridiplantae; phylum Streptophyta; class Magnoliopsida; order Alismatales; family Hydrocharitaceae; genus Ottelia; species Ottelia alismoides. The sequence continues at coordinate 17,983 of JAZKJV010008851.1, forward strand.
TTTATTCTTATTGTTGGAGATGGTGGTGGCTAGTAGAAGGCATGGTTCCTCCTCCTCCTCCTTCCTCATCCGATCCTGTTACTGGTATAGTTGATGTAGAGGACGACGATTCACCAGATGAAGCTTTACTCTTCCCCATGATAGTGGAAGACGGGGGCAGGGTCCTACCGCTCCTAAGACTAACAACATTAGACAAAACAAAATCACGATCATCTGACTATATAAGCATAGATGAGACTTCACATTATACATGCTCTTTTCTTTTGAAGTTATTGGGGCCGTCTTCGACTTGGACCATAATTGGAGTTTTTTTGGCTATTAGGTCATCCAACTTTTGAGTCATCTCTACTAGACCCTTCACTAACTAGGCCAGACAATCGAGGCTGGGGTTCACATGAACTGTCTCAAAGGTTCAACGTGCAAACCACGTTGCGCTGACGGTGCAAAGGCTGAGAAGGGTGTTGTTGATAATGGTGATGAGGTGGAGCAAGCTAATGCTAATGCTGGTAGGGAGTAGGAGGATACTACTGGTGAGATTCAGCCGCATATGGATGATACTGTTGGTGCGGGCGGTATTGCGGCTGTGAGTACTGCTGATGTTGTCTCCACGTGTTGTGATTATTATGGAGACTGGTGCTAATGCTGGTAGGGCGTAGGAGGATACTACTAGTGAGATGCAGCCGCATATGGATGATACAGTTGGTGCGGGCGGTATTGCGGCTGCGAGTATTACTGATGTTGTCTCCATGTGTTGTGATTATTATGGAGACTGGTGGTACTGAGGTTGTTGAAACTGGGCAAATCTCCCTCCTAAAGGTTTAGGGAATGGGCGAGAATTTGTAAACTGGCCCTGTTGAGGTCTGTATGGACATGCTAGTTGCGTCTCATCAGACCAAACACAATTCACCTCTGGAATGTTGGGTGGTGGAGGAGAGAACATATGAGAAGAAGGTTGCGGCTCTGGTTGGTATACCACTAACTGATGTTGTTGCAGTGTTTAGTCGGGAGTCTGCACGTATTATACGTGTTGGACCTTCAGCTGCTAGAGACTGGGCTAAGGTTGATGTTGCGTGGGCTAGTCTTCCTTCTTAACATGAGTCTCGTGAGGCAGAGTCACGGATTGGCATGCACAGATGATACTCACTAGGAACTCCAGTTGCTCGGTGATATGATCTAATTTGTTTATATTTTGTGTTCTTTGTTCGATCATGGCTAATTTTTAGAGATCATGTGATTGTTTCTCGATGATATCAACTTTGGAGAGATGACCCTCAATGATGCTGAGGTTGGAGATCTCATCTCTCTCCGCCTCGAGATATGCTGCTTGGTGGACTGACATGTGGAGGACCGGGGGCTATCTTTGGTACACATGAGATAAAGAGAGGGTGGCCTCTCCTTCGATCATTTCTTCAAAGATCTGCCAGACTACATCTTCATCCTTAGTGAAATGGGATCCCCCACATGCAACGTCAGCCAATCTCTGACTTTCAGCATTCAGTCCCTCGAAAAAGTGTTGGACCTAGATAGTCCACGATATCTCTTGGTGGGGCATTTCTCTTACAAATCTTTGAATCGCTCCCAGGCTTCATGAATGGACTTGTGGGTAGCCTGGGAGAAGTTACTAATCCTGGCTCGCATCTGGTTGAGCCGACCTAGAGGGTAAAACTTGTGAAGGAACATAGATTAAGTTCCTCCAACATTGTCATGATCTCCCGCAGATGGTTGACCCAGTATAGGGCCTTGTCCTAGATATTGAAGGGAAATACGATCACCTTAAATACACCTAACGAGATGTTAGGTAAATGCAGGTCTCCTCGTTAGTATTCCCATGGAAAGTGAACATGAGAGAAAGGAATTGAGGCTTGAGCTCAAACTGCACATGCACTGGTGAGATGCGAATACAGTCGGTCATCTGTCTGTCTCTAGGGTTATGAATTTCTTTCAACATAAGTTTAGGGTTCTCATTCTTTGCTCCCTCTTTTTCTTGATTCTTTCCTCTGGGTTCGTTCCTCGTGTCATTCTCATATCTTGAAGCATAGTCTGCACAGTGCTTGCTCAGATAGTTACTGGATGGCTTAGATGGAAGCAAGAAACTGAGCGTTCATTTGGTTCTAATCGGTGCTTGGCCCTGCTCTGGTTGGGGAGGCTATTGTCCTTTCCCTTTACCCTGAGGAACCATTTCTAGGTATGAATCTGACAAAATGAACTTCGGAGTGGAATCCATGACTAAATTCTATCAACAATGCAAGAGGAATCCCGATCAGATCACTATGAAACTAAATACCAACTAATAGGGATGGATATGAGATTATGGTCCCCAGATAGTTGTGAATGGAGTAAAATATGTAGATTGACCCCATTCGTAACGAGTAAAAGTGGGACTAGAGTGGTCCTTGTTTATTAAGAAATAGAGAGAAAGTGGAAAGAAGATGCGTAGTTTGGAGATTGATTTGCAGGGTCTGAACCTTGTTCTCGGGAATTACCTCGAATTATTGACGATGTTGAGTCCATGGAATCGATATAGGTGTCGGTTGAGTCCCGATTGGTCCATCCATGGATCGACATCGTGAAAAGAAAGCTGGATCGATACAAGAGGGAGGATACGGTGGTCAACAAGGAATAAAAAGGAATGTAAAACAGCAGAAAGACTCGAAGCGAGCATGGGGTCAGAGAAGAAATACATGAGACAAAATTTGTGCAAGTGCGCGGAACTTGATATTTGAACCTTAATCTAAATCCATACAATACACAAAACAAAATCGAGTTCACCAACTCTACACATGTGAAGACGTATGGGATCATCTATTTTTATCTTTTCATTTTTAGAGTTTTTATTTCACGCATATTTCTTAATAATTCCTTAGACACGGAACCTATAGTAGCGAGAGTTCTGTCGAGAAAGCATCACGTACTTTTCCTCCTCCTTTGTTACAAGTAGTCTGCACTTTTTAATGTCCTTGTAACCCTTCCTAGATCCCTACTCTGCCAAAGAATGAGAGCGAGAGAGGAAGTCGGTAGGTGAAACCACTACTTCAGACCTCGCTCGTAACAGAATCACCTGTGTGCGTGCAAGACCCTACTAGGATTCTAGATGATGAGACAAACACCCTTGTGAGGGCGTGGCCTAAGTCAATACTTCAGATAGGGTTGGTGTTCCACACAAGGTGGGTACACCACTGTTGATCAAGTCCTACTCGTCTATGTACGATAAAAATGCCAATACTTTGGAAATCCATGCGATACACGAAGTAATTACAGACTGGATTTTTGTCTCTAATCCTTAGCAGGTCGTGCTTCTCTCGTGGGAAGGGTTTTGGTACCCTCCTAAGTACATGAAAATAATATCTTTATGAAGTCTATTACATGTTTTAATTAGGGTCTAAGTTTATTTAGCAGTCCCCTAATTTTAGATTTTTGGATTTTTCAATTTTTTTGGATATTTTACATACAAGCACCTAATTATTTTGTAAATTTTCATTAAATCCTGGGTGCTCAAAATCAAAGGGAGATAGCGAAAAAGTCGTGCAAGTCAACTTGATGATGGAAATATCATCATAGAATCTAATGATGCAAGCATAATTAGAGGACTTACAGTATTTCCAGATTCTCTCCATGTGGTATGCAAAACATAATTTTTAATCCTATCTACATGGTGATGTACAATTGACAAAATCACCATAAATTTTAGCTGGTATCAATCGTGAAGAACCATATGTTTAATTTTTTAGAAATGAACTCGAGAGTCCGGTCTTGGAGACATCTCGGTTTCTGTCACAACAGGTCCTGCCAGCTCCGTAAGATACCTCTCTCGATGCATGATTCAAGTCTAAATAGTTAACATTTATTAATTTGACTAGATGTAAATGTAAGAGGATATAGGAACATGATTCTTATTGAGGTTTGTACCTATTACCGAGGTAAACAGTCCCAAAAGCTAGGGACTCCATGCACACAACACAAATAGAAACAAACGCGGAAAACTCAAAACATCGGAAAATAAAATAAAGCGATGAAAACTCGACAAAACCGTGAGGAGGCTGACGAGTCCGAAAATGGCCGCGTTAAGAATTTGTTTTTAATCTTCGTTCGAGAAAATAATAAAAGTCGTTCGTTGTAGGCGGCGATCGGAAACAGTCAAGAAATGACCACAATTTTTAATCAAATTTAATCAAGTGGTTTTTATGTTTTATTTTACTTGGGCAAGTCCCAAGGTCGATCACAAGGAGGCAAAGAAACAACCTAGAGTTGTGTCTATCAAATTTTGAGTTCGGTTTTCAAGGCGGTCTTTTTTTGAAAATTTTCAATGCAATAAGGAATGCAAAATGCAAATTCGGCCTATTTTAGGGACTAAAATATCAAATACGTTCAAACGGAGTCCGAAAAATATGAAACTTGGCCGAGATGATTTATACGACAAAATGAATGCACTGTAATTGTTTTGGAATTTTCTGACGCGATATGAATTTTTTATGAATTTTTAAATGCAAACAGAATGGTTTTCAATATTTAATTATAATAAATATTAAACCTACTTATTTTCAAGAGATAAAATTGTCTAAGATCTATCACTAAGTGATGGATCTCAGAAAAATGCTAAACCTTAAAAATGTGGGGTCTAATACCAATTAAAAATTAAACAATGAAATATGCAAAAATGATTTTTACAGAGCAAAATATTATGCAAATGCAAAGATTTTTTTTGGGCACAATGTTAATCAAAGTAATCTCTACGATCTTTGATTTTTGGGGAATTTTTAGAGTCACGGCTAATTAAATAAAATTTAAAGAGCACAAAACTGGGTAAACTTCGTGATTTTCCACAGAAAAATTGATTATTAATTAACCATTAATTAGAAAAATATCCACAGCATATCAAAATGTAGAGAATTAAGCGATGAACAAGTACAATTTTTGTATAAATAAAATGATGTCTAGAAGAGGTTCAAAACAAGGGGAGAACACAGGGGTGTAAATGCAGTAAATATAATAAATAAAATAAAAAAAGAAATGCAGTGGGGCCTAAGTGTAATTACCTAAACTAGGGGGGATGTTTCTGCAAATTTCCCCGATGGTCACGTGCAGCGCACGTGACCTCTGAGGGCGGGACTTGGTGCGCAATATGAAGAAGCTCCGGGGGGCTGATTGCAATTGACCCAGCGGGTCACGTGTAGATCACGTGACCCCCTGGGGATGAAGGGTTGACATCGTCACCCCACGCACGTGCGGCTCACGTGCAGGGGGTCTCGGCCCTGGAGGCCGGTGGCGGTGTCGGGGCGGGTCGAAGACGGAGGAGCGGGCCGGTGGCGTGGGCGAGGGCTGCTCCAGGCGGAGGAGGCACTGATGATGCGGGGGTTGGCCAAAGGCGGTGGGGAGGACCGGAGCCGAGGTCGATGACGACGATGTTGAGGCGGAGACGGCGATGAAGATGGATCTCCAGGCGTCAGGTGAGGCGAGTTGTCGGAGACGAAGCGGTGTGGCGCAGAAGCGTAGTGGCGGGGAAGTCGTCGAAGTCGATGAAGACGGAGATGTAGCTCGACGGCGATGGGAGGTGGCCGGAGCAGATGTGAGTCGGCGGAGCTCGCCGTGGACCGCAACGAGGGAGAGGACCCTCGGACCTCGTCGAAGGAGGGCGCTCGGAGCTGTCACCTCCGAGCGTCGTCGCTGCCGGCGGATCAAGAGAAAAGGGGGGCGGCAAGGGTTTTAAATAGGGCTGCGAGGATAACGGAGGTTTTGGCCATTGGCGGAGGAGGTTGGCGAGAATGGCGGGGACGGTGGCCCTTGCGAGAGAGCGGGGTCAACGGAGGTTGCGAAGTTGGCGGCGGTAGGTGCGAGGATAACGGAGGGCCGGTGCGGGCGCGCACGGTTGCGGGAGTTGAGGAGGAGCGGCGGAGGTTTCGGAGGCAGGTGTGGGAGGTTGAAGATGGGTCCTAGGCCGTTCGATCGGCCGAGATCGAACGGCCAGGTATGGGCCACGTGGCGGGGGCTTGGGGAGAAGGCGCGGCACGTGCTGGGGGCACGTGCAACGCACGTGCGCGGGCTTATTATTTATTTATTTTTATTTTTTTATATTTTTTTTACAAAATAGAGTAATAAAGGAGCCCAAAAATCGCTGACACGTGGCGGCCTCTGGGGCGGCCACGTGTCAGCTACAGAAAAATCCGAAAAGAAAATACTTTGTAAAATCGATAAAAAATAGCAAATGACCTCGGATCGAAAAAGTTTCTTCACGAAAAATTTTCGTCTCGACGAGATCTACAACTTTCATGAACACATCAAAGCCAAAATCGGTCAAATGTAAAATGTGAATTTTTGGGGTATCCCATGTATATAGAATACCTTGATTTTTGGTTTTCTAATTTTTTTTGTCATTTTTAAACAAGATAAAAAATCTGGAAAATACAGAAAACTCAAAGAAAAATAAAATGCACATTAATCTATTTTTTTATTTTTATTAATTAAGAAAATATATACATAAAATAAAGGTCAGAAAACCGCGAAAATATACAATGTGCAAAAGAGGCCCAAAACCCAACTTTCTCATACGAGTTCCGATTCACTTGAACTTGGTCTTGTTTTGAAGGTAATTGAATGTGCATTAGTTCAAAAGTGAGTAGGATCAAATCGGACACTGGATGGAGAAGATATGCGGCTTTTAGTCCGAAAATCCTGAAACTAGGGTTTGGGTTTTTGGTCCACTTATTTGGGTTAGTGATTATTTTGTATTTTTTTATTTATTCTTGTGAGTGATATGTACACAATGGAAGTGGTTTTGGATTATTCAGAGTTACCATGAAGGAGTTTAAAATCTGGGAAGTTAGGCTATTTACAGGTCATTTTTTTGCTTGGATTTTTGGCTCTTATTTTATGCATAAATTATGGATAAAATGTCATTTTTATGAAAACATGCATGAATGCTAATTATGCAGAATAAATGCAAATATGCTGTTGATTTTTAGGGACTTAAGCTTAATAAATGAGATTTAGAGTGATGAATCCGAGATTCATCATCCCCCTATACTTAAACCATGCTCGTCCCTGAGCATCAAAAAGACATGCCATGAAGTGAAATGAGACTGGGTTCCATACCAAGACCATGAGCTGAAGGTGAGAATGAAACTAAACTCGACATTTGGATTAGTAGTGTGGCGGAACTTCTGTGAGACTTAGAATTTAAAATCAACAACCCTCAAATTCTACACATCATTGTTACAGTTTCGGCTCAGAAGTCATCTTAGATCAATCCTCTTCCCAAAGTATACCCTATGAACATTGAATAACTGACTCGTGTGTGTGAAGGGTTTTAGCTCTTCCCATCCAGAATGCCGGACTACCATGCTCCTCTCCTCTCCAGTAACTCGTCCTCGGGGAGTCAGGTATTTCCTTCTAAGGTCTGTCGTGCTGTGTTCACAATCGAAATGGGGGAGAAGCTAGAAGAAAGAGAAAAGAACTGGAGAGGGTAGTCAGTGTAGTCACCTCTCCTTGTGAAGATGGCCAGTGTAGCCAAGTCTCCACCAAGATCTGCAGGTTTCTTGAAGCTTGGACCTTTTTGGTCGAATTTTTATTTGGTAGAATGCTTCTTTGTATTTGGAATTTTTGGTGGTTCTGCTTGGATCTTGTTGTGCCCCTACTGATATAGAATCTTTTTATTCCGTACATTTTTTGGGGTCTTAGAAAAAATTGTGCCCAGCCGTCCATCCCTTTTCCGAAGCTTTATTTCAACCCGAACTCCGATCTTTAGATTTCCACGCTACCAGAAAAGAAACTCACATAGTCTTCCAACATCCCGTCTGGGTTGAGCTAAGTGCATAGTGTGAGAGTGCAAATTAATTCCCTATTCCAGAGTTGTACCCAGAATGAAGAGACCAGTTTAGACACTAAGAGTCAAACGATGTACATTGTCATGTGGAACTTAAGGAATTAAGTCAAAAAGACCTGAAGCTCTTAAAATCCTATTTCTCGGTGAAGTTCCTCTGAAAATTAGGTGGATTAAGGGCAAGTTCAGACCACTCTCGGTTTCGGCTCACAACTTGGTTTCAGAACCCAATGACTTTTCACAAATGCAAATGCATGTGATGTTGGATGAAGTGCAAGTGCGTGAAATGCAGATTTTTTTGTGTGTGTGTGCAAAGATGAAATAAGAAGCCATTTTTTTTCAAAAATTTCGGGCAAGTCAGTGTTAGTAGAAAAACTCTTTTTTTGAAGTTGGTTCCCACCTCGTAAATACATATAGACTTACACGAAAGTACGAGATATGGGTAAAATATATACAAAGTATATATACAGACCCCCTATACTTAGCGAGTGATGTGTCCTCAGAGCACAAAAAGCGTAATGGAGACATAGCTCGTGCTAAGAGTAAGGGAGTGGAAAATTTACATACAATGGGTTAGGAAGTAAAGCGGAAAAGAGGCGGTCATGATATGTGAGTGAGGAGAGGATATACGGGTGGATGTTGGTTCCCCCTATACTTAGGCTCTGGATAGCCTAAGTATGGAAAAAGGGTGGAAATGGAGCGGTCGGGGAGGATGAGAAGGATGGTATAAACAGATGGCATCGGTCCCCCCTATACTTAGGCCTTGGCCTAAGTAGAGGAAGAAGCTGTACAAGGAGACCGATGTGGTCGGGAGGGAGGGTGAGTAGCCGAATGATTAAGGCGGTTTTCGGCTGATCTTCTTGTGAGCCTGCGGTGGGAGATCATAATGACGCGATGGAGATGAGGCATATGATTCCCAACTATGATCAGAGTTATCCTCAGAAAAATCATGATGGATAATAGATGAAGTGTTTGAGTCAGATGAAAGATATCCATCATCAGAGTTATATTCAGAGGAGTAGTATTTGGAAGTGGACATACTCCAAGTATGCATATCTCTTTGTTTCCTCAGTTGTTTTCTCAAAATTCGTTCCTTCTTGGGGTCAGGTGGTTTGTCCTCAGATGAATACTCAGAAGCACCGGTCTCAGTCAGCTCATACGAAAGAATTCCAGTGTACTTGAAGAGGGCAGGAGCATCTGCTTTGGATGAGTAGTAGTTAGGAACGGGAGTTGTCCAACGAGGATTGAATTTTGGATCCTTACGAAGATATGGCTTTAGGGCTGTCGAACAGACTTCACTCATGTAGACCATCTTTTCCGGACCTGATGAGGGATTATCAACTGATTCCTCTTCCGAAAGGTCAAAGGTGACTCTCTTTTTATTTCGTCGTGAAGGTGTCAGTTCACTTGAGTATCCAGATGAATAGCCATTGAAATTCTCCTTGATTGGTGTTTGGTCTGTGTGCTTGCTCTTAGTCTCCCGTATGTTTGAGCACTCTTGATTTGGGATGATTTGGTCGAGATATTCAGCGAATGTTGCTCTAGGGTGTGACCATGCATATGTCTCAGGATCGTAGTAGAAAGATTTGTCTATTTTGAGATTCGCGGGAATTGAAATACTGGGGAGAGTCTCTGCATGTTCTTTCTCAATTGATTCGATGTTGGCGCATTCCTGAGTCGAGTTGATGTAATCCATGTAGTCAGAGTAGGTTGACCCAGGGTGTGCCCATGCATAAGTCTCCGGATCATATGATTCATATACATGATTCTCCCTGGTGAGAGCGGCTGGGAATGGAGCAGGGGGGAGATTTTCTAAACCAGTAGTCTCATCAACAACCGCTATCTCAGGTGTGGCTGCGGGGTAGGGCTCTTCTACCGCTTCATGGTTACGGTTGTCGGGGACTTCGTGGGTTGCCTCAGGAGATCGTGGTTCCTCAAAGACATGGTCAGATCTAAGTGCTTCCAATGCTGTGAAATTGATTTCCCGAGTCTCACAATCAATACTCGCCTTGGCCAATGCCAAGAATGGCTTTCCGAGAATGATTGGAGACTGGGTGAATTCTCCTTGATGCTTAATATCAATGATTGTGAATTCTACTTTGAGCGGAGCACCTTGGAATTTCATGATGACAGAAATTGTTCCTCTCGACCGTTTTATTGATCGGTCTGCCAATTGAATGATCTCTCGTATCTTCCGAATCGGTCCGAGTTTGAGTTCGTGAAATACAGAGGTCGGAAGGATATTGATCGGTGCGTCGTCATCAATCAGAGCATGGGTGAAGATTGTGTCTTTGATTTTACAGTCAAATCTGGGAAACCGCTTTACTATGCGGCTCTTGGTTTTTCTTCTCAATACCAAGGAGGAGGCCATTGACAAGATATGTCTCTCGGTCTTTGTTCTAATCCTGCCCGATTTCTTCATCGTTAATTTGTCTATCACAAATCTTTAAGATCGTGAAAGTGTTCAATGGCCTGTAGAAGGGAAGTTCAAAAATCAATTTCCTTCCTAATGCTTCCCGTACAGTTGGATCCAAATTCCTCAGATCGTCTTCATTTTCAATTTTTATGAAATTTTCTGAATTTTCAATTTTTTTGTGATTTTCAAATGTTTCCATTTTTTGGTATTTTCTGGGTGGTGTGGGGGTGTGGTGTGTTCTTCAGATGAAAAGGGGCTTTGATATTCAGAGCGATAGTCTGCGGCATAGTTATTTCTAGGGCAGTAATATGTAGAAGTAAAATTATCAGAATAATCCCTAGGTCCCTGAATATCCTCAAAATTTTCAATCTTAGATCCGATCATTTCCTCATTCATTTTTATATCCGAGCTACCAGAGATTAATCGATCGGCAAGTTCTTGAAATTTATCCTCCATTAAATCAAATTTCTTATTCATCCTCAAAATATTCTCTCTCTTCTTGGCCAAGTATGGGAGCAGTTGGGGTATGTTTTTGTAATTCAATGTCCTCTTCCATTTTTCTATATGTACTAGGAGAGGGATCTCTGGAAATATCCGATGTACGATCATCATTTTCTGAAAGTATCTCCTCAATAATCATGGAAGGTGGCTGCTCATATGGTCTAGGTAAGTGGAGTTGGTCCAAGGGGAGTTGTGATCTTATGTGGTCGGCCCAATCCTCTGTATGAGTGAAGAGGGGGTTATTATGTTCAATCCAAGGTAATGATTTTTCTTTGGTGTTCGAGATTGATGGAAGAGGTGAAGAAGTGTTCAATTCGATCATGTGGTTATCTTCTCCCATGAATGATGGATTGACATTTACCGAATATGAGGGATGAATTGTATGATCAATGTAAAGAGGATTAAATGAAGAAGTAGAGCCCTCAATCATTTCTTGGTTTGTCTGCTCTGAATACAAAGGGTTGTCATTCATGAAACAGGTCGGATTAGCAGAAGGAGATGGATTTATTGGTGGTTGAGGGGGTGGTGTTTTGGGTCTAACCGATACGAATTCATTTTCATAGTATAGCTCTGATGGATTCTCGGATAAACGTTCGGCTATTTTTGAAAGAGCTGAAAGGAATGAGGGGTTGGGTCTGCAAGAGTTATTGGACAAGAATTCCATGGTGAATTTTAAATCAAGAGAGGCGAGAGATGATTGCACAGGATAGTCAAGAGAAATCAAATGTGCGGCTATTGATCTTGAAATCGGTTCACGCACACCAATGCAGACACAATTCAAACCCTGGATTCACCAACGCACACAATGAAGCTGTAAGAGTTCGGCTATTATCTTTTCAATTTTAGTTGGTGATAAATCAATCTTGGCAGGATTTCAACGAGCTGAAATTTCGGATTTGGGCTCTAGCCTTAAGTGTCGTCTCTCGCTCACTAAGAAAAATAGAAACATACAAGGCCGGGGTTGCTCTCCCACAGAAATTCTTGATTTTATGGGTTATTTTGGATCGGCTATATTTAGCAGTCCTAATTTTAATTATGTGATCACTGAAGAATTTAGATGAGCACAAATACACGTCTACCGTGCAGTCCCAATTTCCTCTAGATTTATGTGATAAAAAAGAGGGAGAAAGTCGGGAAAAGCCGATGCACGCGGAAAACTATGATGAATGCTCAGTTAGAAGACTTATAGTGCCTCCTTGCAATCTTCATGTGGGATGCTAGACAGAATTGAAAAATTATTCTATATGCGTGCAAGCCGATAAAAACCACACCTAAACAGAAAGTTCTATTAGCGGGAAGAATTGAGTTAAATTTGGCTAAGTTGAACGATCTATGTGCGTTTTGATTAAAGTGCAGTGTGGCTTAAGATCCTACGAGCACAATCAAAAAGTAAAAATGCTCCGAGAGCCGTATGTGCAGGTCTATCCTAGTCGCCACTCAAGTCGGGCCCCACCCTCACCGGAGAGTGAAACAGGCTACGACACAGCACAGAAAAAGTTCAAGGTCTTTTTTACACGCGCGAGAGTTCAAACGGACACCGCTGTAAATGAGCAAGTAAATAAAATTGCAGAAATTAAAAATCTAGACTCTACGCTCTCTCACGACTCGACTCAATCTTAATTTAATTGCGGCATCTTCGGATGTCGATGAAGATGCGCCGGTTTCTTGAAAACCGCTCCACGTACGCTGGGTACCTCGCAAGAAAAATAAGAGAGAAAATGTAAGAGAGTGACTCAAAAATAATCAGAAATAAATGCTGAAAATAAATGCAGGAAATAAAGCGGGATTTACAATGAAAAATTCGGGGGTCAGACTACCCGAATGCGGAAAACCGAATTAAAATTTTCAAAACACAAAAGTAAGCCGTTTGCCTCCCCGGCAACGGCGCCATCTGACGAGTCCGAAAATGGCCGCGTTAAGAAGTTGTTTTTAATCTTCGTTCGAGAAAATAATAAAAGTCGTTCGTTGTAGGCGGCGATCGGAAACAGTCAAGAAATAACCACAATTTTTAATCAAATTTAATCAAGTGGTTTTTATGTTTTACTTTACTTGGGCAAGTCCCAAGGTCGATCACAAGGAGGCAAAGGAACAACCTAGAGTTGTGTCTATCAAATTTTGAGTTCGGTTTTCAAGGCGGTCTTTTTTTTTGGAATTTTTCAATGCAATAAGGAATGCAAAAATGTAAATTCGGCCTATTTTAGGGACTAAAATATCAAATACGTTCAAACGGAGTCCGAAAAATATGAAACTTGGCCGAGATGATTTATACGACAAAATGAATGCACTGTAATTTTTTTGGAATTTTCTGATGCAATATGAATTTTTTTATGAATTTTTAAATGCAAACATAATGATTTTCAATATTTAATTATAATAAATATTAAACCTACTTATTTTCAAGAGATAAAATTATCTAAGATCTATCACTAAGTGATGGATCTCAGAAAAATCTTAAACCTTAAAAATGTGGGGTCTAATACCTATTAAAAATTAAACAATGAAATATGCAAAAATGATTTTTACAGAGCAAAATATGTATGCAAATGCAAAGATTTTTTTGGGCACAATGTTAATCAAAGTAATCTCTATGATCTTTGATTTTTGGGGAATTTTTAGAGTCACGGTTAATTAAATAAAATTTGAAGAGCACAAACTGGGTAAACTTCGTGATTTTCCACAGAAATATGATTATTAATTAACCATTAATTAGAAAAATATCCACAGCATATCAAAATGTAGAGAATTAAGCGATGAACAAGTACAATTTTTGTATAAATAAAATGATGTCTAGAAGAGGTTCAAAACAGGGGGAGAACACAGGGGTGTAAATGCAGTAAATATAAATAAATAAAATAAATAAAGAAATGTAGTGGGGGCCTAAGTGTAATTACCTAAACTAGGGGGGATGTTTCTGCAAATTTCCCCGAGGGTCACGTGCAGCGCACGTGACCTCTGAGGGCGGACTTGGTGCGCAATATGAAGAAGCTCCGGGGGGCTGATTGCAATTGTTTCAGCGGGTCACGTGCAGATCATGTGACCCCTGGGGATGAAGGGCTGACGTCGTCCCCCCACGCATGTGCGGCTCACGTGCGGGGGGTCTCGTCCCTGGAGGTCGGTGGCGGTGTCGGGGCGGGTCGAAGACGGAGGAGCGGGCCCGGTGGCGTGGGCAGGGCCGCTCCAGGCGGAGGAGGCGCTGATGAAGCGGGGGTTGGCCGAAGGCGGTGGGGAGGACACCGGAGCCGAGGTCGATGACGGCGATGTTGAGGCGGAGATGGCGATGAAGATGGATCTCCAGGCGTCAGGTGAGGCGAGTTGTCGGAGATGAAGCGGTGTGGCGGAGAAGCGTAGTGGCGGGGAAGTCGTCGAAGTCGATGAAGACGGAGATGTAGCTCGACGGCGATGGGAGGTGGCCGGAGCAGATGCGAGTCGGCGGAGTCTCCGTGGACCGCAACGAGGGAGAGGACCCTCGGACCTCGTCGAAGGAGGGCGCTCGGAGCTGTCACCCCGAGCGTCGTCGATGCCGGCGGATCAAGAGAAAAGGGGGGCGGCAGGGGTTTTAAATAGGGCTGCGAGGATAACGGAGGTTTTGGCCGTTGGCGGAGGAGGTTGGCGAGAATGGCGGGGACGGTGGCCGTTGTGAGAGAGCGGGGTCAACGGAGGTTGCGAAGTTGGCGGCGGTAGGCGCGAGGATAACGGAGGGCCGGTGCGGGCGTGCGCGATTGCGGGAGTTGAGGAGGAGCGGCGGAGGTTTCGGAGGCGGGTGTGGGAGGTTGAAGATGGGTCCCAGGCCGTTCGATCGGCCGAGATCGAACGGCCAGGTATGGGCCACGTGGCGGGGGCCTGGGGAGAAGGCGCGACACGTGCTGGGGGCACGTGCAACGCACGTACGCGGGCTTATTATTTTTTTATTTTTATTTTTTTATATTTTTTTACAAAATAGAGTAATAAAGGAGCCCAAAAACCGCTGACACGTGGCAGCCTCTGGGGCTGCCACGGTCAGCTCCAGAAAAATCCAAAAATAAAATACTTTGTAAAATCGATAAAAAATAGCAAATGACCTCGGATCGAAAGATCTACAACTTTCATGAAGACATTAAATCCAAAATCGGTCAAATGTAAAAAGTGAATTTTTGGGGTATCCCATGTACATAGAATACCTTGATTTTTGGTTTTCTAATTTTTTTGTCATTTTTAAACAAGATAAAAAATCTGGAAAAATACGAAAAACTCAAAGATAAATAAAATGCACATTAATCTATTTTTTTTTATTTTTATAAATTAAGAAAAATATATACATAAAATAAAGGTCAGAAAACCGCGAAAATATACAATGTGCAAAAGAGGCCCAAAACCCAACTTTCTCATACGAGTTCCGATTCATTTGAACTTGGTCTTGTTTTGAAGGTAATTGAATGTGCATTAGTTCAAAAGTGAGTAGGATCAAATCGGACACTGGATGGAGAAGATATGTGGCTTTTAGTCCGAAAATCCTGAAACTAAGGTTTGGGTTTTTGGTCCACTTATTTGGGTTAGTGATTATTTTGTATTTTTTTATTTATTCTTGTGAGTGATATGTACACAATGGAAGTGGTTTTGGATTATTCGGAGTTAGCATGAAGGAGTTAAAAATCTGGGAAGTTAGGCTTTTTACAGGTCATTTTTTTGCTTGGATTTTTGGCTCTTATTTTGTGCATAAATTATGGATAAAATGTCATTTTTATGAAAACATGCATGAATGCTAATTATGCAGAATAAATGTAAATATGCTGTTGATTTTTAGGGACTTACGCTTAATAAATGTGATTTAGAGTGATGAATCCGAGATTCATCAGAGGCCCCAGGTGAACAATCACCTAGGCAATGTACCTCGTTAGGTAGAGCAATGCCCAAGTCTCTGTATTATTACAAATAATAATGAATAATAAATAAATGAATAATGAGTCACTCCCTCGCCAAATATAAAATAAAATTCTAAACTAAAATATATGTTAAGTATCCTCCTTGTCATGTTTGCTGCCTCTCCTACTAGTCAGGGTAAGAGGGCCAGTCTCCACCATGCTTGGCTGCATCAACTCCCTAAGAAGTCATCCTCGCATAGCGAGTCCTCACATCAAACAAAACAAGAGAGATATTAGCACTAATAATTAAATAATTTGTACAAGAAATGATAACTATAATATGTACGAGTAAGAATAAAAAAAGTAGACAGAGCATGTACAAAAAATAAAAAGAAAAGAAAAGTATATGCAAATTAGGCTACGACATGTTGTTCCCCGACAAACGATGCCATTTGTTTAGACAAGCTTGAGGAGGGTTTGAAAATAATATCCTCACGGAGGGCGAAGATATATTGTTGCTGAGGCGACCACTCACGAAATCCGAACTAAAACAACAAGTACCCATAACATATAATTAATCAATGAATGATAGAAAATGTGAAGTACAATAAATTATACTCTACAAACAAAGATGTCTAGCATGTAGAGATCGAACTACTGAAAGAAAATAAGGAAGCATAATGATTATTAATAATCAAGAATGCATTATGTACACAAGTGTCCTTTTTTACGCGAGTTTTTATTTTTTATATATCTTTTATTATTTTTATTTTATATTTATATTTTCTTTTTTATATTTTCTTTTTTTTACTTCCTTTTCTTTTTAATATATAATATAATTATATATTTACTTATATAGAGATATAAGGTAATATTTATAAATACAACTAAAAATAAGCAAAAACAACAGAATAAAATGTTTTACTTTTTATAATTTTCTAATGTGTTGTGAATTTTGGATATTTCTGTGCTAATTTTTAGGTATTTTTAAAGTCTAAAATATCCCAAAACATGGATTAAATAAATGTGTTGAATTGATTCGAGGATTAAAAATAGATAAAGAGTCGAAAAATCTCCAGATCAATTTTATATATAATAAATAGGGTTTTTATCAGTTGTACCCCTCTGAGATATTGCAATACCAGTTATACCCCTTTCTTTTTTAGAATATCAGTTCTATCCATGACTTTTTGTCATTCTATCATTTATATCTTCTGGTTAGTTGCCATCCATCCCCAATACGAACAGACCTTAACTTTGAGGACTCAAGGGAAATTAAATTTAAAAAAAAAGTTATTTTGGTCTTTTCTATCTTCTACCCCACCTTCCCGATCCCAACCTCATCATCCCTTTCCTCCTCCTCCCTAGCTTCCTCCTCCGACTCTCCTCCCTCCTCCTCTCCCTCCTCCAACACCCTTCTCTTCCTCCACCCCCTGCTTTTCCACGCCCCCCCTTCTCAGCCTCTCCCTCCTTTTCCTCCTCCTCCCGGGATCTACAGCAACACTCACCCTACCATAACCCCCAAGAACGCATACCCGCCGGCTTCAGACAATGGAAACCCCCTCCTCCCTTGACCCTCACCACCACCATGTATAAGATGAAATTGCATGCGCCCCTCCCCTCCCGTCCATTCCCATTCACGACGATTAGAAAACCCTCCTCCAGATCCTCTCCTCTGTGAACGACGAGCATTACATACCACATTTTGTGGTCCATGTCACGACCTCCTCCCACCGTCGTCCCCTACCTCCACGTAAGGGGAGACTTCCCGAGGGAGGCGTTGGCGGAGCCATCCTTGACGAAGCTCGCTTTTTCTATATTTATGTAGTCTCATCGCTTCACTCCGTCCTGACCGCCATTTTCATCTTTTAGGAGGTGAGGTGAATTGCGATTTGATTGGATGACTTTGCTTTAATTGTGGTGTAACACAATTTTTTAAATATAAATAGCGTGCCTGTATTGAGCGATGAGTTGAATGTTTTGATTTCATCTAACTACATAGTTTATTACAATACGCTGGTCTTTGGATTTTTGTTTGATCGGATACAGGGGTTGTCGACTAGAGGTTAAGGCTGTTTGTTTGTATTTCAAGAGGATGCATCATGTGTTGAAGATTTCTTAGATCCGTACTGAAAATAGACTTCAATAGGATGCAAGGTGATGCTGGGACATGCAATGTCTTGCTTGGAGGAAGGTAGGAACAATTTCTTCCATATATGCCCCTCTTAACCTTACCATGATTTGAAAAAACCATGGTTAAGTTCAACTTATTGACGACCAAAGTAACGGAAGGGTACACGTGATAGAATGACAAGAAGTTAGGGGCACACCTGATATTCTCAAAAAGAGAGGGGTATAACTGATATTGCGATATCTTAGAGGGGCACAATTGATAAATAAATAATATAAATAAAATTCAGGAACAGAAAGAATGTTATTGGACTTTTGGTGATTTTTTATGTTTTTTAAATTATTTTAAAGCTTTTTAATTTTTAATCATTTTATTTCATATCTTTGGGGTTTTTGGTCCGGACCTATAAAGTATAATAATAAACAAAGACTAGTTTTTTGGAATATTTAAATACTATTTTGTATTTTTTTGTATTTTTTAAAGTAAGTAGGAACGAAATCATGCTATTTTGATTTTCGATAAATAGAAAAATGCTTGAAATGCAAATAAAAATTACGGTGCCAAAGATCAAAATCAGTCGGTTAAGCTTATTTTTTTCATGATTTTTAGAGCATGGGTGATATTTCAAAAAACGGAGAACGAGCACAGAAATTGTTGAACTTGCATAGGTATATTTGCAAATAAAATATAAGATAGGGGCAAATGTATAAATTACCCTAAAGTTTATAATATCTCATCCTTGGGCGATCAACTTCAAGAATAAGTAAATAGCAAATTTTGTGGGAAGCAACACGACTCATCATTGCACTTGTGATAGAAGAGTCCCTCGGATCAGACTTCATTCAAGAGGTCTCTTGTTTTAGATACTCATGCTTCAGAAGGTAACCTATATCCATTCCTAATATTCATTATAATATCTAAAACCATGTTTGAAAATTATTTCTTTGGGAATGTGATTTCTCTTTGCATATTTTTTTGTTATACTAAAACCAGTGTTCATTTGATGAACACTTAAAATATGAAATATGTTTGCTATTTTTTTGCTTTTCAGTGATGTGAAATTCATAAAAAGTTTATTTACTTCCTTCATGTACAACATATTTATTGCTTATTTTTGCATTTAGAGAGATTTATTAGGTGAATTGTCTTGAAAATCGAGCCAAGAATAATGAATAAGGTAGATGGATCATGGATTGATCAACCCCTATACTTAACCATTGCTCTTTCATGGGACATTAATTAACTAACCAATAGAACAACTATGTTAAATCCACATATTTGTAAGTGATATTACAAGACTCATTTAATTAGGCTACGAGTTTTAGATGACTCATCAATTCTAAATCATTATCCATTATTACTCAAAAGGAGCTCAACTTTTTTTGATGTTTACAACTCTCTCAATTACATATAGTATATCAGGTGTGACTTTAAGTGTTGATCGCAACTTTAGATGTAAACTCTTTACCTTGCCCAAGGTCCTAGTCTAAAAGGTTAGATTAGGAACCCAATCCACGACTGCAGTTTCGCAATCGGGTTTCATCTCAAATCCACCATCTCTTTAGTTGTCAGACTAAAAGATGTAAATATGGAAGGCTAATAATGGACTGAGTACGATTATGTCTTATTTTCTCTCCTTTCATTGGACAACGAAACACACATGTTCCAAAACACACAGTTGTATTTTTTATGCGGATTAATATGCCCGTCAAGAAGTTTGAACTGCCTACACTTATTTTTCTGGGATGCACCCGTATGTACTTTTTGCGAGTATCTAACATAGACTTCCGCACCTGGACTTGTAGCATTTACGACGTAGGGACCTTTCTTCGTGCTCGCACGACTCATATTTGGTGGCCTAATAGTATTGGGAAGAGGAGATATTGTGTTTTACTTCCACTTAGTTCGTGTGGATACTCAAAAGGCTGGGAGCACTTGCCAGTTATTCTTAAGCTCTTTTTGGTGAAAATATTCTAGAATTTTGCGATTTCATCTTTGAATTTTGGAAACCATGATGAAGGGTTTGAGTAGGTCCTCTGCTCTTACTGAGTTGATGCATATTGATCCATAAATTTTTAGGTTTTTAGACCAACTAGCACCTATGTCAAATAAAGGTAATATAGGGATCCTTGTCTCCATACTGGCTATGGGCTAACGCTCGAGTTTCACGAGGTGATTCCCGACTTCTTCCCATCCTTAAGGTTCATAAAATCAAGTCCTACTTCGAGTTCTCAAATCCCAGTGCCCCTTATGAAATAGTGACTCATCATGTGAAGTATGCAATCATGCAAATGTAGTGCAAGTCATATTGTTTTAAGCCTATAGATTCTACATGTGATATAGCATGTATATCTTCAAACCATAGAGTTTGAGTTATTAAGTCATAAGATCCTAATTAATAGGAATCATGAGACTTAGAGTCAGGAGTCACTCTATATCAAGCAGCATGATACACAAGTTTCGTGTGAAGTACATGTGTTAGGGATAAAATCATAGTTTCACATTTTTTGTATTTTTAGTCTTTTATTTTTATTATTTTGAAACACAAAGTTTTTTATATTTTTAATTTTTTACTTACACTCCAATTGTGCAATTTTTCAAAGCAAGTATTGTATACATTTGTATATATGCAAAAAGTTTTCCAAAAATATACACATTTTACAACAATTTTCCCATAACTACATTTTACTTACAAATAAGTTAAAATGCATGATATGTTTAGAAGTAAATAACTAATATATACACAATCTATACTTAGCTCATGATATTCCCACGTGGCATTATGTGAGAAAAAGACATATCTCATCCTAAGCATAAGTTGGTGAAAAGAAAAGAAAATGACATGTCCCCCGGTACTTAGATTTTTGAATACCTGAGTATAGAAAAAGGCCAAAATGAGATGATAAAGGGCAAGGTAAGAATAAATAAGAGTAGTGAAATATAACAATGGACATCAGTCGCCCTATACTTAGGATAAGGTCATCCTAAATATGCATATATAAATTCTATGCTTGAATGGGAATAATGCAATACAAATTGGGGGAATGCAGCTAATTACTCGGGAAACAAGCTCTAATTTTAATTTTTTAGAGTGATGAATCACATATTCATCAATTGCTTCACTCTATTTATTAGGACCTTTTCAGCGGGTGACAGCCACGCCAACGACCCTTGATTCTCCCTCTTTGCTCGTTGCCACTAGTTTACATTTGTCGTCGCACCTCCCTATGCGTCGTCGTAAACCGCATCACCTTAGAGACAAAATTGACAAGCATCACCGTGCCTCACCACTACTCATTCGTCTATCGCAGACTGTCATGCATGGTTGAGCATGGCTATTGAATTTATTTTTCATTTCAAGTTTTTTTTATTAAATTTACATATAGATGCAATCTTGTCAAACATAAATTTATTCTCTCCAATTTGTCCATTTTTTAATTTTATCTGTCATATTTTCATTTTTGATATTAAGCTTTGTCAGAACTATTTTCGGTCCCTCGAGTTTGTAATTACAAAAAAGCTCATTCATCTCTTTATGCAATTGACCCAAATTAGCTCTTTTTTAAAACTTTGAACAATTAGAAAAATTTTTACTTTTATCTGGATAATTTTAAGTAATTAGAATTATGCACTTTTAGTTTATTTATATTTACATTCATGTCCCTACCTTTCTTAAAAATTACATTATTACCCCTGACAATTCTAAAATTAGAAAAAAAAGAGCAAAATAATCCAAAATAATCTCAGAAAATTCCATTGTGATCCTTATGATGTTTGAAGTCTAATTACATATTTATACACATTTTAAGGTCCCACAAATAAAAAGAAAAATGTGAATCGATTTGAAACAATAAAATGAAAAAGACCATTGTAAATAGAATAAAGCTTCACGTAAAATATATGGGTCTCTATAGATCGATCGTCTACTTGCCCTATGCATATTTTAATATCTGTTGTCTTGTAGTTGTATAAATTTTATAGGAATACCTCGATTTTCATGTGTGCACAATAAGCAACATAAAAATCATTTTTAATACAATGAAAATTACGGTTTGCACGAAGTGTGCACATTTAACAAACTAAATAGGTTGGTGACCGAGACAAGTCCATATATAGACGAGTTGGTTTGAATATAAAAGATATATGAGAAGTATGGTCTCTTAAAGGAATCTCACAATTTCATAGTTTATTAGTCGGGACACATAGTTCACCCATGAGACAATCTGGGGTCACAATAAATTCCATGTATGGTCATCTTGTTTATGAAATAGGACATGGAATTCGAGATATTAATATATGATTTTGGAAAGTATATGATTAATATTATCACCTAATTATCAAGAAATGTAATGGTTTATTCCGAATGAGATGGTCAAGCTAGGGTTTGAACTTCATATATATCAAGGTCTTCCACTGTGTAGGATGTATGAGTATTGAGAATGCTCAAGGTTAAATATATCATAATAGATCATCTACCATGACACTTCCCTTATGAGGGAATGGAACATTATGGATTTAGTGGCTCCATTTTTCAACTTATGATTTGAGAGTTAATCGGATTAAGTCCCATCTCATTTGAATCCAATTTCCAATTCCAATTTTAATTTCAATGTTCAAATGTATGGAAAGTGAAATGGTGATGGAAATGGAAATAAACACACTCCTTGATCTCATTTAAAGCTCTAAATGTTGTGGACTTTGATTAAAAATGGTCAAAGAAACTGGGATTCACCTTATTGATACTTTCTCCAGCTCGTGGAGAGTGTGATGTGTTTCCGTTGAGCTCATTTAGATTATGAATTATTTCAGCTCGAGCTCAACATTCGTATGTGATGTATTTGCTTAAAATGGTATAGATCTTGGAATTAGACGGAAGTTCAAATTTTAAGTCACTATACATGGATATTATGATCTCCCCAATATTATGTCCAAGTATCAAGATTTCTTCTTATGAGTCCTGATCGGACTAGGACTAGTACTTAATGATATCAATAATATGATAATAATTATTATTATCATTAATATGTGTATATCTAGAGTTTTGTAGATATGATTCACATCATGTATTTAATTAATATGACTATTGATTCATAATAACTATTATTTATTTATTTATATGAATACGATTCGTATAATTATTTCAAGGTACATTTGTGACTATGATTCACATTATTTTTGAATGTAAGTTAGATTTAGGCTTCTATTCGGATTTATGGATATGATTTATAAGCAATGGGGGGTTTTCTCATAAAATTACCAATTATGATAATTGGATTATCATGATAATTAAGAAACAAATTCAATCATTTTTTGGCAATAGAAAAAGTGGGGCGTGTGTGTATGACACATGGTGCTACCATTGAGAGTCCTACTCTCAATTAGTTGATTGATTGTTGCACTATTTATTGATAAATAAGCAACAACCTCCATCCATATTTGAAAGAGGGCGGGAAAGTGTGGTGTGTGTTGTGACACATGGTTTCACATTGTAGAGCCCATGAATTAAACTATAAATTGATTTGTTGCTTAATTTATTATTTATTTTAATTGGTGATTAAAAGGAGATAATTCCTGTCCTATTTCTTGGTGAACATGGACTAAATCATAGCGCTTGATTTCTCATCAAAATGCCATCATCATAGACGTGCATCTAAGAGCAAGATTCTAAGGGGACATCTACAATGAGTATAAAAGAGAGGGCGTGCCTCTCTCTTTTTATAACATATGATATAGATTAATGCATTTATCTTTTGAGAGCCCACGTTGCCTTGATCTCTGAGAGATAATTCTCACGAGTTTGAGACTCCCAAGTACATGTCCAATGCCCTATGTCTGCATCCCAACACATCCACCATTGAGCTCGCATCTTCTCTTCGTAGGAGTGGAAAAGATCGTCTTATTCATCGTGCTTCACGTATGTGTAAGAGAAGTCGATTTTGTGAAACGAAATCAGAACCTTGAAAACTTATTTATCTCATCCTCGAGTGATTAACTTCAAGAATAAGTAGATGTCAAAGTATGTGGGAAGCACCACGACTCATCATTGCGCATACGAGATGAGAGTCCCTTGGATCAGACTTCATTCAAGAGGTCTCTTGTTTTAGAAACTCTCGCTTCAGGAGGTAAACCATATCCCTTTATAATATTCACTATAATATTTGAAACCATGCTTGAAAATTATTTCTTTGGGAATGTGATTTCTCTTTGCAATTTTTTTATTATACTAGAAACTAGTGTTCATTTGATGAACGCTTAAAACATGAAATTGTTTGTTATTTTCCGCATTTCAGCGTTGCAAAGTTCATAAATAGTTTATTTACTTCCTTCATGTACAACATATCAATTGCTTATTGTTGCATTTAGAGAGGTTTATTAGGAGAATTGTCTTGGTAATTGAACTAAGAATAATGAATAATGTAGATGGATCATGGATTTATTACCCCCTATACTTAATCATTGTCATCCGTGGGAAATTAATTAACTAACCAAGAGGATAATTAGGTTAAATCCACAAATTTGTATGTGAATTACAAGTCTCATTTAATCAGGCTACGAGTTTCAGATGACTCACCAGCTCTAAGTCACTACCAATTATTTCTCAAAAGGAGCTCAATTTTTTTGATGTTTCGAACTCTCTCGATTACATATAGTATATCAGGTGTGGCTTTAAGTGTTGATCACAACTTTAGATGCACACTATTTACTTTGCCCAATATCCAAGTCTAAGAGGTTAGATTAGGAACCTAATCCTCGACTGTATTTTCACAGCCATGTTTCACCTCAAATTTGTCGTCTCTTTAGTTGTCAGACTAAAAGATGTGAATAGGAAGTCTAGTAATGGATTGATTAGGATTATGTCTTATTTTCTCTCCTTCCATTGGACAACGAATTACATAGGTTCCAAAACACATATTTGTATTTTTTTTAATATGGATTAATATGTCCATAAAGAAGTTTGAACTACATACACTTATTTTTCTGGGATGCACCCGGATGTACTTTTTGCGAGTATCTAATAGAAACTTCTGCTCCTGGACTTGTAGCATTTACGATGTAGGGACCTTTCTTCGTGCTCACACAACTCATATTTGGTGACCTAATAGTTTTGGTAAGAGAAGATATTGTGGCCTACTTCCACTTAGTTCAAGTTGATACTCAAAAGGTTTGGAGCACTTGCTGCTTATTCTTAAGCTCTTTGTGGTGAAAATTTTATGGAATTTTCATCTTTTATCTTTGAATTTTTGGAAACCATAATGATGTGTTGATTAGGTCCCATGTTCTTACCAAGTTGACACATACTGATCCAGATTTTTTTAGGTTTTTACACAAAGTGGCACCTAGGTCAAATCAAGGTAGTATAGGTATGCTTGCCCCCCTACTTGCTATGTGTTGACCCTCAGGTTTCACGAGGTGATTCTTGACTTCTTATCATCGTTACGTTTCATAAAATCAAATCCTGCTTCGGGTTCTCAAATCCCAATGCCTCATATGAAATGGCGACTCACCACGTGAAGCATGTAATCATGCAAATGTAGTGCATGTCATATTGTTTTTAACCTAGAGATTCTGCATGTGATATAGCAAGTGTATCTTCAGGCCAGAGAGTTTGAGTTATTTAGTACTAAGATCCTAATAAATAAGAACGATGAGTCTCAAAGTTAATAGTCACTATAAATCAAGTAGCATGATACACAAGCCTTGTGTGAAGTACTCATGTCGGGGATAAAGCCATAGTTTCACATTTTTTGTATTTTCAATCTTTTATTTTTTATTTTTTTCAAACACAAAGTTTTTTTATTTTTTAAAATTGTTGATACACTCTAATTTTTGCAATTTTTCAAAACAAGTATTATTTACATTTGTATATATGCAAAAAGTTTTCAAAAAATATAAACATTTTACAACAATTTTCCAATGCCTACAATTTATTTACAAATAAATCAAAATACATGATATGTGTAAAGTATAACAACTAATAGGTACACAATCTATACTTATCTCATGATATGCCCACGTGACATTAGATGCGAAAAAGACATATCTCGTACTAAGCATAAGTTGGTGAAAATAAAAGAAAATAACATGTCCCCTAGTACTTACGTTTTTGAATACTTAAGTATAGAAAAAGGCCAAAATGAGATGATCAAGGGTTAGGTAAGAATAAATAAGAGGAGTGAAATATAAGAACATGCATCAGTCACCTTATACTTAGGATAAGGTCATCCTAAGTACGCACATGTTAATTTTAAATGCATGAATGGGAATAATGCAAAATAAATACATGGATGCAACTAATTACTCAGGAACAAAGCTCTAATTTCAACATTTTAGAGTGATGAATCATAGCTTCAAAAACCGCTTAGCCTGACTTGTTAGACTTTTTCAACAGGGTGACAAACACATTAATGACCCTTAATTACCCCTCTTCGCTCGTTGCCACCACTTATCGTTTATTGTTGTGCCTCCCTGTGCGCCATCGCAAACTGCATCACCTCAGAGACACGAGTGACAGCTGCATCACCGTGCCTCACCACAACTCATTCGCATGTCGTGATCTGTCGTGCAAGGCAAAGCACAACCATTGAGTTTATTTTCCATTGCAAGTTTTTTTATTAATTTTACATCTAGATGCAATCTTGTCAAACTCCAATTTATTCTCTGCAATTTTTCCATTTCTGAATTTTATATTCCATCATATTTTCATTTTTTATATTAAGCTTTGTCTGGTTTCAGTCCCTCGAGAATTTGTTTGCAATTACATGAAAGCTCATTCATCTCTTTGTGCAACTAGCCCAAATTAGCTCTATTTAAAACTCTAAACAATTGGAAAAAGATTTACTTTTATCTGGATAATTTTAGGTAGTTATATTATGCATTTAAATTTAGTTCTATTTACATTCGTGCCCCTATCTTTCTTGAAAATGACATTATTGCTTCTAACAATTCCAAAATTTATTAAAAAGAACAAAAAATCTATAAAATCTCAGAAAATTCCCCCGCGATCCTTACGATGTTTAAAATCTAATTACATAATTTTTTTACACATTTTAAGGTCCCACAGATAAAAAGAAAATGTGAATTGATTTGAAACAATAAAATGAAAAATGCCTTTGTAAATAGAATAGGACTTCGCGTAAAATGTCCGAGCCTATGTGGATCGATCCTCTACTTGCCCTATGCATATTTTAATATCCGTTGGCTTGTATTTGTAGAAATTTTACATGTATACCTTGATTTTCATGTGTACACAATAACAACATAAAAAACACTATTTAACACAATGAAGATCGTGTTATCACTAAGTGTGCACATTTAACAGACCAATAAGTTGGTGACCGAGCCAAGGTCCATATATCGATGAGTTGGTTTGCATATGAAGATATATGAGAAGTATGGTCTCTTAAATGAATCATACAAGTTCATAGTTTATGAATCGGGAGACAGAGTTCACCCATGAGATAATTTGGTGTCACAGTGAATTCCATGCGTGGTCATTTTATTTATGAAATAAGACATGAATTCGAGATATTAATATATGCGTTTGGAAAGGTATGGTTAATATTGTCACCTAATTATCAAGAAATGTAATGATTTATTTTGAATGAGATAGAAAGCTTGGGTTTGAACTTCAGATATATCAAAGTCTTCCACTATGTAGGATGTACGAGTATTGAGAATACTCGAGGTTAGATATATCATAATAGATCATCTACCATGACACTTCCCTTCTGAGGGAATGATGAAACATTATGAGTTTTATGGCTCCATTTCTCAGCTTAGTGATTTGTAAGTTAAATGGATTAAGTCTCATCTCATTTGAATCCAATTTCAAATTCCAATTTAATTTCAATGTCTTAATGTTGGGAAGCGAAATGATTATGAAAATGGAAATAAACATACTCCTTGATCTCATTTACAATCTCTAAATGGTGTGGACTTTGATTAGAAATGGTCAAGGAAGCTAGATTCAACTTACTTATACTTTGTCCAGCTCGTGGAGAGCGTGATGCGTTTTGTTGAGCTCAGTTAGATTGTGAATTATTTCAGCTCGAGCTCGACATTCGTAAGTGACGTATTTTGCTAAAAATGGTATAGATCCTAGAATTAGATGGATATCCAAATTTCAAATCACTATACATGGATATTATGATCTTCCCGACATTATCTTCAAATATCCAAGATTTTTGCTTATGAGTCATGGTTGGATTATGACTCGTACGTTATTATATAAATAATATAATAATTATTATCACGGATATGTGTATATCTAGAGTTTTGTGGATATGATTTGCATCTTATATATATATATATATAATATGACTATTGATTCATAATAACTAATAGAGGAAAGGGATCCTACTCCATGGAGTAGGTAACTTACCTACTCCATTCTCATTTTCTCACTTCTTTTTGTTTTTTTGAAAAATACTTCCATGGATTTTCATAACTATATCCCTCTAATATGTCATTCAAATTTTGTCAGAAACAGAGACTCCCATGCCCTCCATCCGCAACAGGTAAATTACAACAAATCTAAGACCGTTAAAATTACATGTTCCGGATGAAGGGCATAGGAGTCTCTGTTTCTGACGAAATTTGAATGACATGTTAGAGGGATATGTCTATGAAACTACATGGAAGTATTTTTCAAAAAAATAAAATAAGTAGAAAAAATGGAGTAGATAAGTTACATACTCCATGGAGTAGGATCCCTTTCCTCTGCATAATATATATATATATATGAATATGATTCATATAATTATTTCAAGCTAAATTTGTGAATACGATTCACAATATTTTTTGAATGTAAAATATATTTAGGCTTTTGCTTGGATTTATGAATATGATTATAAGCAATGGGAGTTTTCTCGTAAAATTACCAATTATGATAATTGGATTATCATGATAATTAAGCAACGAATTCAATCCTTTTTTTGGCAACAGAAAACGTGGATCGTGTGTATGACGCATGACGCCACCATTGAGAATCCTACTCTCAATTAGTTGATTGATTTGTTGCATTATTTATTGAAAATTAAGTAATGACCCCTATCCATATAAGGAAAGAGGGGGAAGGGGGCACGTGTTGTGACACATGGCATCACATTGTAGAGTCCATCAATTGGACTATAAATTGATTTGTTGCTTATTTTATTAATTAATTTACTCGATGATTAAAATGAGAGAATTCTAGTCCTGCTTCTTGGTGAACATGGACTAAATCATAGCTCTTGATTTCTCATCCAATGGCCATCATCATAGATGTGCCCCTTAAGAGTAAGACTCTAAGGGGACATCTACAATGAGTATAAAAGAGATGGCACACCTCTCTCTCTCTCTTTGCAACATATGATATAGATGAATGCATTTATCTTCTGAGAGCCCAAAAAACCTTGATCTTTGAGAAGGAATTTTTGAGAGTTTGAGATCCCAAGTACACTTCCAAGACCCTCTCTCTGCATCAGTACACATCCACCATTGAGCTTGCATCTTCTCTTTATAGGCGTGGCCCTACAAAATCAGAAGCTTTAAATCTTATTTATCTCATTCTTGAATGGTCAACTTCAAGAATAAGTAGATATCAAATTTGTGGGAAGCAACGGGACTCATCATTGTGCCAACACGAGGAGAATCCCTCGGATCAGACTTCATACAAGAGGTCTCTTGATTTAGAGACTCACGCTTCCAGAGGTAACCCTATCCCTTTCTAATATTCATTATAATATTTGAAATCATGTTTGAAAATTGTTTTTTTGGGAATGTGATTTCTCTTTGGATATTTTTTGTTATACTATAACTACTTTTCATTTGATGAGTACTTAAAATATGAAATATGTTTGCTATTTTTCTGCATTTCAGTGATGCGAAGTTCTTAAATAATTTATTTACTTCCTTCATGTGCAACAAATCAATTGCTTATTTTTCGCATTTTAGGATGTGTATTAGGTGGATTTTCTTGGAAATTGAGCTAAGAATAATGAATAAGGTAGATGGATCATGGATTGATCACCCCCTATACTTAACCATTACTCATCAGCGTAGAATTAATTAATTAACCAAGAGGGCAACTAGGTTAAATCCACAAATTTATAAGCGATGTTACAAGACTCATTTAATCAGGCTATGAGTTTCATATGACTCGGCATCTCTAAGTCACTATCAATTATTGAAGGATACATGAAGATCCTAAAGCGCATCACGGAATCGTGAGGATCACATCATATGTAATCGAGAGCAGCTAGTCATACTAGTTGATAGGGACAACAGAATTTAAAAAGTTTGAACAATGAAGCCACATGATCTAAAAATACTTCTCGGATCGTTTCATCTATACCACCATTAGGAATTAAGGTTACCTCTTGAAGCATAGTTGTGATCGAGTCTCTAAATGAGGAGACCTCTTGTCTCAAGTCCGATCCAACAGAGGAGATACTTGCGAGCGCATTGATGAAACACGTTCTCCTCGCAATCCATGTTGATAATCCAAGTGGCGAATCTCTTGATCTTGTCATGCAAGATCTGACGTCTTCTTCACAGACGATGTACACCAAAGGAGTCGGAGATCCACGAGCAATCGAAGTGGCAGCATGACGGCATGATGACGATGTCGTTCTTCTTTGGGGCAGTATATGGACAACCACATGTTGAGAGAGAAAGAAAAAGAGGACGCTGACTACAACAATTTGACATAATTAATTAAGGTATTTTTGCGATCATCAAATGACATCATTTCCGGGGAACTTTCAATTCACCCACTTCCACCACCATCTTAGCCATTGGATGATGGTGCATCCAATGGTTCCGCTTCCTCCGTCACCATATACTCTCCAACCATAGGATCAACATCCTACTTCATCCCTATCATTCCCCAGCACCTCGTGCATCACCTTCTGACCTGATTTGATGGATCCGATCTTATCCATCAGATCATACCTCAATCTCAACTGATGGATCACTTGATCCAGTGATGGAGTTTCATCTTCCACCTCCCGCTTCGCACCCCCGTCGTTACACCTCACCGCCACCTCGTCCTCTTTCCATTTTAGCACCTCCACCTATCCACCCCTCCATGACCTGACATAGCCTCTAAGTAGCCCTACGATCCTTTGTTTTCTACAACCATTGACTCTCCTCAACCGCTTCTCCAAGGCTTCATCACGGTCGTTACAACCCACGATCACCGCCCATGAAACAACCGAAGACCACCTATAAATACTCCGCCTTCAGCCCCGTTCTACTTGGTCCACCAATCAAGGAGCTCTTGTCTAGCCCTCCTCCTCCTATGACACATGATGGAGGGGAGGAGGCACGACGATGGTTGGAGCCTCCTATGTTGACCCTTGGCCTCACTGGCCAAGCCACGGTGGCTACGCCACCATTGAGCTCCTCGTTGGCTGAGGGAGTACGAGCGACGTTCGAAGCTTCGTAAGAAGCTTAACCCATTCCTTCCTCCATTGTTGATTCCTTGTACCGACCAAATACGTCCTATCCCCTCTTCTCCTCTGATTTTCTCTCAATTTCCCCTATGCACATACACCAACCTCGTTCAATTCATGGCACCATCACCTCTGCCAATCATTCGTCGTTATATCATTTTGAAGCTTATCGAACATTCTATCATTTTAGAAAACTTGCGAATAGACCATACTTGGGTTTGTATTGAATACTTAGAGTTAGGCTCATTTTTAGAAATCCATGACCCTAAAAAATCCATGATTCATCTACTCTATATGGGTGGTTCATTTTTAGAACTTAGATTTATCTATCATAAAGATGAATCATGGATTTTGGTTATCTATCATTTTTAGAACGTCCGTGGAAATCGTGCCATTAGAACATAGAGTTATCTATCATAAAGATGAATCATGGGTTTTTTCAATCAGGGTGTTGATTATGGTATTTTCGCGATCATCAAATGGCGTCGTTGTCGACAATGATGCCATTTGATGAACCAAAATTTCATCTCTTAATAATCGATAAATGTAGTATAGGAGATAGATTTCAATTAAGTAAAAACCACAATCTTCGAATGTTGTGGAGTGTTTTTACTTGGCAAGTCTACCAAGGTCGAACACATGGAATGACGATTTTTAGTTGCATGGTTTTAAATTAATTTAAATAATTAATTAATCACAATGTTAATATATGTGCTAGGAAATAAAATGAAATAAATGAAAAGGAATGTGATGAAAATGCAATGCAATATCAAAACACGGTCACTACAAGAAATTGTACCTAAGGTAATGAATAGTTTGAATATTTGTTGCTATAAGTTCCGATATTAAAGATATGACAACGAATATTATTCGTTGCTAAATGATCTTTTGTACTTGTAATTAACATCGAATATCACATTCGTTGTTAAAGGTCCATATAACGACGATTTTTTCGTTGAAATATTCGTTAAAATTCATGCTAATCGTTGTCATATTTAGCAACGATTAGAAGAAAACGACAATGAATAATCATTGTTATATGATTCATTGCGAGAAATATAGCAACGAATACCATTATTCGTTGTGAATTTAAAGAACTAAGCAACGAATAATATTCGTTGTTATATATTTAACTACGGAAGATATTGCAGCGAATATTAAATTATTCGTTGGCTTAGGTCAATTTTCTTGTAGTGGGTATATGTGATTATAAATTTAAATCATCTATTAAAATAATTAATTATTCCTCAAAATTTGATTATAGATAAATTCAAAGAAATATTTATTCAATTTGAATCCAAGCCGTAGGAAAGATGGTTAATCATTGAATAATTATATCAATAATGAGATCATAAATATCCTCAAATAAAGACAATGATCTCGAAATTCTCTAAATTTTAACCCCCAGATAAATAGAGATTGATCATATAAAATATTGAGAATTAAATTAAATTCATCCCAACTATGCCATACAAAGATTAGTTACTCGAAGAAAATGATCATCTATAAAAAAGAATCAATCAAATCAAATTTCTTCTCAATTGAGTTGTCCTGCAAATATTAAATCCTCAAAGAATCCATAATAACCAGGAGAGGATTAATTAAATTAAAATCCTGTAAAATAAACCAATAATTCCCCCATTTAAAATAACACAAATAAGTTAATATTCAACCTCCATAGATCAAATTATTCCTCAAATAATATTCGATGCAAATCCAAGTCTGACATGTTCACAAGTTATTTAAAATGATAGATTTTTCGACAAGCTTCAAAATGATATAGTGTACGCAAAAATCAGAGTTTAAATGAGAGAGTTATGATAAAATGAATTCCCAAGGGTTAAATTGCAATAAAATTATACTTTTTCTTCTCAAATAAGTCCTTGGAGGACTTATCTATCATCAAATAAAACTGTAGGAGCTTTTACGCAATTTGCCTAGGTAGGCACGCGATCCTCACGTGACTTCTATAGGCGGTCTACTTAACAATTTTCTAGAAAGACAAGGGGCTTATGCGTAAATTACTTACGCACACATGTACTGCATACGCAGGTTGGAGGCAGAGGCCTTTTTCGTGGTTTGCGGAGAGTATAGGGGGTAGAGTAAAATTTGCCATTTTCTGCACATGCATCACACGTGTTGAGGGAGGCTTGAGGGAAGCGCTGAGGCTCGGGCTATTGAAACCCCACGTGGTTGCTTGGGGTAGGCTCTGGATGACCTAGCCTCGAGGTGTGGGGGCGAGGTTCGGGTGGTGATGTGGCATCAGGTGCATCGTTTGGATGAAGGGCTTGTGCCCTATCCAATGTCAGATGATGATGTGGAGTGGGGGAGGATGGTGGTCGAGGTGGTGCGACGAACATGCGGAGGCGTCTGGCGAAGCGGTGCATACCCAAGGCGACACACCAGAGCAGGAGGGCGATGATGGTGCTCACGGTAGTCGAGGGCCCTTGCTCGTCGACACACGACGGAGCGGGGGAGGTGAGTGGACGTTGTCAGTGTGGACTTAACAATCGAAGTCGAGGCATAAGTGGATGGTGATGACGTTGGGCGTACGGAATGGTTGATGGTAGTCCTGAGCAAAACTCCTCTTGGCGTCTGTAGATGAAGCAGGGAAGAAGCCCCTGACGAGCTTGACTGCAAGTCAACAGATAAAGCAAACAAAAAAAGGGAGGGGGAAGGTTCTGGAGAGATAGAATCAACAACAGAAGGAGTAGGAATTGAAGTGGTTGCCGATCAGATATTGGGTAGTAATCGAAGATGTCAGGGATGCAAAGCACATAGTGCAAGGAAGAAGTCGAGTACCTGGAAGTGAAGGCAGATGGATGGTAAAGTGGAGTCGGGCGTGGGATCACCTGTAAGAGGAGGAAATAATCTCTTGGAGGTCGTCGCTCAAGGGACTCCAGTGAGTGGGAGAGGATGATCACGTGAGGAGCATGTGAACGGGGTGAGAGGGGGAGAAGAGTGGGTCATGTGCGTTACACGTGACCAGAGAGAGAAATGAATATAGGGATGGGTTACGTGCCCTGAACGTGACCTGCGCTGAAGTGAGAAAAAGAGAGAAAGAGAGAAAAAAGAAAAATCAAGAAAAAATACAAAACACAAGTTAATTAAATTACATTAATAAAATAGATAAATAAGTAAATAAAATTGATGATTAAATAAAAATAATAATAATTAGATAAAGATAAAATAAAAATAAAATCAACTAAAGAGAAAGCATCGAAAAGAAATAGTGAACGTAGTCAAATAAAAAAGATATCAACATAAAAGTCGCTCGTCTCGACGGGATCTACAACTTTTGTGAAAGATCCAAAATCAAAAGAGGTCAATTATACAAAATTTAGTTTTGGAGGTACGCTATTTATAATAAAATACCACATTTTTGCATTTTATGATTTTTTGTATTTTTTTGTTTGATTTTCATTAGTGGAATAATTTATAAACAATATATACATAATTAATATAAATTTATGAATTTTTAATAGGTTAGAAAAAAGGTAAAATAAAATTGAGAGAGATAAAATATGCACAAAATATACAATGTCAGATTTTTGTGTTTTCTCTTGATTTTCTGATTTTTATTCTTTATGCCAAGTTAGCTTATTAATTAAAGAATAATTTAGAAAAATATTTCAGTTAAAATAAATTTATTTATACAAAAAATAATAAGCTCACTCATAGCAAAAAATTGGGGTTAATTATTTACATAAATTAAACCATAATATTAGTACGATTAGTAAATACTAATTAATCATTTTTAAGATGTTTAATTAGTGATTTATTAAGAGGATTTTGTCAAGCTGTCCATATAAAGTAGATGAATCATGGATTCATCACTCTGTAGAAAGTTGAGCGGTGTCACTACTTCATGATTATCATCACTGGGCGACACGTCCCCATGGGACCGATGGGGGAGATTGTTGAGTATTTTGTGTTTCCGATCCCACCTTGGGAGCTGCAACACTTTTGTCTCCTTCAGGGCTTTCTTTGCAAATTTGGCTGCCCCACTCCATTCGATGGGGGCCGAATCGACATCCAAAGAGTAGAGAAAAGGGTTTGAAACCCCTTTGCTTCCAGATGAGATATAAAGAGATGCGAGAGAGCGATCAAGAGAGAGAGAGAGGGTGCAACTGGGATCCCCTTCTCTTCTCCGTTGATCGAGCAACGACTAGAGGTGATATTTCCCCCATTGCAGCAACTAGGGCTACGGTTTCGAGAGGCGTAGTAGGAGGTCGCGTGTTGTATGACCATAAGAAAAGGGAGCCAAGTCATTTGCGTTGTTTTGGATCTCCATCCAGAAGCCCACACAGAAGCTTCTTTATCCTCTTGGATTTGAGCATTGTGGTATTATAGATACCTAGAGTGATAGTTTGTTGACTGTTCAAGAACTATTGATTATACTCGTGGCATGTATCTCAGTTTTGTTGGGCCACAAAACTGAGAAAAATTTAGCTCTATTTTGACCTAGTAGAATCGTGTAAGGGTTTTTTCACGTTAAAAATCCTTCTCTCTTTGGTTGCTTGTTGTGATTTGCTTATAGTTGATTGCTTGTAATTGTTTCCATTTTCCTAACAGAAAATCATATTTGCTGCGGCATACTTTTGCTAGAGGACATGACTTAGGAATACGTGTTATCCCAGCATAAAATAAAGTCACTCATGTTCTCATTGTTGACACGTGTGAAGATCCAATCTTTCTAAGGCTACTAGGATGTACCCGTGCTTCGCAGCGGAACAAAAATTGAGTTGATGTTATTTAAAAAACACCGAGTTTTACAGTTCCTGTTAAACATTAAAAATAACAAAAAAAGTTTACGTATTTTGAAAAGATGCAAAGAATCTGCCATTAAAGAAACCATGAATCAATACTTGTGCAAATACATCAATTGTAAAATACTGGGAGGAAAACACACATACGAATATTCGTTCCACTCGACCCCAAATTGTTATCACCGAAACAAACATATACATAGCAAACAGAAGAAACCAAGCAAATATATAGATCACCATAACCATCCAATCCTTCTTCAATTTCTCATTATTACGATTCAACATCAGTAAAAATGAGACCACACCAAAACAAATGTCCCACACCGTGGAACACAAAATTTCCGGGTGGGATAAATAGTGAGGAGCTTACCACCGGACAACCCGGCTTAAGCATTTTGGGGGTGGTTAATCGGGTCCGTATGGACCCGATCCCAAGAAGTTGTCAGGACCAGTAATGCCCCATTAACGGACCGGAGACATAAGCTCGGGACGTTACACCACATATGTAGCCAACAAAAATAAACACCTAAATTTCCAACATCCTAGCTAAAAAACCCAACCCATCAAACATATATCACCATATACAACAGAAAATCAACAACCGGACAACAAATATACAACAGAAAATCAACAATTTATCTATAGAAATTAGCACACGCACACAACAGAAAATCACAAAAGTGCCATTGTAAATATATCCAGTCACATATCCCAAGTATTCATCATTTTCAGATAAATAAGAAAGGGGGGAACAAAATCTAATCAGCAATTTACAAACATCAACACCAAAATACATGGAAAAATGCACAAAAGTTGTGCTCAATCATGAAGCATTTTCTCTACAAAATCAAAAAAACACATATGAACATGTGTTGAACCGCGGTACAACATAGAGAGAAAGAGGATAAAGATGCAACATATAAAATAGAAACCTAAAGTTCCAACTTCTATGCATAAAAATGCTACAATAGGACAAAAAATATACAACAAACAATTTAACAATTTATCTATAGAAATTAACACACAGAAAAAATCACAAAAGACGCAACTATAAATACATCAGTTTACATATTCCAAGTATCTGCCCTTTCAGACAAAGAACAGAGAACAAAATTCAAGAGAGAGTTTTACAATCATCAACTGCAAAATACTGTGAAAAAATGTGCAGATGTTGAGCCCAATCACGAAGCAATTGCTCTATGGAACACTCAAATCTGAAGGTAAAATTGGAAACCTGATCAAACAACCTTAGAAGCAAGCTCCACTGACATAACCTATTGAAGAGTACTGGAGAAAATTCTCATTTAAAGGAAACCTGTAACGGAACGGGTCGGGACGACCGGCGGAAACATGCAATTATAGATCGCACGACCGAACCGTTACAGAACACTTGCATGGTATTCAATGAGCAGATAAAATAATCATTCTCAAAAAAAAGTCCATTACTCTATAGAGTTCTATTATTACATTCCAACAAGGAAAATGCAAAATGAATTACGAAATAAAATAACATAACAATGTTCCAGGGGACATAATGACATTCCTTCATAAACAATCCCTCCATAGTCCGTACCGGTTCAACTTCACAAAGATGGGTAGTTGCCTTGAACTAAAAGTTAGATCACAGCTCGTGCTCTCCTGAAAAAAACAACAACACATGTCGTGAGCTAACGCTCAGTATGTGCCGAGTTGGGGTCAAGCCGGCTAGCATGGCAAACAAGTCTCCCTATACTACTTTAAACCATTATAACATATCTTACCTATAATATCTTAACAAAACAACGATATGACTTACACTATTATCTTACCGCAGATAATATGTATCCGTTCTCATATATTATCATTTATCACTATGAGACTCATAATTCAAGTAAACATGCATACGATGGGAATTCCTTTCGGATCCATCCATTGGAGCCATAAATTCACATATACTCTTGAGGTTTACCATATTTGCATATATACCTTAATATTTTCATAATTTTCACTTATACTCTTAGAATTTTTCATAATTGCATATATGCCCCAGTATAATCATAACACTTGCATAATGCCATTACTTAGCCGTAGTTGCACATATGTGCCTTAGCAATTCACAAATTGTACACATACTATTGGTGTGTTTAGTGGTTAAAGTTGTCATAGTTGTTAATCCTTAACGGCTTTCGTGGCTTTGCTGGCTTTGGTGGCTTTAGCGTTGGCATGAGCGGTCCATGAACATGACATACTTGACAGTGTAGCTACAACTGCAGAGGACATTTCTTTTGCCTCAATCGGTTCCTTGAACCGTACGCCCCCGGAAGGCATCGGCCCCTTTTAGGCCTGTGATAATTGGACTCTAGAGGTGGCTCCCACCGTTAGGTGTAGCACTTAGCTCCGCTTATCGTTATCGTGCCATTACTCATATTAAGGAACATTCCAAGTTCCTTTGCTTCCTTTTCCCTTCTCATGCAATAGTGGTACATGTGAACGTTTTCATTACCTATCTATTAACTTTTAAAGAATTGATAACGGAAAAAATACTATTGGTAGGTGTTACAACTTAGAATCTTTTGTTATTAATAGACAACCTTTGGGTATGCATCTATGACATTTCTACATAAACAGAAGGTAAAATAGATAACAGTGACATAATTATTGATTTTCCTACAATGTTCATCTGCTTAACTCATATAAAAAGCCTAGATTAGAAAATGGGTATTTGGAGTTCAAATTACGCTCTCCTGTAATACTATCATCTATAACATTTTATGCGACACTGCCTATCATCATGGATAGTGAGATATTCACCAAATTGTCATTAATCAACAAAGAACTGCAACACATAATATACAACAAGACGTGTTGTTTCCAAAGCCATTGAGAATTATCATGAGGCTAAACCAATGTGTGTCACTAATTATTTGACAATGAAAGATTGTTGTTTTACGAATAACTAATTGCAATCGAACATACAATAAAATTACTTGATATAATTATGTACCAATCAAGATCACTCAAAATCCTTCCCTTATAACTAATATTGTTAGTCACGATTTTTCCTATGATGACACAATAAATAAATAAATTGCGAGTATTTGCAAAAACTAAGCATCAAATAAATCTCGGATGATACTATATACAGGACCTATTATTGATCAAAGTAGAATCCCATAGCCGCGTGTTCTTAGGATTGTTGCAATTAAATAACAAATTCTAATTTATTATACCACCTAATGTCATTGTTGACGGTAAGAATTCTAAAAGAGAATCGTAATTATTATAATTGTAATGTGATTAAAGAATCAACCTAAAGATACTATTTGACGTTACTAATCACTTTTTTTCCATGAACATTCTATATCAATTTCCATGAGATCATGACCGTTCTTGCTTGTTATTTCCATGTACGTAAAAGGTGTGAAAGGTTAGACCTTACAGTGGACTTAGCGCATACACATATTCGTTACTCTACGATTTCAACGCATACATTATAAATCACACCCTTAAACCGATACATATATTCCAAGATCGTATTGTATGCAAACTAGGTAAATACTTATCATAATTATTGACGGATGGCATGTAACGATTCATCACATCGTATTCCTAAGGTATCGACACATACCTCAGAGCCGATGAAAAATGTATCTATTAGATCTTTACGTCTTTCTCCTTGCTCTCAAGCCAAAGTGCTCCTCCGCCGGATCGACGTCGGTGTCTCCTGCGATGGGGATAAATCTCTCGGTGAGAAATCTCTTCCTCTAACTCTCCCTTTCTCATTCTCTCCCTCTCCCTCACTCTTGATTCTTGTCAAGAACAAGTGACGTGGGGGAGGTTTCCTTTGGCTTTTTAAGCCCCTAAATAGAATAATTAATTGGATAATAATACCCATTAACTTTTGTAATAAAATCCGTGCAATTCATTAGGGAAATAAAGAGGAATTATGGGCTGGAGAAGTTAAAAAAAATCAGTCGTTATAATCTCCCTTCCTTAAAAAATTTCCGTCCTCGAAATTTCTTAGTAAA
Source organism: Ottelia alismoides (assembly GCA_037367405.1). Classification (NCBI taxonomy): domain Eukaryota; kingdom Viridiplantae; phylum Streptophyta; class Magnoliopsida; order Alismatales; family Hydrocharitaceae; genus Ottelia; species Ottelia alismoides. The sequence goes on from JAZKJV010008851.1 coordinate 57,894, forward strand.
GGATTATACCGAAAAGTTGCGGATGCTTCTTCCGCATTTCGCTCTCCAGCTCCCAGGTGGCTTCCTCCTTCTGGTGATGATGGCAGAAGACTTAGACCATCGGAACTATACGTCGACGAAGCTGATGGTCTCTACGATCCACTATGCGGATAGGTCTCTCCTCGAGGGTTAAATTAGGCTGAATGTCGAGAATCTCATGCTCGATCACGTGTGAAGGATCGGGAGTGTACCTCCTTAGCATCGATATATGGAAAACATCGTGTAGCTTTGAATACTGAGGTGGTAATGCAATACGATATGCCACCTCTCCGATTCGTTGTAAATCTCAAAAGGTCCTATGTATGGAGGAGTAAGTTTCCTTTTCTGGCCGAATCGCAATACACCCTTGGTCGGGGAAATCTTTAAAAATACGTGATCTCCAACTGCAAAACTCAACTCCCTTCTATGACGATCTGCATAAGACTTCTGCCTACTTTGAGCTGCCAACAATCTCTTCTTGACTAGCTCAACACCTTGCTTGCTGATATGGATTAGTTCCGGTCCCAAAATATGCTTCTCACCAACATCACTCCAACATGAGGGTGATCTGCAAGGTCTCCTATACAATGCCTCGTAGGGAGCCATCTTGATGCTCGAATGATAACTGTTATTATAAGCAAACTCTACTAATGGAATATGTCTATCCCAGCTGCCTGTAAAATCTAGAGCACAAGCTCTCAACATATCTTCCAATGTCTGGATGGTCCTTTCTGATTGACCATCAGTCTGCGGATGGAATGAAGTGCTGAACTTCAATTGAGTTCCCATAGCATCTTGAAAACTTTTCCACAACCGAGACGTGAATCTAGTATCCCGATCTGAGACAATTGATGTAGGGACACCATGTAATTTGACGACTTCATTCACGTACAATTCAGCTAGACCGTCTGTCGATTGATCCAAGCGGATAGGTAAGAAGCGAGCCGACTTGGTCAATCGATCAACAATCACCCATATGGTATCATAACGATGTTTCTTGGTCTTGGGTAGACCCGAAGCGAAGTTCATCGTTATATGCTCCCACTTCCATTCAGGTATCGCTAAGGGTTGAACAGGGCCTGCCGGTCTCTGGTGATCAATCTTGATCTGCTGACATACCAAGCATTTAGAAACAAAAATTGCGATGTCATTCTTCATCTTTGGCGACCAGAAGTTTCATTGCAGATCCCTGTACATTTTTGTTGTATCTGGGTGGATGGTATACATCGACCTGTGGGCTTCGTCAAGAATATCCTGCCTCAATTCGACATCATTGGGAACCCATAATCTGCTTCGGTACCTTATAACTTTATCAATTCCAATTGCGAAATCGGAACCTTCTTTCTTGGATGCCTTTATCATTTTAGGAAGATCAACATCAATTTTCTGTGCTGCCGTGATCTTTCCAATTACCTCGAGTTGGATTTTAAGGCCTGCAAAAGATATCTTCCTTTCTTCACTTAAGAAAGGTTTCCATTCTTCAAAATCTTTCATCATCTTCCACTGAAGTTTCAAACTAGATAGCCTGCCTTCCCACTTTCGGCTTAATGCATCAGCAACGACATTTGCTTTTCCAGGATGATAATTAATAGAAAAGTCGTAGTCTTTTAGGAATTCCAACCAGCGTCGTTGCCTCAAATTAAGTTCCTTCTGAGAGAATATATTTGAGGCTCTTGTGATCACTGAGCACCTCAAACTGTTCACCATAAAGGGAATGACGCCAAATTTTAAGAGCAAAGGCTACCGCTGCTAACTCCAAATCATGAGTAGGGTAGTTTCTCTCTTGCGGTTTTAATTGCCGTGAGGCATAGGCAATGACTTTCTCATTCTGCATAAGGACACACCCGAGTCCCGTGCCTGATGGATCTGTATACAACACAAAGCCTCCACTTCCTGATGGTAAAGCCAATATCGGAGCTGTAGTCAGTTTCTGCTTTAATTCCTGAAAACTCCGTTCACACTCCTCAGACCAAACAAACTTCACATCCTTTAGGGTGAGCTTCGTTAATGGTAGCGAGATCCTTGAAAAATTCTGAATGAATCGCCGATAGTATCCGGCCAAGCCGAGGAAGCTACGGATCTCAGAAATATTTTTAAGCTGACTCCAATTCATTACAACTTCTACCTTAGCTGGATCTAGCTCAATGCCATCCTTGGATACCACATGATCGAGGAATGCGACTTTATTCAACCAGAAGTCACACTTAGAAAATTTTGCGTAAAGCTGGTATTGTCGCAGGGTTTTAAACACAATCTGCAGGTGCACTCGGTGCTGCTCCGGATCAGAAGAGTATGTCAAAATGTCATCTACAAACACGATGACGAACTTGTCGAGGTATTCTCGAAATACACTATTCATTAGTTCCATAAAGGCTGCAGGTGCATTAGTAAGACCAAACATCATGACTAAGAATTCATAATGGTCGTACCTTATTCTGAAAGCGGTCTTTGATATATCTTCCTCTTTTATATGGAGTTGATGGTAACCGGTACGTAAATCGATTTTTGAGAAGACTGTTGCTCCTTGCAACTGATCAAATAAATCGTCGATGCGAGGTAGCGGGTACTTGTTCTTCACCGTTACTTTGTTCAGACCTCGATAATCAATGCAGAGTCGGAGAGATCCATCTTTCTTTTTCACAAAGAGAACAGGTGCTCCCCATGGGGAAACACTGGGATGTAAAAATCCCTTATCCAGTTGTTCTTGTAACTGCTTCTTTAGCTCCTCAAGTTCTGCAGGTGCCATTATATATGGAGCTTTAAATATCGGTGTCGTTCCTAGAATAATATCAATTGAGAAATCCACCTCTCTATGAGGAGGTAGTCCAAGAAGATCATCTGAAAATACACCGGCTAAAACTCGGATCACATCTAAATTTTCGAGACGTGCCTGCGACGTTTCGGTGCTAATTATACTAGCTACGTACGCGGTGCAACCTTTGGCTAGTAGTTGGCTTGCTTGCAGAGAAGAGATAACCAATCGTCCGCTCTTACTAGTGCCTCGGACGACTATCTCCTTGTGATTTGGTCTGCTCAGGACCACCTTCTCTCTATAATAAACTGCAGCATAATTCTCCAATAACCAATTCATGCCCAAGATGACATTATAGGTGGTGATGGGCAGTAGGATCAAATTAGCAGTGAGGGAGTCTTCTCCTATCATGACTGGTATGTCCTTTAAGTACGTACTCGTTGCTCTAATATCACCCATTGGTGAAGAAACAATAAGCGCGTATGGAAGCTCAACGGCTTCAAAGTTCAGTTTTTCTTGCAAAACTACTTGAAATAAATGAATGCGTGGCTCCAGAATAAAAAAAGAACATGGTATAAATGACTTGCAATGAGAAGGGTACCTTCCACGGTTGCGTAAGCATCCTCAGCATCCTCATGTGTAAGGGCAAATACCCTTCATGGTATCTTCTTCTTTTGTTCGAAGGGTTTCCTCTGTTCCTTGAACTCTTTCTTGCAGTCTTTAATGAAATGACCCTTTTCTTCACACCTCAAGCATGCTCCTATCAATTTGTAGCACTCGCCCGTATGTCTTCTGTCACAATGCGGACATACACCCAATGCATATTTCTGATTGGTTGGAGCATCATCAGTCCTTGTCTTCTTGACATTTATCGTATTGTGACGTCTCTTGTCATTGTAACTTGGCTGGTGAGGGCGCTTGCGAGGATTCACTTGATGTAACCTCCGATAAGCTGTGTCAATCTCCACAGCTGCTGCGACCACCTCAGAGAGGGTCTTGGGACCTCTAGTGAACACTTTGATGCTCAATCTTGCATTCAAGCCTTCTACAAACTTCCTAGCTCGTTGCTTTTCATTCACGCAATTGCCTTTTCCATATTTCTCTAATTATTGAAATTTAGCAGCATATTCTTCAATTGTCTTACCTCCCTGTCGAAGATCTATGAACTCCTGACGTTTAACATCCCTAGCATGCTCAGAGATGTAACGCTCAGAAAAACGCTCCACAAAGTCACTCTAGCTGATGACCAGAGTCTCCGAAAAGTGAATTCCCTTGCACGAAGTCCACCGCTCCTTAGCGCTATCTCGCAGACGAAAAGTCCCAAAAATAACTTTCTTTTCTTCCGGACACTCAGTCGCTTCAAAAGTCATCTCCATCTCCCTTAGCCTGTGTTCGACTTTCTCTGACTCATGCTCACCTTTGAAGGTCGGTGGATCATGCTGAAGGAATGTTTTTAAAGTAAGTCCTCCAGAGCTCGATGGGCGGGTCTGCTGCTGCTGAGCCATCAATGCCATTAGCTCTAGCATCTGCCTCTGCATGTCTACAATAGTCTCCTGACTCGTCGACGACTCGCGGTCTCTGTTGTCTTCGATTGCACGACGAGGTGCCATCTGAATCAAATCCAACAGCTTCAATGAGTTACTGTGTGAGGCTAAATCAGTCTAAACGTCTAGATCTATATCATTATAAATTGTGGATATCTTATGCCCAGAGGAACTCTAGCTCTGATACCATTTGTAACGGAACGGGTCGAGACGACCGACGGAAGCATGCTATTATAGATCGTACGATCGAACCATTACAGAATACTTGCATTGTATTCAATGAGCAGATAAAATAATCATTCTAAAAAAAGTCCATTACTCTATAGAGTTCTATTATTACATTCCAACAAGGAAAATACAAAATGAACTACGAAATAAAATAACATAACAATGTTCCAGTGGGCATAATGACATTCCTTCATAAACAATCCCTCCACGGTCCGTACCGGTTCAACTTCACAAAGATGGGTAGTTGCCTTGGACTAGAAGTTAGATCACAGCTCGTGCTCTCCTGAAAACAACAACAACACATGTCGTGAGCTAACGCTCAGTATGTGCCGAGTTGAGGTCAAGCAGGCTAGCATGGCAAACAAGTCTCCCTATGCTACTTTAAACCATTATAACATATCTTACCTATAATATCTTAACAAAACAACGATATGACTTACACTATTATCTTACCGCAGATAACATGTATCCGTTCTCATATATTATCACTATGAGACTCATAATTCAAGTAAACATGCATACGATGGGAATTCCTTCCGGATCTATCCATTAGAGCCATAAATTCACATATACTCTTAAGGTTTACCATACTTGCATATATACCTTAATATTTTCATAATTTTCACTTATATCCTTAGAATTTTTCATAATTGCATATATGCCCCAGTATAATCATAACACTTGCATAATGCCATTACTTGGCCGTAGTTGCACATATGTGCCTTAGCAATTCAGAAACTGTGCACGTACCATTGGTGTGTTTAGTGGTTGAAGTTGTCTTAGTTGTTAATCCTTAATGGCTTTGGTGGCTTTGCTGGCTTTGGTGGCTTTACCGCTGGCACAAGCGGTCCATGAACATGACATACTTGATAATGTAGCTACAAATGCAGAGGACTTATCTTCTGCCTAAATCGGTTCCTTGAACCGTACGCCCTCGGAAGGCGTCGGCCCTTTTAGGCCTATGATAATTGGACTCTAGAGGTGGCTCCCACCGTTAGGTGTAGCACTTAGCTCCGCTTATGGTTATCGTGCATTACTCGTATTAAGGAATATTCAATTTCCTTTACTTCCTTTTCCCTTCTCATACAATAGTGGTTCATGTGAACGTTTCAATTTCATTATCTATCTATTAACTTTTAAAGAATTGATAACGGAAAAAATACTATTGGTAGGTGTTACAACTTAGAATCTTTTGTTATTAATAGACAACCTTTGGGTATGCATCTATGACATTTCTACATAAACAGAAGGTAAAATAGATAACAGTGACAGAATTATTGATTTTCCTACAATGTTTAACTGCTTAACTCATATCAAAAGCCCGGATTAGAAAATGGGTATTTGGAGTTCAAATTACGCTCTCCTGTAATACTATCATCTATAACATTTTATGCGACACTACCTATCATCATGGATAGTGAGATATTCACCAAATTGTCATTAATCAACAAAGAACTGCAACACATAATATACAACCAGACGTGTTGTTTCCAAAGCCATTGAGAATTATCATGAGGCTTAACCAATGTGTGTCACTAATTATTTGACAATGAAAGATTGTTGTTTTACGAATAACTAATTGCAATTGAACATACAATAAAATTACTTGATATAATTATGTACCAATCAAGATCACTCAAAATCTTTCCCTTATAACTAATATTGTTAGTCACGATTTTTCTTATGATGACACAATAAATAAATAAATCGCAAGTATTTGCAAAAACTAAGCATCGAATAAATCTCGGATGATACTATATACATGACCTATTATTGATCAAAGTAGAATCCCATAGCCGCATGTTCTTAGGATTGTTGCAATTAAATAACAAATTCTAATGTATTATACCACCTATTGTCACTGTTGACGGTAAGAATTCTAAAAGAGAATCATAATTATTATAATTGTAATGTGATTAAAGAATCAACCTAAAGATACTATTTGACGTTACTAATCACTTTTTTCCGTGAACATTCTATATCAATTTCCATGAGATCCTGACCGTTCTTGCTTGTTATTTCCATGTAGGTAAAACGTGTGAAAGATAAGACCTTACAGTGGACTTAGCGCGTACACATATTCATTATTCTACGATTTCAACGCATACATTATAAATCACACCCTTAAACCGATACATATATTCCAAGATCGTATTGTATGCAAACTAGGTAAATACTTATCATAATTACTGACGGATGGCATGTACCGATTCATCACATCGTATTCCTAAGGGATCGACACATACCTCAAAGCTGATGAAAAATGTATCTACTAGATCTTTACGTCTTTCTCCTTGCTCTCAAGCCAATGTGCTCCTCCACCGGATCGACGCCGGTGTCTCCTGCGATGGGGATAAATCTCTCGGTGAGAAATCTCTTCCTCTAATTCTCCCTCTCTCCTTCTCTCCCTCTCCCTCACTATTGATTTTTGTCAAGAACAAGTGACGCGGGGGAGGGTTTCCTTTGGCTTTTTAGCCCCTGAATAGAATAGTTAATTGGATAATAATACCCATTAACTTTTGTAATAAAATCCATGCAATTCGTTAGGGAAATAAAGAGGAATTATGGGCTGGAGAAGTTAAAAAAAATCAACCGTTACAGTACCTTGGAGAGAAAACAAACATCAAAGAAGTTAAAACCTCACAAATAATTGTGTCACCTTCCCCATCTTCCTCTTCAGATCCTTAGTATACTCAAATAAAACAAAAATGAGGAAAACAACACAAGAAGTATACATGCAAAAGTGAAAATCAGAAGGAAATCAAGAGTCAAATATCAAACAGTTCCACAAACCAAACAATTACCGTCGACCACCAATATGATAGCTAGTTAACGATGACATTTCAGAAACACGAAAGCATTCAGATAAAATATACCAGATGTTCACGTAAAGAACAACACTCGAAGACCTCCAGCAAGACTCGGGTAAGTTGAAATCGGAATCGCCAGAAACTCGAGGAAGGAAGCAAAGAAGGAAGATCGAGCAACGTACCCAACTAAGGTGCGGCGCAAAGGGTTTTCTCACTGATGGAGACCCAAGAGACACATGCGAAGACAATCTGGGCCCATCCAATTCCTCTTCAGATCCTTTGCATAAATAAAACAAAAAGAGAAGGAAAACAACCCAAGAAGTATACATGCAAAAGATAAAATCAAAAGAAAATCAAGAATCAAACATCTCCACAACTCCAATAAATCATCGTTGACCGCCATATCCAATAGCTAACCAATGATGACATTTCATAAACATGGAAGCATTAAAATAGGAAATACTTGATGTTCACACGAAGAACCAACACTCGAATATCTCCATCAAGACTCGAGTAAGCTGAGATCGAAATCACCAAGAACTTGAGCAAGGAAGCAAAGAAGGAAGATCGAGCAACATACCTAAGGAGCAGCACACAGGGTTTTCTCATAGACAGAAACATAACAAACGCATGCGTAGACAGACGGCAAACCCTCAGCAACAACATATGGCAACGGTTCGAGAAGAACCTATGTGTCGCGTCAGCGTTACCCAAAGCAACATACCTATGGGGCAGCGCAAAGGATTTTCTCACCGACGGAAAAGAGACGCATGCGAAGACAAACGAGAAATCCTCATCAACAATAGATGGCAATGGGTTCGAGAAGAACCTACACGTATCGCCTGAGTGTTACCGAAGGCACCCAACAAACCAAGGCAAAGAGAATGAAGTCCAAACGCGAAGAGATGACCCACGTGGCATGATCCGGGTGAAAACCCCACCTTTAACTAAGGTACTAGAAGCATACCCGCGCTCCGCGGCGGGCGATTTAAATTTGTAATAATACTAATAAAATATATGAAGCAGCAATTAATAATTTATCCTTTTTTATAGAAGATTAATTAAAATATAAAAGAGAATATTGCACATAAAATCAAATAATCGGGACATTATTAATTCATATATAATGACGTACTCAATTTCACTATTATTATCATTGTATATATTAGCAGATACATTGGGGGTAAACTACAACAATTCTATAAAAGATTAATGTTAATAGTTTTAAAATCGATATACCATGATCATACAAACAACTTCAAAAATCAATTTAGTGATGATGGTGGCGGAAAACTTTAGGTTGTATCATTACTTACCAGCCTCTATCTTTATTGAAGCCTTGTATAATATAGTGTTAAAATGATTTCAATAAATGCATGTTTCCTATTCCCTAGCAATTACCACTAACATCTAAAGGTATTTATCTCTCTTCTCTAGACTACCTTTCTTACTTCAAACATGGAGATTGTGATTTTGTTATATATTTATAAAAGTGTGTTACCGTAGGATTATAATGAAAGAAAGATTATAAATTCTGATTAATTGTCATAATTAAATACAATCCAACAAAATTATATATGTTAGGCCTTGAATTAACATGTGCTTCAAAGCTTAATATGAGGATAGTTAATGCTTACTCTATAGTTGTACAATATGCCTCGATTATGGAATTATACCCGCGCTCTAAAGCAGGGTTAGTTTTTTTAAATTTTTGTTAGTGAAATCTCATGTCTAAGATTAATATATCAAACAATTAAAATAAATAACATTAATTTGAAGTTATTTTTTGGAATATTTTTTAGTATATCCTTTATTTGAAAACTAAATGATTAATTCTAATGTTATATACCACTCATAAAATAAAAAGGATGATAATATTATTCATTATTTATATTTGTTAAATATGAATTTTCGTTCCATAATATTTTGATTTTAATATTGTTTTTAAAATACATAAATATTATTTTATATAAGAAAGTAGTGTGTATTTATATATCTACATACGAAAAGATATAAAATAATGATAAAAGAAATAAAAACATATAAACACACATTAGAATTTATTTGTGCATACAAATCGGTGTTTAATTACTGTTTGCTGCTTTATGTCTAATGGGTTTTAGTAAATAGATATATTATAAATTTATCTTGTTAACTTTATGTAGTATATTTTATTTTGTGTATTTTGCAAAGTCATGTTATATATTCTCAGAATTTTGCAAAATGAAATTTTTATTCTACTAATAAAAATCTCTTAATAAAGCCACACGTCTAATCTATATAAACATGCATAAGGATAATGCGTATAAACAAATTCAAAGCCTCATCTTCATCTCGTACACGGACACTCATATTTAAGGAGAAAATCGGAACTGTTAAAAAATAAAGGTTAAAAAGTTTGAAAGTTATAATATTCGAATGCACAGAAATAATAACAACGAACATTACATAGATAACATCATTCAACAGGACACAAAGAACAATGATATTAAAGAACATGAAGGCCTCTAAAGAATAAATAAGACTATGAGAAAATACACATTAACATGGAGGAGATAGATGAAAACTCGCACCTTTGATGAACGTGAAGTTGTAGATTAACCGTAGAACCCGGAGATGGTGTCATAAAAAAATGAGCAAAAATCCAAAATCCAAAGTTGCATAATGATAATAAATGATGGTACCTGGAGATCGTAACTAAAGGTCGAACAATTATCGCAAGAGAATCATGGATCGAATATTGGAATTACACAACCGACCATGTATCATGATGAAATCTTAACCTCCTGATTCATCCTCGGAATGGAGGTTGCAGCTCACAGCGGACGTTGATGAAATCCTAGAAAAGAAGAAGCAAAACGGAGTGGGTGATACTACAATAATGGTGAAAGGAGGAGAGGGGAATGCCCATCGATTAGCCCTTTCCCGACACTTCGAAGACATTACGTGTTGAAAGGAGAAATGACATCCATGTTGATAGTGGAAACCTTTTGAGAATTGCCATCGAGAGGGAATGAAAAAATGACTTACTGGCGAGCAAGAGATAACGACGAATAATCAAAGTGGAGATTGATGGCACACATCGCCGAGATCATCTGAGAACCGAAAGGTGAATACATATCATAACATCCGTTGAGAGAAGAAGATTAGCTTATTGGTGAAAAGTCTACAGCTACGACAAATCAAAGTGGAGATCGAAGGCTTATACCATCGATATCATGTGAAAATAGAAAGAGACTACTGTCAGAAATCAAAACAGATACAATACATAACATACCAATGACGATCATCAAATATATAACAACATTAGTGGATATATGCATTACATCAGAGACAATATATCATATACAGATTGCAAATAAAAGAGTTGTTGTCTAGTTTCAGAATAAAAAGAGTAATCATGTCACATTGTAAGTAACATTTATTTAAATAATGTACACTAAAAAATACACAAAATTAAAATCTCGTCAAAGATCACGTGAAATAAAAAGTTAAATTTTTATATATTATTCTCCTGCATAGCAATGAAACTGTTATATTCCAACATAATTTTTTATATTTATTCATGGAAATTATCGTTATCTCCCGCGAGTAAAAAAATGATGTATCGAGACTTACAGTTTCATGATATTGAGAAAACATGCAATGCAAAAAGATTTGCTTTTAGTTGCCATCGACATTTCTAGCCACGTCTATATATGGTGATAACAAAGAAATTGAATTTTGCTGAATATTAAAAAAAACAACTACATATAAAAAATTAATAAATGGCTATATCCTAATGTCAAATACAATACATAAGATACCAATGGCAAACATCAGATACATAACATCATTAATGGATATATGCATAATATCAGATACAGCAGATCAGATATCAATTAGAAATAAAATAATTGTTGTATAATTACAAATTGTTGAGATTTATTGCTCTATAAGAAATCTTTACCAAAAACAAACATGTAATGGCAACTGTTTTTAAATTCAAACCAGTACGTACAATAACAAATACATAACGTACTCTACAAACACTATATGAAATATCGAAAATTACAACATAATCGTTAGCAGATATATGCATAACTTTAGATACATAACATCAATGCTGATAGCGGAAACCTTATGAGAATTGCCATCAAGAAGGAAAAGAAATTGATTTACTGTCGACCAAGGGACAACTGGGAATAATCGAAGTGGAGATGATGGCACAGATCGTCGAGATCGTTTAGGAACCGAAAGAGGAATCCCTATCATAACATCCATTGACAAATAAGAAGATTAGCTTGCTGATGAAAAAGCAACATCTACGAGAAATCAAAGTGGAGATCGAAGGTGCATATCATAAAGATCATGTGCAAACAGAAGGGACTGCTGTCAGAAATGAAAAACAAATACAATACATAACATATCAATGGCAATTATCAGATATAGAATACCATTAGTGGATATATGCATAACATTAGAAACAATATATCATATACCAATTATAAATAAAGGAATTATTGTGTTGTTTTGGAATCGTTTGAGATTTATAACGGTATAATAAAACTCCAATAGAAACAAACATGCAATGACGAATGTGTTTAATTGAAACCAACATAACATTAGATATAGGAAAAACCTCTGCAAACAATTTATCAATTATAAAAAATTAGGGCGTAATCATTAGTCGATATATGCATAACATCAGATCCAGAATATCAATGTGAAAAGTGGAAACCGTATCATAGTAACCATCGATAACTTCCGGTGAGGGACAACTGCATGAAATAGAAGTGGAGATTAATAGCAGTGTCATCCAGATCGTCCACAAACTATCATAACATCCATCCAAAACGAAAACCATATCATAATACCTGTCGACAACGTCCGGCGAGCGAATGATAACTGCAAGAAATAGAAGTGGAGATTGATGACACATATTATGGGGAACCCTATCATAACATCCATCGAGAAAAAGAAAGATTGGCTTACCAGCGAGAAACCGATAACTGCGAATGGAGATTGATGATGCAGATCATCGAGATCATCTAGAAACTGAAAGCGGAATCCTATCATATATAACATCCATCGAGAAAAAAAGATTGCTTTAAACAACTGTGATAAATCAAAGTGGAGATCGAAAGCAAAGAGGAGATCAATGGTGCAGACCATCGAGATTGTATATGGAGAATTGGAAGAGAAGAGGCGAAAGAAAAGAAAAAAGAGGAGTCGAAATATTCAACAGCTGTAACACAACATCCACGTGTTGACGGGAAGGAACACTGCCTTCACCAGCTGTAGTCAGAAACAAAGGATGCAGTCACGTGCTACTGACAGCAAAGAAAAAAAATCAGAGGGGCGACTTCACATGGAAAGATGGACAAGAAGAGCAGTAGGGAGGCCTTAAAAGATGCAGACATGGTAGACACGTGGCAACATAGTGGGGAGAAACCCACTAATAGTATATGTAATAGATATAGATATAGATTTTCAGATTTTTATATTCATCCGAAAGTGACACGTGTGCACGCTCTCTCGAACTCCCCCCACTTTCCCGCCATATAAAAGCTGCCCTTCCAATTTCCACGCACATTCCAATGGCTCTCCCGCTTCCAAGTCGCCCTCCCCAACATCTCCTCCCCATCTCCCCAAACCCCAGCCGCAGCCCTCTCCTCCCCACTTATTCCACCGTCCTTCTCCGTGTCGACGGCTGCCGACGCTCTCGCCAAATCCAATCCGTCCAGGGCGCCGCCGACCTCAGCTCCCCGCCGCCAGAGGTCACCTGGCAGATTGCCGTCGGCGCTTTAGGTATCGGTTCTGCAATGCCTTCCAACTTTCGATCTATACGTCGAGCGGATATAAATTGAATTGAGCATGGGTGTGTACATGTATGTATATAAGGATGTGGATACACACACAACTTTAATTTATAGATGTTTGTCACTTTTGGAATATTTTGTGCTTAATCACATGCTCGTGAACCGGGTTTTCTTTGAGAGAAAAATAATTAGTGTAGGTCTTATAAGCATATAATAACTAGTTTAGATCGCTATTAACAATTAGGAGCCCGTCAAGGGATTAGGGGACGGAACTCAAGTATATTTTTGTGTTCCTTTTCTTAGTCATTGTTAATAGAGACAGCGTCCAACTTATCTGGTTTGACCAGAAAATCATCTGCTAATTCCACCAAACTACTTCCACCCAAAGATGCATGTCATGCATCCAAAGATGTATTGATTTGGGGTGATACTATTAAGCAATTTGTACTCCAGCCCGGGGAATAAGTGTTCAGAGTTCACTGCTTTTCCCGACATTTTGTGGGCCCAGGCAAAAGAAAAAAAGGAGTTCTTGCAATTTTTTTAATAAGAGTAAATTGTCACGAGTGTGTTTACCATCAAGTATAAAATGGAAGATTCTATTTTTCGGTAACAATCGACCTTTATATTATCTCATTAATTTTTCGATTTTAGCATTTAGTTGTTCACTAAAAATTAGAATATATAAGGACCCATTTTTCGGTGAGCTGGGATCACATGTAAAGCTGAGCCAATAAAGTCTCAGGGTCGGCCATATCGGAGTTGTGTGTTGATGTTAGATTATTTGATTGAATCACTAGATATCTCTACATTTCGTCGAATGCCACACACATAAGTTTCATCTCTTGATAATCGAGTTCCTTTTCTTTGTTGTGTATGATGTGTTGAATATTGCTGAATTTATACAGCCGGGGTGACGCCATTTGTTGTTGCAGGGGTCGAGTTCGGTAAACGCATTGTGAGTATGATACTGCCTATGATTTATATATATTTTTTGCTATCAAAAAAAGATTTTTGTTTTTTTAATATTTTTTTTATAGAAAAACAAGTATCTTCCACCATTCTTGGAAGGTTGTTTCATTGTATAACTAAGTTGGATTCTTGAAAACAAGATGCTTCCTGATGTTTTTCTCCAATATCCTCTGCATTTTTAGTTTCAACAAATTGTGGGAGTTGCGGGATTTTTGGTGAGGAAGTGACAAGGCAACACATACAGAGTAGGATGGTTCAAAGTTAGATAAATATCTGTGGTGTTTTTTTTGAAAGCCAACATTTCGGGGGAGACACGACGCGGTGCTCGCCCCAAACTTTTTATTAATAAAGCGAAGAACTAAAGGTGAGAGAGATACAACTGGACAAAAGGAGGGTAGAGAAAGGAAAGGGATCGAGTAGATCCCACGAAGAACCCAAAAGAAAACGAGCTACATCAGTGACCAGTCATGGGAAAGCAAAGCTGCATGTGCTAGAACATTCTCCTTGTAGAATCTTTGTCCTCTAAATATCGTCGAGTTACGCCCCAGCCAAATCGCCCATATACACGCGAAAAGACCAAGGAGTTCCCTGCGCGCCCTGTCTTTATTTGTCCTCAGAGAGTCCCAGAAGGCCATCGAAGTGGAAGTGTTGATCCAAGGAATGCGGACCTCCACCCAGACGACAGAAGTGGCGGGGCACAGGAAGAAAAGGTGTTCTAAGGTCTCCACACCGCCGCCGCAAAGAGCACACTCCGACGAAGTGAACCCAGCGAAAAGTCTGGAGCAGCGATCACGAGTTAAGATCCTCCCGCGGCGGAACAACCAAAGAAAAAACGCGACTCTCTCCGGAAGCTTCATCTGCCACATAAAGTTGAGATCCCTGCACATGAGGTCCTGGTGCGACATAGATTGCTGAGAGATAGCCCTGAATGCCCGCCTCGTGGAGAAGACACCATCACGCCAAACCCAGTCATCCCGACCAACCGAAGGCCTGGGCGATTCCTTAAGAAGCTCCAGGAGGGCGAGAAGATCATCGAAACGCTGATCAGAGAGGTTGCTAACGAAGGATGGGAACCACCCATCCCCCGACCAAGAGGAGGCCACCGTCGCCCGAGAGTCACGCGCCAAGGCACATAGGCGCGGGAAGGTAGCACTGAGAGGGGCAACACTAGCCCAATTGTCCCACCAGAACAAGAATGAGTTGGCATCCCCGAGAACATGAGCGAAGAGATGGGAAAAGCGGCGACTAACCGATAGAATCCCTCTCCAGAAAGGGGTTCGAGAACGGCGATCATCCAAATCCCGCGCCATCTCCGCCCCAATAGATAGCAAATCCCGTAGAAAGGAGGAGAAGAAGCAGTTGGAGCTTCCCCAAAGCCTATTGATCCATTTGAGAAGCAACGCGTCATTGACACGATCAAGACGCCGAATGCCAAGACCGCCATCGCATTTTCTCTTCGTCACCTCCGCCCAACCCACCAGGTGTTGACCACGCGAGGAGGGACCCCTTCTCCCCCAAAGGAAGCTTCGCATCAAACCCTCAAGACGCTTCCGAACCCCCACTGGCAAAATCCAATTAGATAGAAAGTAAACATGGATAGAAGCAAGAACCGACCTATTGAGAACGAGACGCCCTCCCCACGAGAGCAAGGAAGCGCTCCACCCGGCGAGCCTCCTTTCCGCCTTCTCAACAACCTTGTGCCAGTCACGGAGCCTTGTTCTCCCCGCCCCTAGGGGCATCCCCAAATAGTCGATCGGGAGAGAGGACGGTGGAGTCCCAAGATCTGACCACAAGCTTCCGCCGAGACCGCATCCCACGCGAAGGGAATCACTTTGGACTTGGTCTGATTAATGAGAAGCCCAGAAAGCTCGCTAAAGATATCCAAGGTCGCCGCCATCCCCTTGAGCTCCTCAAGGCCACCCTCGATGAATACAATAGTGTCATCCGCATACTGGAGGGTTGGGACGATCCGGTTGCCGCAAGAGAAACCCAAGGAAAGGCCGCGATCCACCACACGAGCCGCCATCCGGGGAAGCACATCGACCACAATTACAAAGAGCAGGGGGGCTAAGGGGCAACCCTGCCGCACGCCCCTTCTAGGCTGAAACCGATCCCCAACAACGCGACCATTAATCATAACAGAGAATGAAGCAGTAGATATGCACCTACGCATCCAGAAGATCCAAAGCTTAGGAAACCCACGAGCCCGCAGAACCATCCAAAGAAAGTTCCAATCCAACGAGTCGTAGGCTTTAGCAAAATCCACTTTCCACAGTACCCCGCGCTTCCCCCTCCTCACCCAGCTCTCCACCATTTCGGAAGTCAGAGCCGTAACATCAGAAATATGACGACCATGGATGAAGGCAGCCTGTGCGGGCGAGATTAAATCGTCAAGCAACGACGCTAGTCTACGGGCAAAAACCTTTGCCACGATCAGGTACAAGCCATTGGAAATCGCAATGGGGCGAAAGTCTTCAATAGCGCGGGGGGAGGAGCTCTTAGGCAACAGGACGATGATAGCCCTATTCACCTGGTCGAAACCTGCGTTACCTTTGCAAAACTCCAATAGAACCTCCCAAACCTCCTTTCCAACCAACTCCCAGAAGTCCTTATAAAACGCAATTAGGAAACCGTTCGGACCCGACGACGCATCACCGTTGAGATCCCATACCGCACACTTGACCTCCTCCAAGGAGACCTCCTCAACCAACTCGGCACAGAGCGAGGGCGAGAGCTGAGGAGTGCCCTATCCCGACCAGAACCAACGCTTAGGAGCACGAAAAGATGAAAACTCCCTGAAGTACGCGGCAACCTCCCTCCCATAGCTCCCTCTCCCACGACATCCCTGCCGCCAAAGGAGATTGAATGAATATAATTTGAACGTCTCCTGTTACTGGCCACCCTATGGAAATAGGAGGAATTAGCATCCCCCTCTTTAATCCACTTGATCTTTGCCCTCTGACGCCATTCCGCCGCCCTCTTCCGGCCCTCCCTCTCCACTGCAGCCAAGGCAGCCGACCTGGAGGATAACTCCTCGGAGCATAGATCCCTCTCCCCCTCCAAGGCATCCAGAGCCGCCACAATCGCCTCCGCATCCTTCCTGGCAGACGTTCTGGCCTCCCAAGTCGCTTTTTTAAAAGAGGCCAGACCTTTCCGTAGGCGCACTAATTTCTGAGCAAATCTGTCCACCACCGACCGACCTCCGCAATCCTCATTCCAAACCTTAGCCACGAAATGCCGGAAGTTATTCTCGAGCAACCAACATCTCTCATATCTAAAAAAGCCCGAAGACGGAGACGACAAGTCGGAGACCCAAACTATAGGAGTGTGATCAGAGAAAGAACGCGGGCGAGAGAGAACATTAGCAAGGGGGGACAACGTCATAAATGCCTCGGAAGCGGTGAACCTATCAATGCAAGATCTAGACGAAGAGCTCCTCCAAGTGAAAGAAATGTCCGTAGCACACAAATCCTCCAAAGCCATTGAAGTAATGAAATCCGCAAAGTCAGCCGAACTCGGATCCGCACCCCCCCTAGACTGAGGTCTATCAGAACCACACAGAGTAACGTTAAAATCTCCCCCAATCAGCCAAGGAGAATCAGGAGACTAATGACTGATCCGTCGAAGCTCGTCCCAATGTTCCCTCCTCTTTAAATGACAACAAGGGCCGTACGCACAGGTGAAGATGAGCTTGGTCGAATCGTCCTTTCTAGATAAAAAAACTGAGATAGAGTGGGAACCCTTCACGGCCGACATGAGAGAGAAAGCCGAAGACTTCCAAGCAACTAATAGGCCACCTGCAAGGCCGATTGCAGGCAAGGCGCAAAATTCATCAAGATCCCCCACTGCAAAAGAGCGCCAAACATCCTCGTCCAAGATAGAAAGCTTGGTTTCCTGCAGAAGAACCACATCGCATCCCCACTCCTTGAACCTGTTTCCCAACAACCTCATTTTATCCACATCCCCCAAACCCCTCACGTTCCAAGATAGTACCTTCATTTGGAACCACTTTTGAAACCCCTCGAAGCAACAACCCCAGCAGCCTCAGCCACCGCCTCTTTGAAAGTGATGCATGTCTGATGTTCCCTGGACATCGAACGCGAAGTGCGCCTTCTTCTGTAACGCTTGGAAGATCCCCTCGATGATTCTCCTTCAGATCCAGCAGCACCGAGAATTCCCACAGCAACATCGGAGGGATCGCCATGAGAGAATGACCCCGCGAACAGGGAAGGAGATTCCACTTGAGATGCCGCAGAGACAATAACCGAAGAGGGAAAAGGCCCGAGGTTCTGAGCCCGCAGATGGAGCAAAGTTTCTTGATCCGAAAAGTGGAGACCGCCTCATGATGCTCGTTCGGGTCAAGTTCGACCACCCGACAACCCGAATCGCGGAAGGGTCCGATTGAGGGTCCGCTTCCGATCGAGGGTCCGCTTCCGAGATCAAGCACCCGAAACCCGGGAGAGAAAACCCGAAATGAGGGGCCTTGCGAGCCTTCCGAGAAGAAAAAATCCCCATCGGTACGCGTGCACCTACCCGCCACGTCACTGGAAAAACCGCCAAGGGCGGCAACCATGCATCGATTCCATGCGACAGGATGGGCATCACGTATGAGAACCTCCGATGACCTTACGAAAACATCATAGCAAGGCGAGAACCCCGAAGTGAACTCCTGCTGCATAAACTTCCCCTCGAGAAATGAAACGACGTCCTTACCACCTTCCACTCCGGCAACAACCCGGTCCACCAGAGGAGGCGGCGGCGACACCACCACTGACAACTCAACTCTGCAGTAGAATCTTCCTAACTTTAAGTCCCTGAAGAAAATCTGATCCGACGCTCGGTCCAGGAAGGCTTTGTTGCACTCCATGAGAATCCTCGTGGACGAGGGATCGAATCCCGGAGATAAACCGTCGTCAGTGACGGCCAAAACTTCACCCCATCTCCTTAGAGGACGCCGAAGACAATGTACGGACCTTGAGAGGAAAGGAACTTCTCGGACCACAGCAACGCAAACCTCCAGTTCCGTACAAGCCCCATCCGCAAAACGCAGGTCCCTTTACGTGATGCCACCCCAAGTCCTGGCACGCAGCAGTCGAAGTCGCTGTTCACTCGACAGCCCCCTAACGCAGCACCTCTTCGTCCCTAGGAGGAAGACGTCTCCTGAGAAATTTAACCCGAAGAGCTCCCTAAGAATGTTGCTCAACGCCTCGACCGACAGACAATCTCCCAGGAAGACGCCGACGATCGCCCTTCCACCGAAGAAGCTCTGCGTGAACTGCTCCCCCCCTTCGACGTACCCGCACCCTTATCCTCTGACGATGAGAGAGGTACCTTAGGCTGAGAAGAAGTGTTCCCCTCCGCAGGCAAGCTTGCATCTCCGGCGACCACATGGGCAAAAGATCGTCTACCATAAACGGAAGTAACCACCTCGCCACGTGGGCCCCTCGGCATCGTAGCAGACCTTCCGAGCGAGAACTGATTCGCGTCAGCCCTCGATCTAGTACCACAGCCAGCCTGCTTGTGACCCAAGCCTCCGCATGCAAAGCAACGTGGCTTTGCAACACACACCGAAGCTAGATGCCCCCTTACGTCACAACGCCAGCAAACGCGACCCGGCTTCTTGTGCGGGACAAGCACCCACCTTCCGTCCGTTGAGAGCTCCGCCTCCCCTTCCGCCGCAACGAACCATGGACTGCCGCTGTGAGAGCCAGAGCTTCTTTCCTTCTCCGAAGCGAAGACGCCATCCCGCGAGACGAAGATCTCCTTCCCTCTTGAGCGACCTGGTTCCCTCCGCCCGCCACGCTGAAAGCTCCGAGACGAAGACGCCATCCCTCTCTGTTCACTGCTATATAACTCTTCGGAAGTTGGTTCACAAAGCCTACATCTTCTATGAGTGATACAACGTCCTAGATTCCTACTGGATGTTTTTATGACTTTCTTCTCATTGCATTATGCATTCATGCATTTTTTGACCATTTGGAATGTAGATGGCATCTTGCATGTTGGTTGATCTGGAGACCATCTATTTTTTCCTTTTGCAGTGTTTGATTAAAACTTGTTAGTAACTTAGTATGAAGAGGAAGAATAAAATCAGCCAGGATTGCCCAATTAGACAAAATGGCTAGAACTTGATTCTGAGTAAAAATATGACTGATCAACCCATGTATAAAAGATACCAAAATTTCAACCAAATTCATCTTAATCAATTGAGTGTTGTTTGATAACTCGAAAGTCTGAGTTGAATATTTCTGAACCGAATTTGAGCCTTCAATAGAAAATGAATTTTATCTGAATAGCGACCTTGAACTTGAAGATGAAGTGAAAAATAGATCTGGCACTAAAATTTGTAGCTTGAAGGAAATTCCGCCATTACCATTTCTGATGTTCCGAGCAGAAAATCATCTATATTGTAGAAAAAGATGAAAAAGAAGTGACTTGTTTTATTTAGGAGGTCTAGGGGTCCTTATACAGGATGGAACCCTAGAGAGCTAATAATCGGGAAAATACATAAATAACCTCAGAGAGGTTACAATGAAATAAGATAAACATAAACACATCACTAACACTCCCCCTCAAGTTGGAGTATATCTATTGATTATACGCAACTTGAAAGTTATCTACGAGAGGTGCTTTTTAGGTAACGCCTTCGTGAATACATCTGCAAACTGAAGGTCTGTCGTGACGTGTGGAGTAGTAATCTTCCCTTCTTGTACATCATCACAAAAAAATTACAGTCAATCTCTATGTGCTTGGTTCGCTAATGAAACACATTATTCGTAGCAATTTATGTAGTGGATCCGTTGTCACAATATAGAGGAATATGAACAATGACAATAATACCGAGTTCTTGTAGAAAGATCAATGGACAAGTAATCTCACTGGTAGCCTGAGCCATCACCATGTATTATGCCTCTACACTGGATTTGGAGAATACAGTTTGCTTCTTGCTTATCCCAGTAACAAGATTTCTTTCAACCGTCGTTGCATATCCTGTAGTGGAGCGGCGATCTTCACGTGAACTCGCATAATCTGCATTAACATATGCAATAACATCAGTATAGCCAGTTGCTTCATAGAAGAGGTCACATCCTGGTAATTTCTTCAAGTTGCACAGGATCTGAAGGGCATCTTGCCAGCGACTGTAATGCGGTTGCTCTATGTGTTGGTTGGCTCTACTCACAGCGTTGGATATATCCGACCTAGTGACAGTAAGGTAAAGAAGTTTACCTACTAGGCTTTTGTACCATGTAGTATCTTCGAAGACAGGATAAATGGAAGTGGAGTGTTTCCTCAGGTCTGCAGGAGGTCTTACATCCAAGTAGTCCAGCCTTGGTCAGGATATCCATGCAATACTTAATTTGTGAGAGATAAAGTCCCTCTATAGTGCGTAATACTTCTATGTTAATAAAATGGTGAGGTTGACCAAAGTCCTTGGTGTCGAAGACCTTCTGAAGCAAAGTCTTCGTCTCTAGCGCACCATTATCATCATCATCACCTGTGATAACCATATCACTTATGTAAACAACAATATGACAATACCAGTTAGCCGTCTTCAACAAAGACAAAGTAGTTAGAGTTTGTTCTTTGAACGCCAAGAGTGTTGATCTCGGTAGTAAGTTTGTTAAACCATGCCACCGAGGTCTACATTAGTCCGTAGATTGCCTTGCAAAGTCGACATACACACTCCCCCTTGACTTCGTAATAAAGAGGCTGCATCATGTAAACCTCCTCGAAATCGTCATATAGGAAAGTATTCTTCACATCGAGCTGAAAGATAGATTGACCCTTGTTTGCTACCACTGAAAGAATAATCCGTATAGAGCCCATCCATGCAACATGAAAAAATGTCTTGAAGTAGTCAACCCCATATATCTGTGTAAAGCCTTTTATATGTTTACCAAGTTCAATGTGTAATCTCAACATTCAATGTATATTCCCGAATGATCTAATTTTTCAATTATTCAACCATTTCATTTTACCAAGTTCAACATTAGCCATATTAGTAAACATTTATATGTTTTCGATGCAATACGTCTTTAGTGTTTATTTAATATAATAGGTTTATATTATATAGTATTATATATATAATTTGTTTGATTTTAACATAAATAAAATAGGAAAACTTTTAGAAATATAAAAAAAGTATTATTAATTTTTTAAGATGAAAATTTAATTGAATATTGTTATAAAATATGAAGAATGCGGAAGCGATTGATAAAGAGAGCATAAACATGAAAGATCAAACATGGGAACACCATGATTTTACGTGGAACCCTACTCCGTGAGGAGCGGGATGAAACCACGGGAGAAGCCCTCTAAGGGGCGTGTTTGTCTATTGCTTTTCTCAATGGATACAGGAGGCCTGGCGCTCCTTATATAGCCTCTCCAGAGCCTCCAAGTCCCACCACTGGACGATGTGGGACTAAACACTGGATGGGGTAAATGGATCTTCTCCAGGATCCATTACCCTACTACAACTCAATAGGCGCACTACCAAATACTCCAACACTCCCCCTCAAGCTGGAGCATGCAATGCTCAGCTTGGACAAACAAACAGAAAGAAACTCAACTCACGCTACAGGACACTACGGACAATATCAACCCAACACGCACATGCTGCAGTCGAGGACGTTGCTTCTCATGCCGTGCAGGTGAGGAAGACGAACGGGTTGGAGTGTGAGTCAACTGAAGATTCGGAATCTGACCATCAAGTCTGAAACTGCGCCTGAAGTCTCCTCGTCGGAGAACTGGGTCTCTCCCATCTGGCTCAGAGAATGGTGCACTGCTCTGGTGTACCTATGATACCACATGAAAACCCTTGCCCTCAATGACATAGGGAATGGTCCTCTGCTCTGGAGTCCCTATGGCTCACATGAAAACTCTGGCCTGACAACAAGAAGAATGATAGGGACCTCGAAACTGAAGACCGCACACTCGTGCGTGTTTGAACTGCAGACTTGGAACAACAATCGTCGAGTCTAAAACCGAATTGTAGAGTCTGATCATCTGGCTAGTCTGGAGACTGATATATGGATCTAGAATCTGGATCAAAACCTGTGACTCTACATATACTCCCCCTTTCTCCCATACTTGTCGGAAAATCAACATCGACCAAGTTGGGAGAAGACAACGATATGGGGAAAATAACATGAACTTTGCGGCTTTTCATCATCATTTTTTTAAGCCATCACTTTTTTTTGAAAACATTTTTTTATAAGCCATTGACATTTTTTTATCAGCTTTTGCAACTGAATTTTTTTCGAATATTTTGCGTACGGCTTCTCTCTCTTTTTTGTACGCGCCTCTTTTTTTGCAATTTTTCTCAATAGCATATGACTTTTTATTTATATGCGCTTCCTTTTTTTTAAAGCACCTTTTTTTTGCAAATAGCGGCAGTCCACTTGGACTGCTTTCTAACTCCTTTTTTTTATAATCAATGGGCTCAATTTAGCCAATTCGTTCCCATTTCAAAGCACCGCTCACATGCTTTTAAAGAGATTTTTTTTCAATAAGAGAGGGATATCGGGCTCCTCCCTTCATCATGCGTTAGGGTTCCCGATTGGGAACCATCTTAGTCGATGCCACCGCCACAGGAGATGATGAGAAAGGAGAACGACGGGATTGACCGCTGAATAGGAAGATGGCACCGCCGAACACGGGGAGAGATGTACAACAGGGGGAAGCTCGGAAGTACCGCGAGCATTGTGGTTCTGCCTGGAGGTGCGCGCGGATTGGAGGTCTTGCCACTGCTTGGAATCGAGCGGCGCTGGACTGCTGCCTCGCGCGAGATCGGAGAGGCACTCTGTGAGGAGCTTGCGTGTCGCCATTAGCTGTGCGGCACCGCCTGCGTTTGATGGAAGGAGGGTGGCACGATGGTGGCCGCAGGATGGGAGATTGGCACTGGGAACGAGGGGGAGCCCAAGATCACAAGGGGGGGTGGAGCCCGCGCTGATGCGCCTGGGCTTGCTGGACTCCTCCGCCTGCGGACTAGAGATGCGAGTGAGAGAATGCCGCCTTGAGTGCGGCTAGGGCACGCCTGCAGAACATCGCCTGCTCGTGCGGGAGAATCGCGCAGCCTGGAATCGCGATTTGCTGGAGGATCTTCGCCCATCTTGCACGATTTTTTTTAATCTGAATATGGTACTGCGCCTGGGCTGATGTGTGCGTCCAACGTGCTGAGATCTGGAAGATTGGTGTTGCGTCTGCCCACGCCGCTACCTCTTCGAACAAAAAAAACTAGAACAGATCTTGCAATGTCACACGGAAAGAACTCCAGCCGGGAATATCTTTCCTGATCTCTAGAAACAAGAGCCCATCACAGCAAGAAGCACTGCCGATCTCTGGAAACTTGGAGAATAATATGCATCGCTATGAATTTTAGGGTTTCAAACAGGAAACCCTAGAATCTTGAACCATAGAAAAAAAATCGCCAAGAATATAAAATCGAATCTCGAATAACAATGCAAATGAATCCGCGAGAATCGAACTCGCTCTGATACCATGTTATAAAATATGAAGAATGCAGAAGCGATTGATACATAGAGCATAAACAAGAAAGATCAAACATGGGAACACCATGATTTTACGTGGAACCCTACTCCGTGAGGAGCGGGATGAAACCACCGGAGAAGCCCTCTAAGGGGCGTGTTTGTTTATTGCTTTTCTCAATGGATACAGGAGGCCTGGCGCTCCTTATATAGCCTCTCCAGAGCCTCCAAGTCCCACCACTGGACGATGTGGGACTAAACACTGGATGGGGTAAATGGATCTTCTCCAGGATCCATTTACCCTACTGCAACTCAATAGACGCACTACCAAATACTCCAACAAATATACTATTATCGAATTTGTACAACTACAAACCTTGCTTTCAATATATCAATAGATCCATCTGGTGACTGCTTAGTCGTGAAGATCCACCTGCAAGTCATAGGTCTAGTCTGCTTGGGACACCGTACAAGATCCCATGTCCTTCTAGAAGTGAGAGCATACATCTCATTCATTGTCTGTCGCCAACCATATTCCTACAAGGTATTATGATGGTCTCTGGGAACAGAATTAGTCATGAGAGCATATGCATATCTTCTGTTAGAGCATGATAAGCTAGCAATAGAAGTGAAGTGAGACATGGTATGAAAAGTACATTACCTTTTAGTTATGTGAAGAGCGATGAGAAGCTCTTGAGGATCATCCATGACATCACTGGTGGGGGTACTTGAAGATGGCATATCACCATGCAACAAAGAAACATGTATTGAAACATGTGCTGGTATAGAAGTATGCTTGCGCTTATACATAATGAGTGGAGGAGGAAGATCTAAAGGCATATCTGTGACATACTGAGTAAAGAAGCTAGTTTGTTCAAACGAGGTCACATTTGCAGAGATATAATATTGATGCCCAACAGGATCATAGCACCTGTAACCCTTCTGTTTATGAGAATAACCAAGAAAGACACATTTGATCGCATGAGGAGAGAGTTTGTCAGCATCATGAAAATTATGGACAAACGCTATACGCTAAAAAAATTCTCAGAGGCAGAGGAAAGGGTGACTCATTTGGACATAGTAATGCAAAATGGGTAGAGTCATTTAGAGCCATAGAGGGGGCCTTATTGATAAGATGGATGGCATTAAGAATTGTATCTCCCCAATAGGTTTTATGAACTTTAATCTGAGTGAGAAAGGAGTGAGTTATGTTAAGAAGATGTCTGAGTTTCCATTCCGCTACCCTATTTTGCTGAGAGGTATACTGACAGGAGATTTGATGCATGTCACAATGGGAAGCAAAGAAGGTTGTCAAGTCATGTTGAGTGAATTGCAAGGCATTATCAGACTGAAATAGTTTAACACCAGATTGATATACTGAACGAAAATTTTGGTAATATTATTAATCTCCAAATGTTCCTTTAACAAATAGACCCAAGAGGACCGTTTGCAATCATTAACAAAAACAACAAAATACTTAATTCCACTCAGAGTGCGGACCAGACAAGATCCCCATATGCCGCAATAGACTAAAGAAACATAACTTCACTACGAGGCTCAGTACGCGCAGGAAAAGATGCTCGTTGATGTTTCCCGAATTGGCATGCCTCACACTCAAATGGCTTGAGTGTAGAAAGTTCAAGGAACAGCATGGATATGGCCTTGTTAGAAGGGTGGCCATGGAGGAAGGGGATTATGGAAGATAGATGTTGCACCACAAAAATCTGGAATCATAGGGGATGTCAAGATAATAGAGACCGTTCTTCTCACGACTCCCATAAAAATCTACCTCATTTGGATGTCCTGAAAATAATAATAGAACTCATAAAAAATAACCCTACAATTCAGCTCAATAAAGAGCTTCTGAACAAATAGTAGATAAAGTGGGAAAGTAGGAGCGCAATGAACTCCGGTCAATTTGAGTTTGGAGGAAAACTCTACAATACCAATAACAATAATAGGGGAATGATCCCCATTAGCAACTCGAACGGTTTTCATAGAGGAATACAACTATGAAAAGGCAAGTATACTACCTTCTCTCGTCATATGTGTAGATGCTCCTGAGTCAATAATCCAATTAA
Source organism: Ottelia alismoides (assembly GCA_037367405.1). Classification (NCBI taxonomy): domain Eukaryota; kingdom Viridiplantae; phylum Streptophyta; class Magnoliopsida; order Alismatales; family Hydrocharitaceae; genus Ottelia; species Ottelia alismoides. The sequence continues at coordinate 84,584 of JAZKJV010008851.1, forward strand.
GACTGGAGGCAGAGACATAGTTGGCTATTGTACATGAAGTAGTAGCCATACTAGCAGTAGGAACATAAATAGTACTGTTACTGGCGGAGGGACTGGAGTTCTACAGTAGTTGCCTCAGATGTGCGTATTCATAAGTCGTAAAGGGTGGATGTGCTCCACTAGAATGCTGATCTTGTGTTTCCTCAATGGTATCATAGGGTACCTCATATGAAGCTGTCTCATAGATACTGTTGGCATTAGATTGCATGTCAAACTTTGCCCAACAACGTTCTGAAGGATAGTTCCAACGTCTACAGTGTATGCACGCTGGATAACAAGCAATGGTAGAGTGACGTCCACGTCCACAACCAAAGTCGCGGTCACGGCCTAATTCGCGGCCATGACCTTGACCAAAGTCACATCCTCGTCCTCCTTGGTAACTCTATCGTCCTCTGTTCCCTGACGATGCATAATGGGATGTGGTCAGTGCATATGGTATGGTGAGAGAACGCTCAACATGTGCCTCAAGTTCCTGCAGACGACCAAAGATGGTCTCAATGGTGAGCAGTGTATCACTCATCAGAAGTTGATCCTTCACATAGTTGTATCATGGATGCAATCCAGGAAGAAATCGATAGATTGGCCATTTAGCACGTTCTCCAGTCTGTTGGTCACAACATGCTGGATGAAAAATGAGGAGCTCCTCAAACATGCTAGTGAGCAACTGTAGTACTCGACAAGACTCGAATCTCCATGAGTACTTGGTCTACATGTATATATCGAAGAGTCGGGATTTGGTTGTCTTCTGGGAGTATGTACACTAAAGACTCTCCCACATCACCTTTGCAGTATCCTTGTAGAGGAGATTTGGTGCAATATTTAGATCCATGTTGTTGGTCATCCAAGTGATAACCTGACAATTATCAACATACTAGGTTTCGTAGTCTTTGTCCGTCTCTTTGGGAAGATCCTTGGTAAGAAAATAATTCTTGTGCTGACCATCGATAAACACTTTAAAGGATCGAGACCATAGCATGTAGTTCTCCGAGCCTTTCAATTTTGATAGAAGTACCATGTACCATCACATAAGTTGGGTACACAACTTGATCTCTATGGACATCATAGTGATCGCGCAGGTCAAGAAAATAGCCTAGAAGAAGATCCGCGGCTTTAATCAAGCATAAAGGTGACTTTGATCATCGTTTCAATCCTCTCTTGGGCCTCATGAGTAGCAAAATGTGTTTGTAATGCCACAATTGGCGTCGTAGGATGCATAGAAGGTGGTTGGGGGATCCAACGACCTTGGAGAGGGGTTGGGAAGCCCATGCCGAGGTGGATGATGTGTAGAAGGTGGTTGGGGGTGTTTAGCGACCTTGTAGAGGGAATGTGAGGCCTAGGTGGAGGTCCCTTGGCAGCGTTGCGAGACCGCATGGCAGGAGCCGATAGCTCCAACTACCACATTCAGTGTTTAATCCCACATCTACCAATTGTGGGATGTGGAGACTCAATGGGGGCTATATAAGAAGTCCTACACCTACTATAACAGATGAGAGAAGTGAATAAACACATCAACTCTTTAAGGCATTTCATCTCGCTCCTTAAGGAGTATAGTTCTACGTAAAATCCTGGTGTTCTTCCATGTTATTTATTATTTATCTCTGATTATGTTTCCACATTTCATATTTCTAACAGCTACAATTCCCAAGTTTTGGTGTGGTAACATTGGGGAAACATATTGAGGTTGATCATCACGATGTTTGGGATAATACATTTTTTTTGAAATGATGAAGGCTGGCATCTTAAGTTGGAACCCACAACAACTTATATTAATAATATTTGGTAAATTAAGGTACAATACTCCATGCAGAACAATGTGCCTTACAATGCTCAAGTACATTTTGTGAATATAAACATTTACCGCAAAAGATGAGTTCGTTTCGCGCACACCAAATGGCCTAAAGCATCGCAAACAATTTGGAGAAGTCGTGAGAATTGCCACGGTACGCGTGAATGGAATTCTAGAAGCCCATATTGTCATCCATATTCAGTAATGAAATTTCTGCCGACTGCCAAACCTGAACTGAGTGATCACATTTGAAGAGGAGATGGTCCAAGTCCTCAACCTCCCTGCCACACCTATCACATAAACTACCATTAACCCGCAAGATCCTATGTCGATGCGCTTGGGTAAGGATACGACCATGCACTACCGACCACATGAAGACCTTAATTCTCTGAGGTATCCTGTTAGCCCATACCATCTTCAAGTCACGTGAAATATCCTCACATGGAGCCAAAACCTCATTTGTGAAAAATCTATATGTTTCTTCACACCAAACGACCCTTCCGTCCACCTGAAGTAATCTCTGCCCACAGATGGGCCCTTCTCAGAAGTCAGCTCTCTCTATAAATGCAATAAGTCCAACTTTTGCTCGGAAAACTTAGCCACAAAGGATGGTGACTACGTGCTATGCGACCAAATCTGAGTAACAGAAGCCTCTTTATCCTCAGCAATTGCTCGAAGATGGGGGAAACAATGCCCCAGAGTACTACCATCACCTATCCAATCATCGAGCCAAAATCTAAAGCACTCACCACTACCAAGAACCGGTTGCATCATCTCCGCCATCTCAGACAGAATCTTCCTAATGCCCTGCCATAGGTGGGATGGGAAATGTATAACAATAGTATCGAAATAACCATTAATTCCATAAATCCTTCTCAGAAGAGGAGACACCAAATCATCTGATTTGCCCCACAATCTAACCAACCATTTCGCTATCAATGCCTTATTCATGCAATCAACCTACAGAACTCCCCAACCATAATTCTTTTTCGAGGAGGTAATCACAGACCAATCTGAAGATCGTTCTTATCTTGCTTCCTGTCTGAACAGAAAAACTTCTCATCAAAACCTCCAATTTCTCGCGAATACCGTTTGACATCAATCTGGTTGAACAGAAAAACATCGGTATCGTTGAGAGCACGTGCTTGAGTAAAATTAGCTTCCCACCCTTGGAGAGGGTGATCGCTTTCCAACCAGATATCCTGGACTCCAAACGATCAATGACAAGCTTCCAATCATAGGACTTCATCCTGTACCCAACTAAGGAGATGCCCAAATACGTAATGGGCAACTCACCAGCAGGGCAGCGAATGGTGTCAACCACCGCCTACACCTCCGGCCTCATCAAACCAAATGGAACAACATATTTCTCTCTATTGATTTGCAAGCCCGAGATATCGCTAAAGATGTCTAAAATGTAGGCAACACTTATGGTGTGTTTGGCTTCTCTAGGAATATCATCGTATCATTTGCATACTGAAGCAACAAAATAGAAATGCCACCATTGCAGTACCCTAGACCATTGTTGGATGCTAGCTTCAATGTAGTCGTCAACCCATCAACTGCAATAACAAATAAGAGAACATCATGCTGGGGCTGAAAGAAGCCACCCTCAGGGCGCCCATTAACCTAAACCGAGTAGGAGGCCGTAATGACACACCGCTTCATCCAAGGTAGCCATGTGTCAGGGAAACCCCTTAGCAATGAAGTCCATATAAAGCACCAATACACAGGCATACGCCTGGGAGAAATCCACCTTCCATAGGACACCCTTGTCCTTCCTCCTCTTCCAGTCCATCACAATCTCAGAACCAATCACCAAGCCATGTGTCATGGACTGACCATGTATGAAAGCTTTCTGCTCCGTGGAGATAATATCATTCATAATGCATTGGAGCCGATTAGCTAATGCCTTTGCAATAATAAGATAAGCGCGTTGGAGAGAGCAGTGGGTCTGAAATCATCTATTCGACCAAGCGACTCTTTCTTAGGCAACATGAACATGAGCGCCTTGTTCAATTGTTCAAATCCATAATTTCACTAACAAACTTCTGTACCACTGATGAATATGCATTTCATCACCTTTATTCTTTCATTTTAAATCCCTAGCTAATTGCATGTATATATCATTAATTTGTTAAAATAAACATTCTGTAATTTGTACAAAATACTGTATATTTATTGTATTTAATTTCAAAATAAAAGAATAAAGGAAGAAAATAAAAAGAAAGGAAACACCATAGGTGTTGAGTGACTATAGATCTCGAGACCTAACCATCATTATGACTGGGTCGACAAGGAATAAAGTAAGGGGAGATAATGCAGAGAAATTGTAAATAAAATACACAGAAAATTATGTACAAAATCCTAATTTAATTACTTAAATATTACTTTTTGGGATTTATTTTATTTAATTACTTTTACACCTCAAATAACAAAACCCTCTATATGAATATCATGGATAAGAATATAAGAAAAAAAATACAAAATTGATTTCAAACAAAAATAATGCATACTTGCACAGTACGCCCTGGACACACAAAATAAAAAGCAGCAATAAAAGCTCATAGACATGTATCTTCTCCATACTATATTAAATGGATCAAAATCATCTTTAATTGTATATAACTTTTAATAGGCTATTTATTTATTTTTTGATGTAAAAGAGGGTGAACTCCCATTGTGGGAGTCACCTTGCAATATGTTTCATTAATTAAGATTTAGAGTACATTATCGTGAAAGTCAAAGGCGGTACATGGAATTAATAAGTTATTTAATGAAGGTGGTTTCATTCAATTTGGAGTTAAGATGCACGAGTTAGGTTTTTGACCCCTATTATGCAATATACATGTGTATTTTAATGAATATATTTATTCTTTGTATTTTTCAAATTCTCTTCTTTTTATAAAATTGTAAATATTATTTGAAACACATATTCATAATTAAAATAAATTAAAACCATTAAAATAAAATTTAATAAAATCGATCTCTTTGAAATATAGATGAAATATACATTATATACCTATAATGTATATATATAATTAATTAAGTATACATAGAAAACTAGAAAACAACAACAAAGCCTTTTCCCACAATTAAGTTGGGTCGGCTACATGGATTCTTCACCTCCGTTCATATCTATCTCCGTACATGTCTTCAGATCTCAAGCTTCTCATTTACTTCATCTCTAGTCTCGTCAATTAACACAATATCATCATCAAATAACATACACCAAGGTAACTCATCCTGAATGTGACTTGTCAACTTGTCCATAATCAAGATAAAAAGAAATGAACTCAAAACAGAACCTTGATGTAAACCAATATTGATGTCGAAATATCCAGTCTTCGCAGACGGGGTCCTTACACAAGATAAAGCCCTATCATACATATCCTTTATGAGGTTAATGTATAGGACAGGTACTTGTCTCTTCTCCAAAACTCTCCACAATATCTCTCGTGGGACAAAGTCATAAGCCTTCTCCAAATCAATAAAGATCATATGGAGTTTCTTCCTTTTAGCTCTATAAATCTTCATTGTTCTCCTCAACAAATGGATGACTTCAATCGTTGAGCGACCTAGCATGAATCCGAATTGGTTTTCTTTTACGTTGGAAACTTGCCTCAACCTTTTTTCCATCACACGTTCCCAAATTTTCATAGCGTGAATCATCAACTTGATACCTCTATAATTTGAATAATTTTGAATGTCTCCTTTATTCTTATAAAGAGGCATCACGATACTCCTCCAATCTTCAGGCATTTTCTTACTTCGCCAAATAACATTGAATAGATTCGTAAGTCAAGTCAAACCACACTCACCTAAAGCTCTCCATACTTTTATAGGGATATCATCCGGTCCTACACCTTTCCTGGGTCTCATAACCTTCAAAGCCTCCTATACTTCCTTTCTTTGTATCTGTCTATAGCTTGTACGATTCAAGTAGCTTTCACTACTAGCTAGATCACCCAAAGTGATCTCTCTGTTTCCTTCCCCGATGAAAAGTTTTTGGAAGTATTGCTCCCATCTAGTCTTTATACTCTTCTGAGTAACAAGCACATGACCTTCCTCGTCCTTAATGCATCTCACTTGAGAAAGGTCTTTGATCTTTCTTTCTTTTGCTTTGGCCAACCTGAATATATCCTTATGTCCCTCCTTAGAGTCGAGCTTTTAACGTAGCTTCGCTTAGAGCCTTCTTTGTTTCCTTCTTTGCTATTTTGTAGTTTGAGACAGTTTCCTCTGTTCTATCCTTAGACAAAGCTTTAAAGGAAACTCTTTTTATTTTTAGCTTCTCTTGCACCCCTTCACTCCACCACCAAACCTCTTTTGACCTGGAGCTCCTCCCTTTGACTCGCCTAACATATCTTTGGCTACCTTTCAGATATAAGATGGTACTGCCTCCCACATCTCGTTTGCGCTACCGCTACAATCCTTCTAAAACCTTCTCTCTGAAGCTCGCTTGCTTTAGTGGAAGATTCCACCGTCTAGTTCTATTTATCTTAGAATCCCTCATTTTCTTTACCAGCCATTTCATTTGTACATCCTAGACTAACAAGCGATGTTGGGTTGTCAAACTCTCTCCTAGGATTACTTTGCAGTCTTTGCAACACAACCGATCTCTTCTCCTCAACGTAAAGTAATCTATCTGTGTTCTAGTTGGCCCACTCTTATAAGTAATTAAATGTTCCTCCCTCTTCTTGAAGAGAGTGTTTGCTATGAAAAGATCATATGTCGTTACAAAATCCAAGATGGCTTTTCCCTCTTCATTTCTGTCCCCAAAACCATGTCCTCCTTGAACATTAGCATACCCCGAAGCATCTTTTCCCACATGTCCATTAAGATCTCCACCGATGCAAATCATCTTTCTTTGTGGGATTCCTTGTATACTCTTATCCAGATCCTCCCAAAAAGCTTGTTTAGTCCTTTCATCTAAACCAATTTGCGGTGCATAAACTGAGATGATATTCAGAATTTCTTCTTCAAGCACTAATTTTAGCAGAATAATCCGATTCCCGAATCTTTTCACCTCAACCTCACAGTCCTTCAAATCCTTATGAACAACCACTCCAACACCGCTTCTACCCTTATCTTTACCTGAATATTAGAGTTTTGAGTCTGTCTTCTCAATCTCCCTTGCTTTCTCTCCAACCCATTTAGTCTCTTGAAGACATAATATATGAATCTTCCTTTCTTTTCATCGTATCCGCTATCTCCATCAACTTTCCAGTTAAAGTGCCAATATTCCAACTACCAATGCGCAACTTCCGTTGCAATCTCGTTTGGACTAACTTCTTTACTCGCATGCGTCAATTATGCGAGAAATCTTGTAAATTTTGGACTGCATCCGGGCGGTGATGCATCGGAACTAGCTTAATTATCCGCATGCGTTCCTTATACGAGAACCCTTGCAAATTTTGAACTACATCCAGACTGGGATGTAGCGGTCCTTGCCAATTTTTCATTGCATTCGGGCGATGCAACGCGTCGCAAGTAGGGAACACCCCAACGAAATCTGTATGTTTGCTTAAATCCATGATGAAAAAGATCCGACTGTCATGAGGCAACTTCCTAAATAGTATTTTTTCTCAAAAAAGTTCTATTTAGGAAGTTGTCTCCAACTGTTTTACGCTGGCTGTCGGATACCTTATGCAACCCTCCTCATATAAAAATATAAGAAAACTAGAAAATGTATATAAAAATAAATTAGAAATATATAACTTTTTACCTATAAGTAAACATGTAAATATCATCTTATGATAAACAATCTCTAAAAATTAAATAAAAATAGAATTAAATACTACATAAATTTATAATTTATTTTGTAACCAAAATTATTTAGTTCATTTAATATTTGTTATTGAATTTATAAATAATTTTCAATTATCTTTTTTTTGGTTGGACTACGTGGGCCAACTAGGGCCATTCTTTTGTAACCCAAGGTCAATTGTCCTGCCCCCTTCCGACTCTTGTCAGAACTCACGGGCAGCTCCTTGTCTCCTAATTCTCTACGCCACCATCTTCTTCCTCTTGCCTCGAGTCTTCCACCACACTGTAGCCCGTTTGTCCATCTCCTCCATTCACGCAATCAACCTTCGAAAGTTGCCATTTTCTCATCTATAAATACTTCACCTTCGCCTCTTTTGTCAGCTTGATCATTCCTTGGCTGATCTGAAACCCTCAGCTCAGTTGTGCCTTCCATCCTTGGTGACAACAAATGACGAGGTGGAGCTGCAGCGAGGAGTGGTGGAGCGGAATGATCCAGCCATCTTCAGCCAAGTTCATCGAAGGTTCTGCCTCTCTGGTTTTTGGACCAGATCGAGGCCCGTTCTTTGCGTCATTAGGTTAGTTTAATTCGTAGGTTTCAATTCTGCATTCCCATTTTAGTTTCCACCTGCAGATTTAGCATTAAATTTCAGATCTTCGCTGACATGGAGCTCGAGCTCCAGGCCGATTTCATTGTTTCGATCCGCTTTCACGCCCATCTCGTTTCTCATCACATTCTCCATATGATCCACCCATTTACCCCTCCGATTTTGCTCCAATCGAGGGACATCGAACTCCTCTATCCGCAGTGTCGTCGGAGCTCTGTGCCCCATCCATTCTCCAGCTATTTAGATCAACCCCTGAGTCGAGGATCATGGCCTCGAGCCCATGAAGCTTTATGTGCAGGTATCAGGTTATGTGGACCCTCTTGGAACGATTGAGGCACCTGGAGGAAGTCCATCAAGGGTCTCCGTGCCTCATCTTGCCTTTCTGGGCTCACCTGCAGATGCAGAGGCACGCCAACGACCTATAACAACCACCGCAATACGGAATATTCGTTGGAGGCCGGAGTAGAAGGGAGGAAACTCGGGCCGACGAAGTTTTTCGCAATACATGAAACCCCTTCCTTGCCATCAGATCATCTGCATAACCTTGATTTAATCTTGGCCGTCCAATTTGAGCGAATCGTTACGTCATCCAGGCCATCCGATCAGCATACGTGGTGCGCTAGTGACGGCCTGATCAACGAGCATAAGTGGTGAAATTTGCAAGGTCCATCCCCCACCTTTTGTATTTATTAAATAGTATTGTAAATATTTTATAACGTTTAAGAAGTAGTGGAACATTTGCATAAAAGCCCCTGTACTTCTTGTTTATTGCAACATAAATCTCTATCTCTATTAGCTTTATACATTTCATTTGAATATCTAAAAATTAAGTTTGCATTGAAAACCTTTGTGTTTTTGCACACAACCTCCTACAGTTTATTTTATTTGCAAAAATGCCCTTGCCAGTTTGCATATTTTTGTGCATGTTTGTCTAATTTTTATAAATAGCATCCGTGTTCCAAAAATTATGGAAAATAGGATAAGGTGCCTGCTTTCACGTATATAATTAGTTATGCATTTTAGCACATTTCTTATTTATTAAAAATCAATCAATGCACGGTTATTCCCGGTTAGCCTAAAAAATCCAAAAAAAATATATTTAAAAATTTCAAAAGTTAGTCTTATCTATTATTGCATTTTACATCTTCAGATAAAAATCCCTAAAAATAGAAAAAGAAAACCACTAAAAACTAAAAAGCTCTGAAATCCTTATAAAAATTATAAAAAATCTTCAAAAAATCCAAAAATATTAGATCATGTTATGTCTTATTATATATACTTATTGTTAGAAAATAGGAATGCGGAAGAGGAATGATAAACAGAGCATTAAGAACAGAAAGATAAACATTAACATCAAGATTTTTATGTTGAACCCTACTCCCTAAGGAGCAGGATGAAACTACGGGAGAACGCCTCAAAGGGCTGATGTATGCATTGTACTTTCTCACTGGATACAGGGGGTGAGGGGCTTCTTACATAGCCCTCACTGAGTTTTCACATCCCACAGACGATAGATGTGAGACTAAACCACATGATGTGATAAATGGATCCTGGAGTGATCCATTTACCCATCTACACATATACTCCAACACTCCCCCTCAAGCTGGAGCATGCATTGCTCAGCTTGGACAAATAGAAAGAAATTTCAACTCACAATACAGGACACTACGGACAATATCATCTCAACGCGCACAACTGTCGGTTGCTGCCGAGGATGTTGCTTCTCATACCGTACATGTGAGTAGGACGAACGGGCTGGAGTGTGAGTCAAACTGAATCTCCTCGTCGGAGAGCATGTGCTATGTATTGCACCTGTCAGAATTACTGCAACTGAAATGTTTCTCCTTGTTAGAGAACTCTGGCCAGCCACAACATGTGGACAACCGCTTCATCTTTGAAATGGTCGAAAAGAGCATCGCTAATTATCCATACGTAGATCTCTGAAGACGGGTCTCTCTCATAGGGACCTCGAAGTGGGTTCTCTCTCATAGGAACCTCGGAAGGATCTCATACTGGAGTTCACGATCGCTTGGGAATGGAGTTTGAAGAAGTCTCCTCATCGGAGAACTGGATCTCTCCCATCTGGCGTAGAGAATGGTACTCTACTATGGAGTCCCTATGAAATCACATGAAAACCCTAGCTCAGATGGCCTATGGAATGGGATCTCCACTCAGGAATCCCTATGGAACACATGAAAACCCTGGTAGAAACATAAAAGATGGGGACCACAAACAATGATGGCAAACATGCGCACATCTGAAAAAGACCGCATCCATGTGCATGTCTGAAACTGAAGACTCAGAATCAATCTGACGTAGAGTCTGAATATATGAACTGTAGAGTGTGGATATTTGGTTGGTCTGGAATCTGGCATCTAAATCTGAAACAGACTCGTGACTCTACACAATACTCCCCCTTTCTCCCATACTGATCGGAATGACAAACATCGATCAAGTTGGGAGAAAACAAAAAGGATGGGGAATAAACAAAACCAATAAGCCGTTTCAAATGATTTTTTTACGGTTTTTTTACTTCTCTCATTATTTTTTGCATTTTTTTGAATCATTTCATTTTTTAAAATCATCATCATTTTTTGGATGTTGCATCATTTTTTGGGATTCCCCCCTTTTTTGCAATTTTAAGCTATTTTCTCCTTTTTTTATAGCCAACTCAACTTTCTTTTTTTTGAACATACGGTTGGGCTCATTTGGCCCCCCAAATTTTTTGAAGGGGCAACCCACTTGGGGTCCTTTCAACGAAGCAACCAAAATTTTTTAAATGAAATCGTACGCTCTTAGAGTTTCTAAGTGGGAACCCTTTTTTTTGAAAGACCGCTACCTGTGTTTGGGCTTGAATGTGTCGAGGTATCGTCTGGAAGCTCGACCGGGGATGCGGCAAGGAGGAGAGGTGCAACTACTGTATTGCCTGGAAGCTGAGATGGGAGCGTACGAGGTTCTGGAGGAGCGCAACATCTCGCGCCATCTGCGCAAGGAGGATGTGCTACCCTCGCTTGGAGAGGAGGATTACCAGATAAGGGTAGATCTCCATGGAGGAGAGGCGGTGCAACAACTTGGTGGTGGTGCTGCTTGCGCGCGCCGCCTCTTGGGAAACTGGAAGTGCGACAGAGGTGCACCGTGTAGGAGGTGGTTCGCGCTAGGTCTTCGCCGCCTGATGCGGTTGGAGGAGAGGGGCCGTTCATTCGACGCCGCTTGGGATGCCGTGGAGCTCGAAGAAGGCGTAGCCTTGAGATCTACCATGTGCTTGAAGAGGGTTGTCGTTGCCGGGGAAGGACATGCGGCTGGTTTCCTTAGGGAGAATAATGGGAGATGCTTCAGAGGCGCAAAAACAGATTTCAACGAAACCTTAAGCAGAACTCTCCCTCCTAAATACCAGATCTTCACGAATAAATTACAGAACGTAACCCTCTTGACGATCTTCAAGAATATGCATAAATTAGGGTATCTGAAAACCCATGTAGAAAAAATAATTTGTTGATCTCGAACATAATAATCTTCTATAAATCTCCACGGACATAATTAAGGTTGCAATAGAAACCTCAGAATAGAATCTCGAATCTCGAATAAAACAGCGAACAAGAAATCCTCGAGTATCAAACCCGCTCTGATACCATGTTAGAAAATAGGAATGCAGAAGAGGAATGATAAACATAGCATCAATATTCAGGAAGGTGGTATGCGTATTCAGTCGGAGGGTCACTGCATAGAGAGTATGCGGTATGCGGGAGAGTATGCGGGGAGTATGCGGTTTTATGCGATTTGGTATTTTTTATTATTAAAAATATAAATAAAATTTTAATATCATGTTAATATCCTCTAAATATTATATTCTTGATTATAATAATAAAGAATTGAAGGTACAATGAACAAAACTATTATGATAATAGAGTCAAGTGAGCAAAAACATCAATTGAAAGAGCGTTAAGTCGGATGCCCGAATTTAGGTTAAGGTTTTAAAAAAAGTTTATTCGAAAATCGGCCGCATATACGGTATACTTGGCCGAGTATGCGGCCTAACCCGCCTAGATGTCGATTTGACCATACTCGGTGCGCCAAGGCTTCCGAGTACGAGTATACGGCCGAGTATGCGGTATACTCGGCCGATTTCCTGAACACTGCATAGCATTAAGAACAGAAAGATAAACATGAACACCGAGATTTTTACGTGGAATCCTACTCCCTAAGGAGCGGGATAAAACCACGGGAGAATGCCTTAAAGGACTGATGTATGCATTGCACTTTCTCTTTGGATACAGGGGTGGGGGGCTTGTTATATAGACCTCACTGAGTCTTCACATCCCACAGACTGTACATGTGGGACTAAACCACATGATGTGGTAAATAGATCCTGGAGTGATCCATTTGGACATCTACTCCAACACCTATTATTATATATTAAAATTAGTTTTGAGAAATTGACTTTATTTTGTATTTTTAAATTTCAAAACAGTTCGACCCATTTAAAAAGTCCTTGATTTTGTATATTTGGGACTTTAAAAATACTTAAAAATTAGCAAAAATTATCAGAAAATTACAAAAACATTAGAAAAATATAAAAACATAAAAATAGCATATTCTATATTTTTTTGACTATATTTAACTATACTTGTAATTATAATTCCTTATATTATATAGTATACCTATATTTAGTTATATATAATTAACATTACTATTAATTATTATAAATACTCTATAATTATTTTAAAATCTTTTAAAAAATAAAAGGACTGTACTAATTGGTATTTTTTGATTTTTGTATAATTATTATATATTTTATATTGTTTGTTTCTTGTAGTATACATATTACATATATAGAGTTGTATATATGCATTTATCATATATGAAAAAGAAAAAGAAATTAAAAATCGGAAAAATATCAAAAGAAAATAAAAAATTATAAAATTACAAATTCAAAAATATAAATAAAAATATAAATAAAAAGTTAATTACAAATAAAAAGCCACAAAAATATTAATTGATTAAATAAGTGAATATTGTACAAGCACATCTATATTATTTATCCATTATTTATTTATAATTAATATACGTGCTACACCGACTTGTCTTTCTGTGTTCGACACCTAGACTACTTGTCCACTATTCGCATTTATTTTTGGATTATAATAAATTTTGATCCACACCTATTGCTTTTATTACTTGATCTTTATCTTGTGAGTTGATTGTTGCTTAGTTACTTGGGCTTCTTGGGCTGTCATCACAATGACTTAGTAGTCTCGCCTTGTATGGACCACAAGGCACTCCCTAGGGTTCTGGCAAGCTAAATGAATAGCACCGTTGCTGGGGAGTAACATTTGTTTTGTACATCACACTCCTTAGTTTTGTTTTTGTTTTCTGTTATTTATTTTGATATTTATTTGATTGTTCTAATCCATATTTCTTTGTTTACCTTTTTTGCGAGGGATCGCTTAGGGACGACCATCTCTTAGGAGGCGGACACACCCGAGTCGAGCAGAGGTTGTCCTTCTCTTGTGAGCCAATCAAAATAGAGCAAAAGAGGGGAGCAGAGGAAGAAGACGAAGAACAACTCGGTCTTAGTTTTTTTTATTTTGTGAGAGAGAAATTTTATTTTTTTTGTAAATTAATTTGTAATAATTTAGACACTGTCAGAACTCAGCCATGGTCGGTTCCAAGCCCAAGTAAATGAGGAGGGTTGCGTTAGGTAGCCGACAACCAACGTAAAACAATCGGAGTTAACTTCCTAAATAGTATTTTGTTTAAACAATACTATTTAGGAAGTTGCCTCATGATAGTCAAATCTTTTCAACATATTTGAGCAAACATATAGATTTCGTCGGGGCGTTTCCTACTTGCAACACGTTGCATCACCCGAATGCAATGAAAAATCGGCAAGGGTCGTATATCGAAGCCTGGATGTAGTTCAAAATTTTCAAGGGTTCTCGTATGAGGAACACATGCAGGTAAATAAGCTAGTTCCGCTGCATTACCGCTCGAATGCAGTCTAAAATTTGCAAGGGTTCTCACATAATGGATGCATGTGAGTAAAGAAGTTAGTCAAAAAGAGATTGCAAAGGAAGTTGCGGATTGGTAGTTGGAATATTGACACTTTAACGGGAAAGTTGATGGAGATAGTGGATACGATGGAAAGAAGAAAGATTCATATATTATGTCTTCAGAGACTAAATGGATTGGAGATAAAGCAAAGGAGACCGAGAAGATATGCTTTAAACTTTGGTATTCAGGTAAATGGTGTTGGAGTGGTTGTTCATAAGGATTTGATGGATTGTGTGGTTGATGTGCAAAGATTCGGGGATCGGATTATTTTGCTAAAATTAGTGCTTGAAGAAGAAATTTTGAATATCATCTCAGTTTATGCACCACAAATTGGTTTAGATGAAAGGACTAAACAAGCTTTTTGGGAGGATCTAGATAAGATTTTACAAGGAATCCCACAAAGAGAGATGATTTGCATCAGTGTAGATCTTAATGGAAATGTGGGAAAAGATGCTTCAGGGTATGCTAGTGTTCATGGATGACATGGTTTTGGGGATAAAAATGAAGAGGGAAAAGTCATTCTGGATTTTGTAACGGCATATGATCTTTTTATAGCAAACACTCTCTTCAAGAAGAGGGAGGAGCATTTAATTACTTATAAGAGTGGCCCAATTAGAACACAGATAGATTACTTTGCGTTGAGGAGAAGAGATCGGTTGTGTTGTAAAGACTGCAAAGTAATCCCATGAGAGAGTTTGGCAACCCTACATCGCTTGTTAGTCTTGGATGTGCAAATATAATGACTGGTAAAGAAAAAGAGGTTTCCTAAGATCATTAGAACTAGATGGTAAAATCTCCCACTGAAGCAGTCGAGCGTCAGGGAGAAGGTTTTAGAAGACTTATCTTGGGATTGTAGCAGAAGTGCAAACGAGATGTGATAGGCAGTAGCATCGTGTATCCGAAAGGTAACTAAAGAGATGCTAGGCGAGTCAAAGGGAGAAGCTCCAAGTCAAAAGGAGGTTTGGTGGTAGAGTAAAGGGGTGCAAGAGAAGCTAAAAATTAAAAGAGCATGCTTTAAAGCTATGTCTAAGGATAAAATAAGGGAAATTGCCACAAACTACAAAATAGCGAAGAAGGAAGCAAAGAAGATTGTAAGAGAAGTTAAGTTAAAAGTTTATAAAGTTTTGTATAAAAATCTCGACTTTAAGGAGGGCCTGAAGGATATATTCAGGTTGGCCAAAGCAAGAGAAAGAAAGACCAAAGACCTTTCTCAAGTGAGATGCATCACGGACGAGGAAGGTCACGTGCTTGTTACTCAGAAGGATATATAGACTAGATGGGAGCAGTACTTCCATAAACTTTTCATTGGGGAAGGAAATAGAGAGGTCACTTTGGGTGACCTAGCTAATAGTGAAAGTTACTTGAATCGTGCAACCTATAGACGAATACAAAGAGAGGAAGTAGAGGAGGCTTTGAAGGTTATGAGGTCTGGGAAAGGTGTAGGACCGTGTAACATCTCTGTAGAAGTATGGAGAGTTTTAGGTGAGTGCAGTTTGACTTGGCCTACGAATCTATTCAATATTATTTGGCGAATCAAGAAAATGCATGAAGATTGGAGGAGTATCGTGGTGCCTCTTTATAAGAATAAAGGAGACATTCAAAATTGCTCAAATTACAGAGGTATCAAGCTGATGAGTCACACTGTGAAAATTCGGGAATGTGTGATCGAAAGAAGGTTGAGGCAAGTTTCCAAAGTAAAAGAAAATCAATTTGGATTCATGCCAGGTCACTCAACTATTGAAGCCATCCATTTGCTGAGGAGAACAATGGAAATTTATAGAGATAAAAGGAAGAACCTCTATATGATCTTTATTGATTTGGAGAAGGTTTATGATTTTGTCCCACGAGAGATATTGTTGAGAGTTTTAAAGAAGAGATAAGTACCTGTCCTATAAATTAACCTCATAAAGGATATGTATGATAATGCTCTATCTTGTGTAAAGACCCCGTCTGGGAAGACTGATTATTTTGACATCAACATTGGTTTACATCAAGGTTCAACTTTGAGCCCATTTCTTTTTTACTTTGATTATGGACGAGTTGACAAATCACATTCAAGATAAGTTACCTTGGTGTATGTTATTTGCTGATGATATTGTGTTGATTGTCGAGACTAGAGATGGAGTAAATGAGAATCTTAAGGTCTAAAGACTTGCTTTGTATACTAAGGGTGCGTTTGATACGCGGGTTAGGGTGGGTTAGACTGGTAGGGGATAACCTGTTTTTGTGTTTTGGTGTTTGGATAGAGGGTTAAACTGGGGGTGAGTTTGAAGTGGGTTTGTGGTGATACGATTGTATTGAAGTTTGAAAAAGTGAATAGTTACTGTGATGTGATTGTATTGAAATTTGGAAAAGTGAGTAGAAGTAGAGTAGTTTATAATTTTAATATGATATGATGGTATAATATATTATTTTTTGATGGAATTGATGATGGAGAATTGATGTATTTAATTTTTTAAAAAAAGATAAAAAATGAGACCCACATAGGAAAGAGAATGGGTGGGTTAAGGGGGGTAAACTCCCCAAAGGGGAGTTTAACCCATGAACCGAACAACCCCTAAAGGATTTCATATAAGTAGGGCTAAGACGGAATATATGGAGTGCACCTTTGATGGAAGCAACGCTGAAGGAATCGAGGTGAAGATTGGTGACGATAACATTCAGAAGAGAGATTTTTTTTCGATATATGGGATCTATTTTGCAACATGATAGGAAATTGATGGAGATGTTACTAATAGAATAAATGTAGGCTGACTAAAGTGGAGAGGAGCCTCTGCTGTTCTCTGTGATAAGAAAATTCCTTTAAAAATTAATCACCCATGCCCTTATGCTTCAACCGCTAAATTGGTTTCTTCCGTTTGAGATCATGACAAATGCATTAGATTACACCATTGGAGCGGTTCTGGGACAACGAAGAGACAATCTATCATTCGCGATTCACTATGCTAGCAGGATTCTAGATGAAGCCAAGAAAAACTACACTATCACTAAAAAAGCTGCTAGCAATCGTCTTCGCTTTGGAAAAATTCAGATCCCATCTCCTTGGATCCAAATTGATTATGTTTACAGAACATTCTGCCATTAAGTACTTACAAGCCAAGAAGGATGCCAAACCAAGACTAATTAGATGGATCCTTCTACTCCAGAAATTCGATCTTAAAATGTGTGATAAGCCTGGAGTTAAAAATGTGGTGGCAGATCATTTGTCAAGATTGTTAGAGCCAGAGACTCCTGAGCAAAGCTTACTGCCAATTACGGAGACCTTCCCAGATGAAGCAATTTTTCAGTCACCTCACTCTTCTGGTTCGCCGATATTGTGAACTATCTTGTGTCCAAGAGAACTCTATAAGATTAGCCGAAGCTGAAAATCGACAAATTTTTGTCGGATATTCATTTTTATCAGTGGGAAGGCCCTTATCTCTTTCATGAGGGAGTAGATTGCATCTGGAGGAGATGCATTCCTCAGGAGGAAGTTCAAAGTATCCTCGAACATTGCCATACCAAAGAATCAGGTGAACATCACTTTGGAAAGTGTACAACAGGTAAAGTGCTCCAATGCGGCCATATGATCGAGTGGATTCAAATCCCAGCGGTCGATGCACACTTCAAGTTGAAGCCTCAATTCTGGGCGCTTCTATCGATGTAGAAGACTTCGTTAAATGCTTCACTGACTGTCAGAAGATGGGCAATACCATATGAATGGGAGATACAATGCCCCTGAAGTATATTCAGATCTCAAACGTGTTTGATGTGTGGGGCAGTGACTTCATGGGCCCTTTTCCCCAACAGTCAGGGCTATGAGTGTATTCCGTGAGCTGTCGATTATGTCAGTTGTTGGGTGGAGGCTATCCTAACCCGAGTCGTTGACAGTCGCACCGTGACACCGTCTGCCATTTTCTGAAGGAAAATATCATTGTAAGATTCGGGATCCCGAAATTCTGATATCCGATGGGGGTAGACATTTTATTAGCAGAGAGGTAAAGAAGCTGACACAAGAATTCTATATTGATCATCATGTCACCTCTCCGTACCACCTACAATCCAATGGCCTGGCCGAATGTTCAAATAGGAAGATAAAGACAATTCTGTAGAAACTTGGGCGCCCCGACAGGAAAAACTGGTCTCAGCTTCTGGACTTTGTTCTTTAGGCCTATCAAACCGCTTACAAATCACCGTTAGGAATGTCTCTCTAACGTCTGGTGTACGTAAGTCATGCCATTTGCCCGTGGAACTCATTTATAAATCCTTGTGGGCAATTAATGTCTGTAATTTGGATTCCAAGAAGGCCGGGAAGAACAGAAAGCTAGATCTGGATTGATTTCTTGAATTCTATTAGTATGCATGCGACAATAACCTGATGTACAAGGAGAAGGTCAAGAAGTGGTACACAAGCACATCCACCGCAAGACTTTCAAACCTGGTCAGAAGGTCTGGTTGTTTGATGCAAAGCTCAAATTATTCCCAGGGAAGTTGAAGAGCAAATTGATCGGACTTTTCATAGTGAAGCATGCGCGTGACCAATGTTCACGAAAGCAGCCTATGCGGTCGCATATGCATGTGCGACACCTTCACTGCACCGCTTTCACGAATCCCTTGGTTATGTGCCCATGGCGCTTATGTGGGCCCTATATGCGGGATATGTGAGTATGCCCTATGTGAGCCGGCTTTGGGTTAAATGTGATTTTTTATGTGAATTTTTTATATGTAATTTTTATGTATGATTTTTTAAGCCATTTATTTCATGTTATTGTTCTGAAATGTGTCAAATATGTGTATGAAATGTGTGTTATAATATGATTTGTGCCACGCTTTTTATTGTATCATTTGTGCCAATTATCAGAATTTGTTCATGTGACATAATTTAGATAACATTGCACCCTCATTTTACCCTTATTCCTTGTTTTTGTATGTATGTCAACCAAGTAATCCATCACCATTTAAATCCATCATCGAAATAGTCATACTATGAGATTGGAGTAAACTTGAAGGAGTAAAATAAATAATGTACCGATAATTTAGCAAACTAATTTAGTCAATTAATAGTTATGTTGAATGCAATATATAGATATATGTAGAGTTTGATACTTTTAAATTGAGAACTAGTAATAAACATAACGATGGAGATAAATGACATTATAATTCAACAATAAAGGCATTTATACAAATATATATTCACATACATTAGTATACAAGTTGCAACAAAAGTCAACCCACTTAATTTATTGTTAAGAAGCACATCATACCATCATATCATGAATTTAGTAGACATACAGAGTTACAAGTCTCACCTCCACATATTGGAGTTAACCTGTTAGAATATTGTCGCTTGAATTTTTGTTTTCTTATATTATTTTAAGTAGTACATTACTAATGTTATTTGTGTTAAATTTTAATTTTCTTTTGAATACTTGCATATTTTGGTGATTGTTGTCAGTTATTATGTGTGTTAACTTTTTTATTGAAGTACTGATATTTGATTGATAAAGATTATTTTAAGCTCTATATGAAAGTTATTTTTCTTGGATCTTCTGATGGACCATAATTATACATAAATTTAGTTCACTTGTAGTCACTTTTGTATATATTTATTTATTTTTAAATAAAAAATTAGGAAACCACGTATAATCGCATATACCCTGCTTATGTCCCCGCATACCGCTTAATCGGTATTCAGTAACCAGTCCGAACGCATACGCATACAACTTTCCTTAACCTTGTGCGTGACATGGAAGCATTGTTATATTTGGTTTGTCAGCTGATGCACAACCATTTATGATCAACGAACAATTACCTAAACCTTATCTTGAAATGATACGTTTCCGTCCGTGGTTGATTCAGTACAGGTGGTCTAACATGAAGAGCTCAATGTCGCAATATCAATGCAAACAGATGAGGCAGAGAAGAAACCATTTTTGATTAGTTAATCATTTTTTCTTCTTTTCCTTTTTTCATTTTTATTCTCCAAATTCTTTCTTTCGTATTGCCCTTACCCCATTCATCAATGCTATTCTTAGGATATGCTTCATCCTAAGTATAGGGGGGTGAGCATCCTCGGATTATTCATCCTTTAATCCTTCGCCTGTCTCCTCAACTTTTGATTTTCTGTCTATTGTTGGGGATATTTTGCCTTAAGTATAGGGGGGGACATGCCGAGTCAATGATTTATTCATTCCCACCCTCAACCCTCCCTACATGTTGAATACAATCTTCTATACTTAGGATTAATTGATCCTAAGTATAGGGGGATGATCGACCTCTCATTCTTTATTCCGTCGTTATAGTGTTTATATTTCTATAAGTAGTACGAGTTATGTCTTCCTTTTCTCTTCGATCTACGAGGACATAGCTCAAGTTAAGTATAATGGAGGTTATATATACGTTGTATATATTTTAGCCATAACTCGTACTTGTGTATTTTCAATAATATGGCTAATTAATACAAATTAACATACACATACATTCAATTCTTTGTATAATTGAGTAATAAATCGGTTAATTTTTTTTTGCAAAATGTTTGAAAAATGGTTGGAAAGTCTCTTTGAAAAAATTCTTTTAAAAATTGTTAAAAAATTTTGTAGAATATTTTCAATCTTTGTAAAAATATTTTTGGTTTGTAAAAAAGTATTTCTTTTGTTTGAATAAAATGTTTTGAAAATTTATTTGCAAATGGTTGTAAAAATAGTTTGAAAAATCTATACATACTATTTGAAAAATCTATACAAATTGATTTTCAAAATTTGTAAATGTTGGCAAAAATCTATTTGTCAAATTATTTTTCAAAATAGTGTTTCAAAACGATGAGAAAATATTTCCAAATTGTTTTGAGAACCATATACATAATTCAAGCAAATAAAGATTCATTACAAACAATTGTATAAACACACGTATATAATAAGCAACCTGTGTAGATTCTTCACCTAAATTCTTATAAATAAAAAATGCACTCCCGTGTAAATATATGCACATAAGTATTTGCCGAACATCCTTTGTTTTTTGAAAAATCAATAAAAAATTGCAAAATAAAAAATTCATAAAATGTGCAACAATCTTTCAAAAATCCATAAAATTTAAAAAACAGGAAATTACATCGCGAAATATTCTCTACATTGTGCATAACATTTGCATTTTTCGGATTAATAGTAATAATTGAACAAAGTCTAAATAAAACCCCGGAGATTGGGGCTTGGTTGGACCTTAATCGACTTAATCACAGGAACCTTACGGGGTTTGGAATTGAGGTACTTCAGGTCTATTTGACTTAATTCTTTGAGACCACGTGACTTGGTTTAATGTCGGCTTGACTGCCTAAGGAGAATATTTCGAAGCACACACATGATTCTTGTCGACAATGACCTACCTTGCACACATGCACTGTACACCTTGCTCAACTCAGTTGAAGCTATAGAGGGATGCATTTGCCGACATGTGACACAAGACAATGGAAACATCGGAAGTCACATATTTATGACCATTGTATCCCAACCCAATCCAGTCGCCATGAGGTCTAATGACAAAAGTTGTGGGTTGCAATAATGCTTCAAAAGAGGGATAGTCTATTGGCTCAAGAGGAAAAAGTTCATATGTAAATGTTGCTGTACATAGTATCTAAAAAAATAGACGGGCAAAAGTCAAGGAAAAATTAATTCCCGTTGAAGTATGTATATTTATAGTTATTAGCGAGCTTGAACTTCAAAGTCAAACATTTATATGAGCATGCAGCCTGATGACTTGGCTACATTGGTCAAACATCTTAGGATAGATAGCTACACTGGCTACCGTCCATTTTCTTCTCCATATCCTCTTCTTGAGTTGGTTGTACTTGAACTTAAAAGGGAATACTCTGCTTCTCGAGGAAAGAGTTATTGGACTATGGAATTAAGGTCACCATATTGAAGAAGACTGACTTTTACCGCTTCAACCGAGAGGAGCTACATATTACTGACACTGTACAAGATAGACTCATAGTCACAAAAGACTTTTGTATGACATCGAAGTGTTCTGAACTGGCTTTTGAGGAGACTTGGGCATAGTTTTGTGATTCTCCAAAGGTATTGTGGTTCAAGTCCGATTCCCGAACAAGGTTTTGACCAAACTGAAAATCCAAAGACCTGACTAAGCTCCAAACTTTGATATTGTAAGACAAGTTCAAAAGTTAAAATTAATCCAAGTTCTTTCTTTTTCTTTTCAGCACTTATAAGCATAAGTGTTTGGTAGGGACTAGCAAAGGCAAGTTTATGGGTGACGAATATGTATTTCATGACCTTTATTAGTTCATTTTGACCTTAATTCCCTAGATAAATGCATGTATGTATAATTGATTTGTCAAAAAACACATTGTAATTTGTGTAAAATGCTGTATAAAATACTATATATTTATGTATTTAATTCCAAAATAAAAGAATAAAGGAAGAAGAGAAAAAGAAATGAAACACCATAGGTGTTGAGTAACCCTAGACCTCGAGACCCAGTCATCATGATGACTTGGTCGACAAGGAATAAAGTAAGGAAAGATAGGGTAGATAAATTGTACAGAAAATACACACAAAACTATTTACAAAATCCTAATTTAATTGCTCAAATATTGCTTTTTGGGACATATTTTATTTAATTATTTTACATCTCAAATAACAAAACACTCTATATGAATATTAGATAAAATTACGAGGAAAAATACAAAATTAATTTCAAAGAAAAATAATGCACAGTGTACCCGGGACACACAAAATAAAAAGCCACAATAAAAATTTTGTAGACATGTATCTTCTCTATATTCTATTAAAATGGACCAAAATCACCTTTAATTGTATATACCTTTTAATAAGCTATTTTAATGAAGGTGGTTTCAATCAATTTAGACTTAAGATGCAAAAGTTAAGTTTTGGGTCCATGTTATGCAATATACATGTATATTTTAATTAATATATTTATTCTTTATATTTTTTAAATTCTCTTCTTTCTATAAAATTGCAAATATTATCTGAAACCATTATTTTTAAAAATGCGCCTCGAGGCTATAGCCTCATGCAGCCTCAGTGAGGTGTGCGCCTCGTGGCTTTGCCTCATTTGTGTGCAGATTTTTTTTATTTTTTCTACAATATTTTTTCTTTTCTTTTTAATTGTGGGCTTTTCATCTTTCGTACACAAGTATTTTCATGTCCTTAAGCTCACAATTCACCGAAATGCATTTTTTAGTTTATTAAAGTATTAAGCTTATTTTTACTTTGTTATGCATGTTCTTTATAATTCAATATGTAAAAAAAATGAATCTTGAGTCCGTAAATCTAATGCCTCTACTCTTTAGTATGCCTCTTGTGCTACATCTAGTCCCTTTAGTTAAATTTTATATTTTACGAAGAGTTGCCCATTATTGTACTTGCATATCCATATTTACTTGTCTCCTTATAGATTTAGAGTCCAAAAAAGAGAATTATATAGCAATTTGGATGTTTAAACCATGGTGTCAGCCTTGAAACGTTAGAGTTATGTATTTAATCACAACTATTTAATTTCTAGAACTTGAATATTGTAATTACGATTAATTATTATGTTTTATGGAAAATTTTCTTTTACGAGTGAGGCTTACGCCTCGATACGCCTTATGCTTATTAAAACCTTATCTGAAACACATATCCATAATTAAAATAAATTAAAACCATTAAATAAAATTTAATAAAAATTGATTTCTTTGAAATATAGATGACATATGCCTATATATACCTATAATGTATATATATAATAATTAAGTGCACATGCAAACTCAGAAAAATACAATAAGAAATATCTAAATGTTTGTAAAAATAAATTTAAAATATATAAAATACCTGTACAAAATAATAAAATATATAATACAAAATAAAATTAAAAATAGTAAAATATAGGTCTTTTTACCTATAAGTATACACGTGTATATCATCTTATAATAAACAATCTCTAAAAAATAAATAAAAATAAAAATTAAATACAAGAACAACAAAACCTTTTCCCACAATTAAGTAGGGTCGGCTACATGGATTCTTCGCCTCCATTCAGATCTATCTTGGGTCAATCTCGGACTTATATCGAAAAAACTAAGATCCCTTCGTATAGTCTCTTTCCAACACTTCTTGGGCCGTCCTCGCCCTCTCTTAGCCGGCTCAACATCCCACCACTCGCATCTCCTAACCGGTGCATCCGTTGTCCTTCTTTGCAAATAACCAAACCATCTTAAGCGGTTTTCTCGCATCTTATCCTCGATCGGAGCTACACCAACTTTCTTTCAGATTGCATCATTCTGAATCCGATCTTTACGTGTATGTCCACACATCCATCTTAGCATTTTCATCTCTGCTACAACCATTCTCTGCACATGTCTATGGTTCAGAGGCCAACATTCAGAACCATAAAGCATAGCAGGTCTCACGGCTGCTTTGTAAAACTTTCCTTTAATTTTTAAAGGAATTTTCTTATCACAGAGAACAGCGGAGGCTCCTCTCCACTTTAGCCAACCTGCATTTATTCTATTAGTAACATCTCCATCAATTTCCCCATCATGTTGCAAAATAGATCCCAGATATCTAAAAGAATCTCTCTTCTGAATGTTATCATCACCAATCTTCACCTCGATTCCTTCACCATTGCTTCCATCAAAGGTGCATTCCATATATTCCGTCTTAGCCCTACTTATACGAAAACCTTTAGTCTCCAATGCATGTCTCCAAACCTCAAGCTTCTCATTCACTCCATCTCTAGTCTCGTCAATCAACACAATATCATCAGCAAATAACATACACCAAGATAACTCATCCTGAATGTGACTTGTCAACTCGTCCATAATCAAAGTAAAAAGAAATGGACTCAAAGCTGAACCTTGATGTAAACCAATGTTGATATCAAAATAGTCAGTCTTCCCCGTCAGGGTCCTTACACAAGATAAAGCCCTATCATACATATCCTTTATGAGATTAATGTATAGGACATGTACTTGTCTCTTCTCCAAAACTCTCCACAATATCTCTCGTGGGACGGAATCATAGGCCTTCTCCAAATCAATAAAGATCATATGGAGATTCTTCCTTTTAGCTCTATAAATCTCCATTGTTCTCCTCAGCAAATGGATGGCTTCAATAGTTGAGCGACCTGGCATGAATCCGAATTGGTTTTCTTTTATTTGGGAAACTTGTCTCAACCTTATTTCGATCACACGTTCCCAAATTTTCATAGTGTGACTCATCAGCTTGATACCTCTGTAATTTGAACAATTTTGAATGTCTCCTTTGTTCTTATAAAGAGGTTACAAAATAAAAAATGTTTATAGATTTATGTAGTATTTAATTTTAAAAATAAAAATTAAATACTACATAAATTTATAAACATTTTTTTTATTTTGTAATAAAAAATAGTTAATTCATTTAATATTTATTACTGAACTTACAAATAATTTTCAATTATCTTTTTCCTGGTTGGTCCATGTTGACCAGCCAAGGCCGTTCTTTTGTTGACCCAAGGTCAACTATCCTGCCCTCCTTCTGACTCATGTCAGAACTCACTGGTAACCCCTCGCCTCCTAATTCTCTACGCCACCACCTTCTTCCTCTTGCCTCGAGCCTTCCACTGCAATGCAGCCTGTTCGTCCCTTACCTTCGTCCATCATCGAATCCTCACCTACCGCCTCCTCCGTTCATGCAATCAACCTTCGAAAGTCGCCATTTCCTCGCCTATAAATACTTCACCTCTGCTCCTTTTGTCTGGTTGATCCTTCCTTGGCCAATCTGAACCCCTCAGCTCAGGTGTACCTTTCATCCTTGGTGACAGCAAGCGGCGAGGTGGAGTTGCAATGAGGAGGAGTGGCAAAGTGGAGTGATCCAACCATCTCCGGCTAAGTTCGTCGTAGGTTCTGCCTCTCTGTTTTGGACCAGATCGAGGCCCATTCTTTGCGTCATTAGGTTAGTTTAATTCATAGGTTTCAATTATGCATTCCCATTTCAGTTTCTAGCAGTAGATTTAGCATTAAATTCCAAATCTTCGCTAACCTGGAGCTCGAGCTCGAGGTCGATTTCATCGTAAACCATCCACCGTTTTGACCCGCTTCCACGCCCATCTCGTTTCTCATCACATTCTCCATTCGATCCACCCATTAGCCCCTTCGATTTTGCTCGAATCGAGGGACGTCGAGCTCCTCCATCCGTCGTGTCTTCGAAGCTCTCTGCCCCATCCATTCTCCTGCTATTTTGATCTACCCTCGGGTCGAGGATCATCGCCTCGAGCCCGGGAAGCTTTTGGTGCAAGTATCAGGTTCTATGGACCCTCCTGGAGCACTTGAGACACCTAGACGAAGCTCCATGTCACCTAGAGCCATCAGGGGTCTTCGAGCCTCATCGTGCCCTTCTGGGTTTACCCGCAGATGCGGAGCCACGCCAACGACCTATAACAACTGGAGCACGACATACTTGTCAGAGGTCGGAGTAATCAATGGACGATACTTGGGCCAATGAAGTTCAATGAAGTTCTTTGCGGTTCTTAAAGTTTGTTAGCCTTAAAAAATTCAAAAAATTATAAAATTATATTTAAAAATTCCAAAAAAGTAGTACTTATCTATTAGTGCATTTTACATCTCCAAACAAAAAATCCCTAAAAATAGAAGAAGAAAATGATTAAAAATTAAAAACCTCCAAAATCCTTATAAAAATTATAAAAAATCTTCAAAAATTCTAAAAATATTAGTTTATGTTCTTTGTTAGTATATATACATATTAACATTAATTTTGAGAAATTTTAACTTATTTTGTATTTTTAAATCTCAAAACAGTCAGTCCCATTTAAAAAGTCCTTGATTTTGTATATTTTGGACTTTAAAAATACCTAAAAATTAGCAAACCAGAAAATTTTAAAATATTAGAAAAATATAAAAAACATAAAATAGCTTATTCTGCAAATCTTGACTATATTTAGCTATTCTTGTAATCATAATACCTTATATTGTATGCGATACCTATATATAATTATATATAATATTACTATTAATTATTATGAATACTCTATAATTATTTGAAAACCTTTAAAAAAAAAAAAGATTGTACTTATTGGTATTTCATGATTTTTGTGTAATTATTATATTATATATATATATATATCTTATAGTATACATATTACATATATAAAGTTTTTTTTGAAGCCAAAAACAGGGGGAGACACTCGAAGGTGTTCACCCCAAAGATTTATTATAGAACAAAAAATAAAGAGAAAAGGTTATAGTGAAAGGAACACAAATTAACCCATTACATTTCCCATTCCTCCACCAATCTCGCGGCATGAATCCCCACATTTGCCTTGTAAAAGCGTTGCCCCGAGAAGAGTAAAGCATTTCTTCCCAGCCAAACGGCCCAAAGAATGGCGACTGGATAGACGAGCTCCCTCTGAGACCTGCTCTTGTTAGCAATCATCGAGTCATAGAAGGAGGCCATATCCACACTGCATAACCAAGTCAATCTGGCCCCTCCCAGATCTGAATCACCTTGGGGTGCCTAAAGAACAGATGTTCAACGGTCTCAATCACCTCCTCGCAGAGAAGGCACCTATCAGAAGAGGAGCTCAGAAGTCTAGCACACTGGTCCCTCGTCATTAGCCTTTGTTTGCGTAAAAGCCACAAGAAGAACCCAATCCGTTTCGAGAGCTTAAGACCCCAGAAAAACGCACAATCACGGATCACTACCTCCGAGCGAGATGGCGGAGGCCTGCAAATCACCCCAAATGCCTTCTTGACTGTGAATGGACCCGCAAGCCATCCCCAGTGGTCTCTCCCCACCGTTGGACGCCCCACATCCTTGATAGTATCCAATAACGCGAGGAAATTCTCGAATCTCTGGTCCGAAAAAGTAGATGAGAAAGTTGGAAACCAATTACCATCCGGCCAGCATGACGTAACCACCGCATTTTTGTCATCCGCAAGAGCAAACAAGCGTGGAAAACGCGCACATAAGGGCCCCCCGTCCAGTCGTCATACCAGAAAGCAAATGATTCACCACTACCAATGATCAGCCTAAACAAGGAGATATGTTTAGAGAAAACATCCATCACCCCCTTCCAGAACTGCGTGGGAGAATCCACACGAGCACCCGGCCTCGGCGGAGCCCCCCCAATACCACAGATCTTGCGCAGCACGTTGCAGCAAAAATCCTCCTCAGGGCCCCAAATCCTGCTCGCCCACTTAAGAAGCAAGGCCTCGTTCATCTGATCAAGACGCTTAATCCCCAACCCTCCCTCATTCTTGTGGAGCGTAATTTCCTCCCAGCCAACAAGGTGAGCACCCCTCACAGCCTCCCCATGTTTGCCCCATAAGAACCGACGCATAAGCTTCTCAAGTCGAACGCGAATTCCCTTCGGTAAATGACGGTTGGAAATGAAATAGACAGGGATGGATAAAGGGCCGCCTTCAGGAGGACCAAACGCCCCCCGACAGAGTTGTCAACTTCCAACCCGCCAATCTAGCCTCCACCTTCTCTACGACCCTGAGCCAATCGTAGTCTCGTTCTTCCCACCGTCAAAGGCATCCCAAGGTAGTCCACGGGCAAGGAGCTGCAGTCCGACCCAAGAGCTCGAGCACAATGCCGGTGGCCTCCGCGGCACCCCCCTCGATGAAGAATATAGTATCGTCGGCGTATTGTAACAGCGAGATCAGCAACCCATCCCTAGAATGACCAGCTGAGAGTCCACGGTTAACCACACGAAGAGCCATGTGCGTCAAGACGTCCGCGGCGATGACAAATAACAAAGGAGAAAGGGGGCATCCCTGACGCACGCCCCGACGATGTTGGATGAAGCCACCCTTCGGGCGGTCATTCACCATGACCGAAAGAGAAGACGTCACACAACGTCTCATCCAAGAGATCCATCTCTCCGGAAACCCCCTTCTCCGCAGAACCGACCATAAGAACCTCTAGTCAAGGCTATCGTACGCCTTTGCAAAGTCGATTTTCCATAACACCCCGTGCTTATCTCTTCTCCTCCAATCCGCAACGATCTCTGAGGCGAGTGTGAGGCAGTCCGAGATCTGTCTATTCTGAATAAATGCAGACTGCAACAGTGAGATAATGCTCCCAAGAACACGGCTCAGTCGAATGGCGAACACCTTCGCGATAATGAGATAAAGTGCATTAGAGACCGCAATGGGACGAAAGTCCCCAATATTTTCGACCGCCGAAGATTTGGGAAGCAGAATGATCAAAGATCGGTTAATTCTTTCGAAACCCGCGTTGCCCAAGCAGAATTCAGAAACGACCTCAAAAACCTCCGTTCCAACCAGATCCCAGAAGTCCTTGTAGAAAGCCATCGGGAAACCATCCGGGCCTGGAGCCCCATCAGCATTTAAGTCCCAGATTGCCTCCTTATCCTCCTCAAAGGAGACATCTTGAGTCAGCATATCACAAAAGAGGGTGCCAAGGGCGTAGCCCGGAGACCCAACCAGCGCCATATTCTCGGAATAGTCCTCGTCGAAATGTCCTTAAAGACAATAGCTTCCCCCATTTCTTTATTGCCATCTACGCGCACCCCATCAATCGTAATTGATTGCAGTGCATTGGAACGACGCCTCCCACTAGCAACACGATGGAAGGACGTGTTGGCATCCCCCTCCTGTAGCCATGTACTTCTCGACCTCTGCCTCCATTCAGTGACCCTCTTAAGGTCCTCAGCTGCAATTAGCTTTTGAGCCACCGAACGAGTAGTCAACTCGTCCATCGAAAGCTCCCTACAATCTTCCAAAGCATCAAGCCTCCGAACAACCTCCTCAGCCTCCTTCCTCGCAACGCATCTGGCAGCTCTAGAAGCCCTCTTGAACAAATACAACCTTATACGTAGGGATGTAAGCTTCTGAGTAAAACGAGACGCAGCCGAGTCGGAAAAAACCAAATTAGACCAATGGAAGGTCACGACATCCCTAAAGTTATCCTCCAATAGTCAACACTTCTCATATCTAAAAAGACCCCTCTGCGTGGGGGCATCCCCGGAGTCCCAAACAATTGACACGTGATTAGAAAGAGTCCGCGGTCTAGCCCCCACAAAGGAGAGCGTGAAAGAATCAAGAAGCTCCGGCGACGCCAAAAATCGATCGATGCGGGAGCGTGAATTGGAGCTCCTCCACGTGTAGGCGACATCCCCTACATCTAAAATCTCCAGGCCCAAAGAATCAACAGTGTCAACAAAATCAATAGATCTCGGGTCCTGCCCCCCCCGTGTCCAGGCCGGTCTGATGTTCGGAGGGTAACGTTGAAGTCCCCCCCAATTAGCCACGGGATACCCGGAAAGTCCTACTCGCCTCGTGAAGATCCTCCCATACCTCTCTCCTCGTAATATGACAGCAGGGGCCACAAACACAACAGACATCCAACGACATAGAGGAATCCGTACATACCAATAGGACCGAGAGGATGTGTCTCCCTTGAAGAATCGAGCTGAAGGCCAGCGCTGATGACCGCCACGCCACCATCATCCCACCAGAAGCGTCCACCGCATCCAAAGCTCTGAACTGATCAATGCCCCCCGCACCAAAAGACCTCCACAGATCATCCGTGATTGATTGCAGCTTCGTTTCATGCAGCAAAACCACATCGCAACCCCATTCAATGAATCTCGAGCCCAGGGTCCTCCGCTTGCCCGCGTCCCGGAGTCCTCTAACGTTCCACGATAGAACCTTCATTTGGGATTTTCGCGCTGCCCCTGATTGCGGACCACTCCGACTGCCTCGTAATGAAATTCTTTAATTCCGAGCATGGTTGAGGCTCGGAGCGCGAAGATCTGGATCTGTTTCTACGCATGTACCTCTTGCTTGATCTTCTATCTGCAGCCCCCTTAGAGTATTGTTCATCGCCCATGATTGGGCGCGCCATCACTGGATTAGCAATGGAGAGATCCCTGCTGGAGTGTTCAATTACCACCGTGGGTATGGTCGGAAAAGCATCATCAGAGCACGGATTGGATGGAGTCAATGCCCTCCCCTCCGACATGAAGGGGTCACTCCAAGAGCGCGATGATTCTGTAAGATAATCAATGGGCGAGGCCCAGGACCCACCGATAGGGAAGGAACAGTCGCTCGAGGAAGAGTGGACCAAGCCAGGCATGGGAGCATAAGGGCCCAATGAAGATGCGAAGAACCGATTAAAAATCGAGCCTGAGAAGCCCTTCATATCCAAGTACAAGCTAACCGGAGGGGTCGTACCCGATAACGGCTCCGATCGCGCTAACCGGTTATCGGGATCCGCATCTAGAACCATCGGGCAAGGCGACGCCAAACATATAGATACTCCCCTTCTCGTATCAGAGGACAAAGATAATTTTTGGGATACCAGGCATAGCACCCGAGAAGAACCAACCAAAAGTCGCGTCGTATCAACCTCGCGCGATGGTCCAAGTAAGGCGCCCCTTGGAAAACCAACCGTCATCCCAGGAACCGAAGCGACCTCGGGCACCCTTGGGATCTTCGGGGGTGGAGGAGGTTCGACGATCTGCACCTCGAGTCTGAAGGTGAATCGGCCAACCTCCATCGTCGCGAAAGAAACCCTGCTGTCGAAATCATCCAAAAATCCCTTGTTGCATTCCAGTAACACAAGCGTGTTCACCGCAGGCGAACCGGGCTTCAGACCATCTTCAAGCACCGCTAGGACCGTCCCCATTACCGGAGGGCCCTCCGCAAGCATCGAACCATCCGGGACAAGAAAGGAACGCCACGAATCTTTGCAACACAAACCTCCACGTCCGTACACGAACCATTCGCAAAGCGAAGGGGTCTCCAGCGAACATCGCCCACATCCCCATTTTGTAACACGCGATCCCTCTGAGGCGCGGATATGCCACGAATGTAGCATCTCCGATCATTAAGCACCACCACATCGCCCACGTACTGCGACCCAAGGAAACCATCGATGTGAGATTTCAATGCCTCCACCGAGATGGTATCCCACACCGTGAAACCGATCAACGCATGTGCGTCGGCCCCCCGAACGTCACCCTTGATCGCCTCAGCGGCCTCCGAGACACCCCCCCCTCCACAGGTTGAGGTCCACTAACAGGTCGAGCTCCCCCCGCAACTACGTCCGCGAAGCTTCGACCCATCCGGCGAATAAACGACGCAGAGGAGAGGCGTTGCACCGAATGACGGCCCGTTATATTATTCGCATGGGTCTCAAGAACAAACCTGCACGTAACTTGGCGGTGGCCAACCCGCCCGCACGAGAAGCACCTCGGCGGTATAGGATATATCGTCGCAATGTGGCCCCTGGCCCCACAGCGGAAGCATTTCCTCCCCGGCTTCCTGTGTGAGACATGCACCCATGCATCACCATGCCCTCCGCCAGGCTCCGCAGCACCATCGAGGACCTGGCTCCTCGACCCCTCCCAACAAACAACTGACTTCCCCTTCTCCGCCACCCCATGCCTAGTCTCCAACACCGCACCACTACAACCCCCCTCCGAGCGCCCTCCTCTACGACCACCCCCCTGTTGAGCCCCGACGGGCCACGCCCCCCTCCTCCACCATGCGACGAGCCCCTTCTCGGCGCAGCACCCCGGAGTGTAGTACTCGCTACAGACGAACCCACCGGCGCTCCCGGGCTTCGAGCTCTCCACCACCTCTCCATCCTCTTAGGCCTCAGATGCTACCTACGTCATATGCAGATCCTACATATATAGAGTTATATATATACGGTTAGAAAAAATAATGCGGAAGCGTATCAGAGAAGTAAAGAACAAAACTTTAGAAACACAGGGATTTTAACGTGGAACACTACTTCCTAAGGAGCGGGATGAAGCCACGGGAGATGCCTCAAAGGGCTGATGTATGCATTGCATTTTCTCACTGGATACATGAGGTCTGGGGCTTCTTATATAGCCTCCACAAAGACTCCAAGTCCCACCACTGGTAGATGTGGGACTAAACTCATGGATGTGGTAAATGGACCCTGGAGGGATCCTTTTACCCATCAATACATATTACGCATACTCCAACACTTCTCAAGCTGGAGCATGCAATGCTCAGCTTGGACAAACATAAAGAAATCTCAACTCACGCTACATGATACTATAGACAATATCAACTCAATGCGTACAATTGTCGGCTGCTGTCGAGGACGTTGCTTCTCATGTTGTGCAGGTGAGGACTGAGAAGGACAAACGGGCTGGAGTGTGAGTCAAATTGAATATCCTCGTCGGAGAGCATGTACTCTGTATTGCACCTGTCAGAGTCACTTAGGGGTGGGCATTGTGCTGGGTCGAGCCTAACCCGAAAAGCTCGACCCGACCCAAGCCCAAATGGATAATGGGCAAGGCTTACACCAAAGTATTATGCCCGAAATTTTTTTGGGCCGGGCTCGGGCTTGGCTCGGTCCAGCCCGATCCAGCGCGAGGGCCCGACCCAATGTTAGGCTATTAGCCCGCTCCCTGGCCCGAGGGCCCAGCCCGACTTCCCCCCTTCCCTACTCCTGATGTATGCATTGCATTTTCTCACTGGATACATGAGGTCTGGGGCTTCTTATATAGCCTCCACAAAGACTCCAAGTCCCACCACTGGTAGATGTGGGACTAAACTCATGGATGTGGTAAATGGACCCTGGAGGGATCCTTTTACCCATCAATACATATTACGCATACTCCAACACTTCTCAAGCTGGAGCATGCAATGCTCAGCTTGGACAAACATAAAGAAATCTCAACTCACGCTACATGATACTATAGACAATATCAACTCAATGCGTACAATTGTCGGCTGCTGTCGAGGACGTTGCTTCTCATGTTGTGCAGGTGAGGACTGAGGAGGACAAACAGGCTAGAGTGTGAGTCAAATTGAATATCCTCGTCGGAGAGCATGTACTCTGTACTGCGCCTGTCAGAGTCACTTAGGGGTGGGCATTGTGCTGGGTCGAGCCTAACCCGAATAGCTCGACCCGACCCAAGCCCAAATGGATAATGGGCAAGGCTTACACCAAAGTATTATGCCCGAAATTTTTTTGGGCCGGGCTCGGGCTTGGCTCGGTCCAGCCCGATCCAGCGCGAGGGCCCGACCCAATGTTAGGCTATTAGCCCGCTCCCTGGCCCGAGGGCCCAGCCCGACTTCCCCCCTTCCCTACTCCTTCAGCTGCTGCAACTCCTTCCTCGTCTGCATCAGAAGCTTGGATCATTACTTTGCATCTGTAAAATATAAGAGGCATTGCCCACATGAATACACATTAACGTGAATCACAAGGAAGCAATTCGTGCGAGCCTCTTACACTAGAGCTAGCTAGCTACCAGAGACATGGAGGTTTTACTATATACTCATGTTGATATATGACAACATGTGGCTGGATTGTAATAACAACTTGATTGCTGGATAGGTGAGGAGTGTGGCAATGCTCTTGGAGACAGCTCCCAACACAAAGGCTGAAACTGCAGAAATGACTTGAGAATCACCAACAACTCCTTTCCTTTGTTGCCTTTTCACAAGGCTTTGCTTAAGCTGATCAAATACTATATACTGCAACACAAGAAAGGATCGATCGCGATTACTTTGCATAACTACATGATAATTAAAATACCCTTTATATTTATATTTTTCTTCGGATTATCGAACGCAATTAGCCCGTGTACCAGCCCGACCCCTCCTCCAAACGGGCCTTAGACAGGTAGCCATCGTCACTCATCGCCGTGACCTCCCGTAACCCATTACAATTCTTCCATGGACCTAGCACCAATAGATGGGCCGGTTCGGCCGAAGCCCGACCCAATGGAATTGGGCCGGGCCTGGGCTTGGATCGAACAGAAAAAAATTCGTGGGTCCGGGCCCGACCCAAGGCCCAAATTTTTTAAGCAGTCTTGGGCCTGAGCCCTTCAGGGCCCGACCGATACCCATCCCTAGAGTCACTGCAACTGAAAATGAGTCTCTACATGGAGAACTCTGGCCCGCCACAACATGTGGACAACTGATCTCTGAAAGGGCTGAAGAAAGAACGTCGCTAATTATTCATACGTAGATCTCTGAAGATGGGTCTCTCTCATATGGACCTTAAAGTGGGTTCTCTCTCATAGTAACCTCAGAAAGATCTCGTACTGGAGTTCACGATTGTTTGAGAATGGAGTCTGAAAAAGTCTCATCGTCGGAGAACTGGGTCTCTCGTATACTGGCTCAGAGAATGGGATATCTACTCTGGAGTCCATATGAAATCACATGAAAACCCTAGCCCACATGGCATAGAGAATGTGATCTCTACTCTGCAGTCCCAATGGAACATATGAAAAGTTTGACCAAAATAAAAGATGGCGACCACAATCCAATGATGGCAAACATGTGCACATCTAACTGAAGATCGCATACATGTGCATGTCTGAAACTGAAGATTCGGAACCTGAATGTCTAGTTTGAAATATGAAGAAATGTAGAGTCTGAAAATATGACTGGCCTCTGATATCTGAATTTGGAATTCGGAATATCTGACAATATGGACTATAACTCTACATAGTACTCCCCCTTTCTTCCATACTTGTCGAGAAATAATGACATCGACAAAGTTGGAAAAAAGATAATAAAATGGGAAAAACATGAATCACATAAGTCGTGTCAATTTTTTAACAGCTTTTCTCCCATCATTTTTTGAGCTGTCGCATCATTTTTACGGCTTTCCACTCTCTTTATTTTTTTATGAAATTTGCGGCCTCTTTTTTTTGAACTGACGACCCATTACCTTTTTTTTTCTCTTTTTTACGGCATGCTATCTCTCTCTCTCTCTCTCTCTCTCCCTTTTTTCCTTTTCTTTTTCTTTTTTTGGAACTAACGATCCATTTGGACTCATACATTCATCCCCTCTATATATATTTTAAAACTACCGCCAACAATTTTCTTTTTCATTTCTTTTTTTTGATAAAACTGGACATGACCCACTTGCGCCTATCAATTAGGGTTCCCATGATGGGAACCCCTTACTTATTTGCGCCACCGCCCCTGATAGGGCTTGCTTGGAGGAAAGTACCGCCTGCCGCTTGTGCTATGGAGGAGCTTTGGAGGTTCGGCGTTGCCTGGGATGCATCAAGGAGGTGCAAGCAGTGCCATCGCTGCCTGGGGTTGAGGTGCCTGGAGCGTGCCATCATGAAAGAGTTGCGCACGTGGATGTGTCGCATGAGATCGGAGGGTGCTGCATGCACTCGCTGCCTGGAGCAGTTGGATCGGAGGGCATGCGCCTGGACTCAATCTCAATAAAGAATTTCCTGCGTGCTGAGTTGAATGAAAAGAGGACTGCCTGCGCACCACCTTGAGCGTTGGGGGCTGACGATCCCGAAAAAAGCCGCGTTAAGAAGTTGTTTTTAATCTCCGTGAGTGAAATTAATGAATGTCGTTCGTTGTAGGCGGCAATCGGAAACAGTCAAGAAATAACCACAAATTTTATTCAATTTCAATCAAGTGGTTTTTATGTTTATTTTACTTGGGCAAGTCCCAAGGTCGATCACAAGGAGGCAAAGGAACAACCTAGAGTTGTGTCTATCCAATTTTTAGTTCGGTTTTCAAGGCGGTTTTTTTTGTATTTTTCAATGTAATATGAGATGCAAAATGCAAAATCGGCCTATTTTAGGGACTAACATGTAAATTTCAATCAAACGATGTCCGAAAAATACGAAACTTGGCCACAATGTAAATGACGATTAAATGAGTGCACTATAATTTTTTTTTGGGATTTTTAGATGCAATATGAATTTTTTATGAAATTTTTAATGCAAACAGAATGATTTTCAATATTTAATTATAATAAATATTAAACCTATTTATTTTCGAGAGATTAAATTATCTAAGATTTATCACTAGGTGATGGTTCTCAGAAAAATCCTAAATCTCAAAAATGTGGGGTCTAATACCTATTAAAAATCAAATACTGAAATGTGCTAAATGATTTTTACAGAGCAAAGTATGCATGCAAATGCAAAGATTTTTGGGCACAATGTTAATCAAAGTAATCTCTACGATACGTGATTTTTTGGAGATTTTTAGAGCAATGGTTAATTTACTATGAATTTCCGAGCACAGATTGGGCAAAATACGCAATTTTCCACAAAATAATTAATTAATAATTAACCAATGATCACAAAAATGCCCACAGTATCTCAGAATGTAGAGCATTAAGCAATGAACAAAGTGCTATATTTAAATAAATAAAATGATGCAAGTAGAGGTCTATAATGGATGACAAAGACAGGGGTACAGATGCAAGATGAATAAATAAATAAAAATAATGCAGGGGGACCTATATGTAATTACCTAAACTGGGGGGGGGGATTTTTGCAATTTTACCAAGAGGCACGTGCTGCGCACTTGCCCTTGGCCTGGTGGACTGAGGCGCAAATCCGCAAAGCTCCGGGGGCGCGGATGTAAATTACCCACGGTCACGTGCTTTGTACGTGACCTGGGCTGACGTCAGCCTGACGTTCCCCACGTATGCGACTCGCGCGTGCTGGGGCCTCGGGCGTCGCGCCCGGTGCTGGCGGTGGCGGACTTCGGCCGAGGCGGAGGGGAAGATGGCGGAGTCGGTGGTCGGAGTCGCGCAATTGGTCGGCAAAGTCGGAGAAGACTGGCGTTGGCTCGCGATGTCGGTGACGTAGCGAAGGTCGGTGGCGCTGGAGCGAACCTCCGGTGGTTGTCGAGTGAAGGTCGGGCGAGGTTTCGAAGCCGGAGGAGGACGAAGGCGAAGAAGTTGAACGGCGATGAAGGCGATGTCGGATGCGATGTTGAAGACGTCTGTAGCTCGACGGCTAACCAGAGCGGGGCAGAAGGCACGGAGGGCCGTGGCTGCAGCGGCGTCGAGGGGAAGGCGCCGGATCTCGTCGGGAAGAAGGCGGAGCTCGGGCTGTCACCACCGAGCTCCGTGGTCGAGGATGCAACCGGCGGATAAGGGCGATTGGGGGTCGGAGGTGGAGATTAAATAGGGCTCTGGGAGTCGGCCGGTGAGGAGATAAGGGTCGGCGGTTGACGAAGAAGGCGGGGGCAGTTGGGCGGTCAACGGGGCGGCGACTGCGAAGATATCGGAGGAGGGCCGGCTGATGCGGAGGGCCGGTGGCGGCCGTTGCGGAAGGGGCGGGGGTGTTGGTTACGAAGGGCGACGTTCTGGTGAAGACGACGATCGATGGCCGTTCGATCGGCCGAGATCGCGCGGCCGAGATCGCGCCACATGGCGGTCAAGAGAGAGGGGAGAGCGTGGCACGTACGGAGCACGTGCCTGAGGGCACGTGCAACGCACGTGCGCCCTCTTTAAGTTTTTTTTATAAAAACGATATAAAAAGGCCCGAAAACGACTGACACGTGGCGGCCTCTGAGGCGGCCACATGTCAGCACCAGAAAAATCCGCGAGTAAATCCTTTGTAAAATCAATAAAAAATAGCAAATGACCTCGGATCGAAAAAGTTCCTTCACGAAAAATGTTCGTCTCGACGAGATCTACAACTTTCATGAAGTCATCAAAGCCAAATCCGATCAAATGTGAAAAGTGAATTTTTGGGGTATCCTATGTACATAGAATACCTTGATTTTTGGGTTTTCTAATTTTTTATCTTTTTTAAAACAAGATAAAAAACCGAGAAAATCTGGAAAACTCAAAGATAAATTAAAGGCACCTCATTCTATTTTTTTTTGGATTTTTATTAATGAAGAAAATAAGTACATAAAATATAGGTCAGAAAAACCGCGAAAATATACAATGTGCAAAAGAGGCCCAAAACCCAATTTTCACATACGAGCTCCGATTTACTTGAACTTGGTCTTGTTTTGAAGGTAATTGAATGTGCATTAGTTCAAAAGTGAGTAGGATCAAATCGGACACTAGATGGGGAAGATGTGTGGCTTTTAGTCCGAAAATCCTGAAACTAGGGTATGGGTTTTTGGGCCACTTAACAGGGTTAGTGATTTTTTTGTATTTTTCATTTATTCTTGTGAGTGATATGTACACCATGGAAGTAGTTTTGGGTTATTCGGAGTTAGCATGAAGGAGTTAAAAATCTGGGAAGTTAGGCTATTTACAGGTCAAATTTGGCTTTGATTTTTTTCTCTTATTTTGTGCAGAAATTATGGATAAAATGCCATTTTTATGAAAACATGCATGAATGCTAATTATGCAGAATAAATGCAAATATGCTGTTGATTTTTAGGGACTTAAGCTTAATAAATGAGATTTAGAGTGATGAATCCGAGATTCATCATCCCCCTATACTTAAACCATGCTCGTCCCTGAGCATCAAAAAGACATGCCATGAAGTGAAATGAGACTGGGTTCCATACCAAGACCATGAGCTGAAGGTGAGAATGAAACTAAACTCGACCTTTGGATTAGTAGTGTGGCGGAACTTCAGTGAGACTTAGAATTTTAAACTCAACAGCCCTCAAGTTCTACACATCATTGTTACAGTTTCGGCTCAGAAGTCATCTTAGATCAATCCTCTTCCCAAAGGATACCCTATGAACATTGAATAACCGACTCGTGTGTGTGAAGGGTTTTAGCTCTTCCCATCCAGAATGCCGGACTACCATGCTCCTCTCCTTTCCAGTAACTCGTCCTCGGGGAGTCAGGTATTTCCTTCTAAGGTCTGTCGTGCTGTGTTCACAATCGAAATGGGGGGGAAGCTAGAAGAAAGAGAAAAGAACTGGAGGGGGTGGCTAGTGTAGTCACCTCTCTTTGTGAAGATGGCCAGTGTAGCCAAGTCTCCACCAAGATCTGCAGGTAAAAAAACATAAGGTTAGTTACCCCCACCAATGGATGATGAGAAATTATTCTATTATTTTTGTTCTATAATTACTCTACTTAAATTACCATTATTCTACTTAATATAAATTGTTAATACTTACTTCTTAACTTAATATACTTAATATATATTCCGTATATTATTTAATTATATTATTTTATTAATATTAATTTACATTTTTTTTCTTTTTTATTACTTTAGAACTTTTGATTATATTTACTTATCATATTTGTTTGTATTTGTACTCTTTTATTTATATTTGTACTCTTTTATATATATATATATTTAATATATATATATTTTTAGATATTTTATATTTTTTATTTAATAGAAATTGAAATAAAAAAAGAATTAACGGCGAGATTTATTATCGTTTTTTACATGTCTACCAAAAGTCCGAGTGGGTGCGAATTCTCCCAATTTATGACCTATCATACGATCCGCTATATAAACGGGTAAATGCTCTTTTCCATTATGAATAGCAATTGTATGCCCAATCATTGTGGGTATAATGGTTGATGCTCTGGACCAAGTTATTATTATTTCTTTTTCCTCCTTCGTATTGAGTTGTTCGATTTTTCCCAATAAATGATTAGCCACAAAAGGATTTTTTTAGTGAACGTGTTTCTTGAAGCTTGGACCTTTTTGGTCGAATTTTTATTTGGTAGACTGCTTCTTTGTATTTGGAATTTTTGGTGGTTCTGCTTGGATCTTGTTTTGCCCCTACGGATATAGCATCTTTTTATTCCGTACATTTTTTGGGGTCTTAGAAAAAATTGTGCCCAGCCGTCCATCCCTTTTCCGAAGCTTTATTTCAACCCGTACTCCGGTCTTTAGATTTCCACGCTACCAGAAAAGAAACTCACAAAGTCTTCCAACATCCCATCTGGGTTGAGCTAAGTGCATAGTGTGAGAGTGCGAATTAATTCCCTATTCCAGAGTTGTACCCAGAATGAAGAGACCAAGTTAGACACTAAGAGTCAAATGCTGTACATTGTCATGTGGAACTTAAAGAATTAAGTCAAAAGACCTGAAGCTCTTAAAATCCTATTTCTCGGTGAAGTTCCTCTGAAAATTAGGTGGATTAAGGTCAAGTCCAGATCACTCTCGGTTTCGGCTCATAACTCGGTTCAGAACCCAATGACTTTTCACAGATGTATATGCATATGAGGTTGGATGAAGTGCAGGTGGGTGCGATGCAAAATTTTTTTTTGACATTTTATGCAAGGGATTTTTTTATGCAGAAAATGGAATAAGAAGCCTCTTTTTTTTCAAAAAATTTGGGCAAGTCAGTGTTAGTAGCAAAACTCTTTTTTTCTCTTTTTTTTGTTTTTTTTTTGTTTTTTTTTTCAAGTTCGTACCCACCCCATAAATACATATAGACTTACGCGCAAGTACGAGATATGGGTAAAATATATACAAAGTATATATACAGACCCCCCTATACTTAGCGAGTGCTGTGTCCTCAGAGCACAAGAAGCGGAAGACATAGCTCGGGCTAAGCGTAAGGGAGTGGAAAAAAATGAAAGAGAAAAGCGGTCAGGAAATGAGGAGAGTAAATATAGGTGGATGTCGGTTCCCCCTATACTTAGGCTCTGGACAGCCTAAGTATGGAAGAAGGGTGGAA
Organism: Ottelia alismoides; assembly: GCA_037367405.1. Lineage (NCBI taxonomy): Eukaryota > Viridiplantae > Streptophyta > Magnoliopsida > Alismatales > Hydrocharitaceae > Ottelia > Ottelia alismoides. The sequence continues at coordinate 126,171 of JAZKJV010008851.1, forward strand.
ATGGAGTGATCGGGAGTTAGGAGAAGAATGATATATACATATGGCATCGGTCCCCCCTATACTTAGGCCTTGGCCTAAGTAGAGGAAGAAGCTGTACAAGGAGACCGATGTGGTCGGGAGGGAGAGTGGTTAGCCGAATGATTAAGGCGGTTTTCGGCTGATCTTCTTGTGAGCCTGCGGTGGGAGATCATAATGATGAGGTGAAGATGGAGCATATGATTCCCAACTACAATCAGTGTCATCCTCAGAAAAATCATGATGGATAATAGATGAAGTGTTTGAGTCAGATGAAAGATATCCATCATCAGAGTTATCCTCAGAGGAGTAGTATTTGAAAGTGGACATACTCCAAGTCTGCATATCTCTTTGTTTCTTTAATTGTTTCCTCAGAATTCGTTCCTTCTTGGGATCAATCAATTTGTCCTCAGATGATAGCTCAGAAGCACCGGTCTCAGTCAGCTCATACGAAAGAATTCCAGTGTACTTGAAGAGGGCAGGAGCATCAGCTTTGGATGAGTAGTAGTTAGGAACGGGAGTTGTTCAATGAGAATTGAATTTTGGATCCTTACGAAGATATGGCTTTAGGGCTGCTGAACAGACTTCACTCATGTAGACTACCTTTTCCGGACCTGATGAGGGACCATCAGACGATACCTCTTCCGGAAGGTCAAAGGTGACTCTCTTTTTATTTCGTCGTGAAGGTGTCGGTTCACTTGAGTATCCAGATGAATAGCCATTTGAATTTTCCTTGGTCGGTGCTCGATCTGCGTGGTTGTTCTTAGTCTCCCGAATGTTTGAGCATTCTCTATTTGGGATGATTTGGTCAAGATATTCAGAGAATGTTGCTCCCGGGTATGACCATGCATATGTCTCAGGATCGTAGTAGAAAGATTTGTCTATTTTGAGATCCTCGGGGATTTGAATATTGGGGAGAGTCTCTGCATGTTCTTTCTCCATTGATTCGATGTTGGTGCATTCCTGAGTCGAGTTGATGTAATCCATGTAGTCAGAGTAGGTTGACCCAGGGTGTGCCCATGCATAAGTCTCCGGATCATATGATTCATATACATGATTGTCCATGGTGAGAGCGGCTGGGAATGGAGCAGGGGGGAGATTTTCTAAACCAATAGTCTCATCAACAACCGCTATCTCAGGTGTGGCTGCGAGGTAGGGCTCTTCTACCGCTTCATGGTTACGGTTGTCGGGGACTTCGTGGGTTGCCTCAGAAGATCGTGGTTCCTCAAAGACATGGTCAGATCTAAGTGCTTCCAATGCTGTGAAATTGATTTCCCGAGTCTCATAATCAATACTCGCCATGGCCAATGCCAAGAATGGCTTTCCGAGAATGATTGGAGACTGGGTGAATTCTCCTTGATGCTCAATATCAATGATTGTGAATTCTACTTTGAGCGGAGCACCTTGGAATTTCATGATGACAGAAATGGTTCCTCTCGGCCGTTTTATCGATCGGTCCGCCAATTGAATGATCTCTCGTATCTTTCGAATCGGTCCGAGTTTGAGTTCATGGAATACAGAGGTCGGGAGGATATTAATTGGTGAATCGTCATCAATTCGAGCATGGGTGAAAATTATGTCTTTGAGTACACATTCAAATCCGGGAAACCGCTTCACTATGCGGCTCTTGGTTTTTCTCCTCAACACCAAGGAGGAGGCCATTGACAATATATGTCTCTCAGTTTTTGTTCGAATCCTGCCCGATTTCTTCATTGTTAATTTGTCCAATACAAATCCTTTAAGATCGGGGAAGTGTTCAATGGCCTGTAGAAAGGGAAGTTCAAAAATCAATTTCTTTTCTAATGCTTCCCGTACGGTTGGATCCAAATTCCTCAGATCGTCTTCAGTCTCAATTTTTATGAAATTTTCTAAATTTTCAATTTTTTGTGGTTTTCAAATATTTCTATTTTTTTGGTATTTTCTGGGTGGTGCGGGGGTGTGGGGTGTTCTTCAGATGGGCTCTGGAGTTCAGGGTGATGGTCAACGACATAGTTATTTTCAGAATTGTCCATAGGTCCCTGAATATCCGCAAAATTTTCAATCTTAGATCCAATCATTTCCTCATTCATTTTTATATCCGAGCTACCAGAGATTAATCGATCGACAAGTTCTTGAAATTTATCCTCCATTAAATCAAATTTCTTATTTATCCTCAAAATATTCTCCAAAATCTCTTCTTGGCCAAGTATGAGAGCAGTTGGGGTATGTTTTTGTAATTCAATGTCCTCTTCCATTTTTCTATATGTACTAGGAGAGGGATCTCTGGAAATATCCGATGTACGATCATCATTTTCTGAAAGTATCTCCTCAATAATCATGGAAGGTGGCTGCTCATATGGTGTAGGTAAGTGGAGTTGGTCCAAGGGGAGTTGTGATCTTATGTGGTCGGCCCAATCCTCTGTATGAGTGAAGAGGGGGTTATTATGTTCAATCCAAGGTATCCAAGGTAATGATTTTTCTTTGGTGTTCAAGAATGATGGAAGAGGTGAAGAAGTGTTCAATTCGATCATGTGGTTATCTTCTCCCATGAATGATGGATTGACATTTACCGAATATGAGGGATGAATTGTATGATCAATGTAAAGAGGATTAAATGAAGAAGTAGAGCCCTCAATCATTTCTTGGTTTGTCTGCTCTGAATACAAAGGGTTGTCATTCATGAAACAGGTCGGATTAGCAGAAGGAAATGGATTTATTGGTGGTTGAGGGGGAGGGGTTTTGGGTCTAACCGATACGAATTCATTTTCATAGTATAGCTCTGATGGATTCTCGGATAAACGTTCGACTATTTTTGAAACAGCTGAAAGGAATGATGGGTTGGGTCTGCAAGAGTTATTGGACAAGAAATCCATGACGAGGTTAAAATCAAGAGAGGAAAGAGATGATCACACGGGAAGAGAGTTTTTATCAAATGTGCGGCTTTTGATCTTAGGTCTCGGTTTACGCACACCAATGCAAACACAAATCAGACCCCAGATTCACCAACTCACACAATGAAGCCGTAAGAGTTCGGCTATTATCTTTTCGATTTTAGTTGGTGATAAATCAAGTCTTGCAAGCCGTTTAAACGAGCTGTTAGGTTTGGAGCTGGGCTCTATCCTAGTGTGTGTCTCTCTCCTCGCTGCAAGATAAAATCAAACAATGTCGGGGTTGCTCTCCCGCAGAAATTCTTGATTTTATGGATTTTTTAAGATCGGCTTTATTTAGCAGTCCCAATTTTATTGAGGCGATCACTGAAGAATTTAGATGAACACAAATATACGTCTACCGTCCAGTCCCAATTTTCTTTAGATTTATGTGATAAAAAAGAGAGGAATTCGGGAAAAGCCGATGCATGCGGAAAACTATGATGAATGCTCAGTTAGAAGACTTACAGTGCCTCCTCGCAATCTCCATGTGGGATGCTAGACAGAATTTAAAAATTATCTATATGCGTGCAAGCCGATAAAAACCGCACCTATGCAGAAAGTTCTATTAGCGGGAAGAATTGAGTTAAATTTTTGGCTAAGTTGAACGATCTAAGGTGCGTCTTAGTTAATGTGCAGTGTGGCTTAAGATCCTACGAGCACAAGCAAAAAAAATATAAATGCTCTGAGAGCCGTATGTGCAGGTCTATCCTATTCGCCACTCAAGCCGGGCCTCACCCTCACCGGAGAGTGAAACAGGCCACGACACACCACAAATAAAGTTCAAGGTCTTTTTACACACGCGAGAGTCCAAACGGACACCGCTAGAAATGAGCAGAAATTGAAAGTGCAGAAATTAAAAACCTAGACTCTACTCTCTCTCACGACTCGACTCGATCTTAATTTAATTGCGGTTTCTTCGGGTGTCGGTGAAGATGCGTCGGTTCCTTGAAAAACCGCTCCACGTGCGCCGGGTACCTCGCAAGAAAAATAAGAGAGATGAGTGTAAGAGAGTGACTCAGAAAATAATCAAAAATAAAATAAATGAAATAAATACAGGAAATAAAATGGGATTTACAGTGAAAAATTCGGGGGTCAGATTACCCGAATTCGGAAAACAGAACAAACATTTTCAAAACAAAAAACTAAGCCGTTTGCCTCCCCGGCAACGACGCCATCTGACGTGCCCGGATATGCCGCGTTAAGAAGTTGTTTTTAATCTCCGTGAGTGAAATTAATGAATGTCGTTCGTTGTAGGCGGCAATCGGAAACAGTCAAGAAATAACCACAAATTTTATTCAATTTCAATCAAGTGGTTTTTATGTTTATTTTACTTGGGCAAGCCCAAGGTCGATTACAAGGAGGCAAAGGAACAACCTAGAGTTGTGTCTATCCAATTTTTAGTTCGGTTTTCAAGGCAGTTTTTTTTGGAATTTTCAATGTAATATGAGATGCAAAATGCAAAATCGGCCTATTTTAGGGACTAACATGTAAATTTCAATCAAACGATGTCCGAAAAATACGAAACTTGGCCACAATGTAAATGACGATGAAATGAGTGCACTATAATTTTTTTTGGGATTTTTAGATGCAATATGAATTTTTTATGAATTTGTTAATGCAAACAGAATGATTTTCAATATTTAATTATAATAAATATTAAACCTATTTATTTTCGAGAGATAAAATTATCTAAGATTTATCACTAGATGATGGTTCTCAGAAAAATCCTAAATCTAAAAAATGTGGGGTCTAATACCTATTAAAAATCAAATACTGAAATGTGCTAAATGATTTTTACAGAGCAAAGTATGCGTGCAAATGCAAAGATTTTTGGGCACAATGTTAATCAAAGTAATCTCTATGATACGTGATTTTTCGGAGATTTTTAGAGCAATGGTTAATTTACTATGAATTTCCGAGCACAGATTGGGCAAAATACGTAATTTTCCACAAAATAATTAATTAATAATTAACCAATGATCACAAAAATGCCCACAGTATCTCAGAATGTAGAGCATTAAGCAATGAACAAAGTGCTATATTTAAATAAATAAAATGATGCAAGTAGAGGTCTATAATGGATGACAAAGACAGGGGTACAGATGCAAACTGAATAAATAAATAAAAATAATGCAGGGGGACCTATATGTAATTACCTAAACTGGGGGGGGGGATTTCTGCAATTTTACCAAGAGGCACGTGCTGCGCACGTGCCCTTGGCCTGGTGGACTGAGGCGCAAATCCGCAAAGCTCCGGGGGCGTGGATGTAAATTACCCACGGTCACGTGCTTTGCACGTGACCTGGGCTGACGTCAGCCTGACGTTCCCCACGCACGCGACTCGCGCGTGCTGGGGCCTCGGGCGTCGTGCCCGGTGCTGGCGGTGGCGGACTCCGGCCGAGGCGGAGGGGAAGATGGCGGAGTCGGTGGTCGGAGTCGCGCAGTTGGTCGGCAAAGTCGGAGAAGACTGGCGTTGGCTCGCGATGTCGGTGACGTAGCGAAGGTCGGTGGCGCTGGAGCAGACCTCCGGTGGTTGTCTAGTGAAGGTCGGGCGAGGTTTCGAAGCCGGAGGAGGATGAAGACGAAGAAGTTGAACGACGATGAAGGCGATGTCGGATGCGATGTTGAAGACGTCTGTAGCTCGACGGCTAACCGGAGCCGGGCAGAAGGCACGGAGGGCCGTGGCTGCAGCGACGTCGAGGGGAAGGCGCCGGATCTCGTCGGGAAGAAGGCGGAGCTCGGGCTGTCACCACCGAGCTCCGTGGTCGAGGATGCAACCGGCGGATAAGGGCGATTGGGGGTCGGAGGTGGAGATTAAATAGGGCTCTGGGAGTCGGCCGGTGAGGAGATAAGGGTCGGCGGTTGACGAAGAAGGCGGGGGCAGTTGGGCGGTCAACGGGGCGGCGGCTACGGAGATATCGGAGGAGGGCCGGCTGATGCGGAGGGCCGATGGCGGCCGTTGCGGAAGGGGGGGGGTGTTGGTTACGAAGGGCGACGTTCTGGTGAAGACGACGATCGATGGCCGTTCGATCGGCCGAGATCGCGCGGCCGAGATCGCGCCACATGGCGGTCAAGAGAGAGGGGAGAGCGTGGCACGTGCGGAGCACGTGCCTGAGGGCACGTGCAACGCACGTGCGCCCTCTTTAAGTTTTTTTTATAAAAACGATATAAAAAGGCCCAAAAACGACCGACACGTGGCGGCCTCTGAGGCGGCCACATGTCAGCACCAGAAAAATCCGCGAATAAATCCTTTGTAAAATCAATAAAAAATAGCAAATGACCTCGGATCGAAAAAGTTCCTTCACGAAAAATGTTCGTCTCGACGAGATCTAAAACTTTCATGAAGTCATCAAAGCCAAATCCGGTCAAATGTGAAAAGTGAATTTTTGGGGTATCCCATGTACATAGAATACCTTGATTTTTGGGTTTTCTAATTTTTTATCATTTTTAAAACAAGATAAAAAACCGAGAAAATATGGAATACTCAAAGATAAATTAAAGGCACCTAATTCTATTTTTTTGGATTTTTATTAATGAAGAAAATAAGTACATAAAATATAGGTCAGAAAAACCGCGAAAATATACAATGTGCAAAAGAGGCCCAAAACCCAATTTTCACATACGAGCTCCGATTCACTTGAACTTGGTCTTGTTTTGAAGGTAATTGAATGTGCATTAGTTCAAAAGTAAGTAGGATCAAATCAGACACTAGATGGGGAAGATGTGTGGCTTTTAGTCCGAAAATCCTGAAACTAGGGTATGGGTTTTTGGGCCACTTAACAGGGTTAGTGATTTTTTTGTATTTTTCATTTATTCTTGTGAGTGATATGTACACAATGGAAGTAGTTTTGGGTTATTCGGAGTTAGCATGAAGGAGTTAAAAATCTGGGAAGTTAGGCTATTTACAGGTCAAATTTGGCTTTGATTTTTTTCTCTTATTTTGTGCAGAAATTATGGATAAAATGCCATTTTTATGAAAACATGCATGAATGCTAATTATGCAGAATAAATGCAAATATGCTGTTGATTTTTAGGGACTTAAGCTTAATAAATGAGATTTAGAGTGATGAATCCGAGATTCATCAGGGGCTCCGCCACCTAGGAGAGATTCAGTTCCCCAATGGGGATCTCTCGCTTGCACGATCTGGTGAACGAGATTCTCTGGTAGGCTTGATGGAAGGGGGTCGCCGCCTGGAGTGCGGCGCACACGATGTTGCTTGGAGTGGATGGCTCCGCTTGGGGCCTTCAAAGAGATGGAGCATGAGGGTGCCGCTTGGGCTACTGGCGGCTTCGAGAGGAGGAACAGGGGCTCGTTGACTGCTGATAGGGCTCTACTTGTGCGTGGTGCCGCGAGAACCAACCTGCCGAAGATGCCTGTGCCTGGAGGTGATGAAGAGGGTGCGACACCTGGAGCACGCCGCTTGGATGTGTGCGAGGGACCTCAGGCTGAATTAGGGTTTCAAAAGAGAACCCTAGAACTTCTCGAATCTTAGATGAATCTTGAACAATTGATCTCCGAAAACAAATCTTCAACAATAACCAAGAACTAGCTCTCGAATAAAAATAAATATAAATTCCTCGAGAATCGACCCGCTCTGATACCATGTTAGAAAATATAATGCGGAAGCATATTAGGGAAATAAAGAACTAAACTTTAAGAACACCATGATTTTAACATGGAACCCTACTCCCTAAGGAGCAGGATGAAACCACGAGAGAACGCCTCAAAGGGTTGATGTATGCATTGCATTTTCTCACTGGATACAGGAGGTCTGGGGCTTCTTATATAGCCTCCACAGAGCCTCTAAGTCCCACCATTGGTAGATGTGGGACTAAACTCATGGATGACCATGGAGGGATCCTTTTACCCATCAATACGTATGATGCATACTCCAACATATACCTTTATTATATATTAAAAAAGAAAAGGGATTAAAAACCAGATAATTATAAAAAGAAAACAAAAATTATAAAATTAAGAATAAAAATATAAATAAAAAATATATGAAAAATCAATTAAACAACTCACAAAATATTAATTAATTAATTAAGTGAATATTATACAAACACACCTATATTAATTATTCATTATTTATTTATAATTAATATACCTGTTACACCGACTTGTCTCCTTCGACACCCAGACTGCTTGTCCACTATACACATTTCTTTTCTGGGTTATAATAAATTTTGATCCACACCTATTGCTTTTATTGCTTGATCTTTATCTTGTGTGTTGATTGTCGCTTAGTCACTTGGGTTTCATGGGCTGTCATCACAACAACTTAGCGGTCCCGCCTTGTGTGGACCACAAGGCAGTCTCTAGGGTTTGGGGGGCTTGACAACCACCTCCATGAAACCCTCCTTCACAATCGGTCAGAACTCTCTGTAGAACAGAACTGGTTAACTGTCTGGTCCCGGCGTCCCCTCATCATTCAGTCTCCTCAGTGAAACAGATGGTCAAATCAAGCCACCTCATCCGTCGAGATCCTCTTCATACCCCTGCCTTGCCGGGATTACACGTTTCTATCCATGAAATATCAACTTGCTGACTGCTTCCATCCACCACCTTCCGGAGCATCATACATTGCATGAATGTTCTCCAATCTATTGTCACCTAGGCTCCTTGGATTGCTAGGGGATATCAACTCTACCAAGAGAGACGAATATAAAAATTGGTCCGCAAACAAACTTCAATTAGGATTCAATCCCAACAAGTCCGAGATCTGAAGATATTCTACTTCTGTGAATCCTAATAACACCTTAACAAATCTGAACGGATTTGATTTTTGTAAACCTATATTAGGGACAAGGCAAAAAAAAACATATTTCCTCTTCTGTTATGAAAATTGTTAGTGTTAGTAAGCCAAATATTTGCATCTTTTAGTGAAGGCAGAGATATATTACCCTCTGCTAGCTCTTTATGTAAAAGCACAATCCAGCTTTTTCTATTCTTTTATGTTATAGCATGCTGAATAGATATTATTTCTCACTTCCCATGATTCAGAGGAATCCGCAATATTGTTTCCTTGATAGGATGGTATTGTTTCTTCCCAAGACATAATCGGAACTTTAAGATCATATGCCATGACAACAGATTTTCCATTGACATTTTAATGTATGTTTTTTAAAGAAATTGAATTTTGACCATGCAATTTGCCAGGCTGAACAGAGAAGATGTGATGTCTGCGGAGGTTCGGGACTTGTTCTTATGGAGGATAAGCAGTATGTACGCTGCCCTGGTTGTGGTATGCTTTTACCATTTTTTCTGAATATATAAGAATTTCTCAGTGAGTGTCTGCTTCTTGTCACATAGTATATGTCCAGACTACTAGTCTTGTAAAACTCTCTTTGGGGAATTTTCAAAATATTAAGTTCTTTAACTTCTACATTTTTGTTGTGTTATGACCTACTACTGTGGGGAGAAAGTGCATTATGCTCGGCATGGGAGAAATTCATAACATTGCACTAATTGTAGGGGGATTTGATTTGTTCCTATAGAAATGGAAGAGTGAATTGCATTAATGAGAGGCCTTAGGGTTCTTTTAATTAGGAGAGAACCATTTTGGACAAATTAAAAGATGAATACAAAAGGAATAGATAATATGAAAACAATAAGAAAGATAACTAATATCTCAACACTCTCCCTCATGCTGGAGCATAGATATCGATCAGGCTCAGCTTGGAACAACATCTCTGATAGGGCCCTCTGGATCTGACCTACACCTCTGTGCTAGTCTGTGCCTTGGCCCTGTATTCTGACTCAACACTTGATCTGACAACCACGATCTGCTTCTTGCTCTTCCATGAAACAAGTGAATTCCCTATGAACACAACGAAGCCTGAAGTAGACTTCCTATCCTTTGGACACCCTGCATAATTTGCATCTACATATGCTGTAACTGAAAGAGATGCACCTCTGCTGAAAAGAAGTCTCATACTTGGTGATATCTTCAAATACCTCAAAATAATATGGACTGCATTCATATATGCCTATCTGGCCTGCTCCATAAACTGTCTCACTTTGCTCACAACAAAGGATATGTCGGGACTTGTAATAGTTACATATAGGAGCTTGACAACAAGCTCCATGTACCTCCTATTGTCGATCTCCTCAGTGTCATCAATAGGAGTAGTAGATTTGCAATCTGCCATGCCAGTCTCTAAAAGAAGATCTATAATGTACTTCCTCTCGGTCATAACAAGACCTCGCTGGTTCTTGGCAAACTCCAGTCCAAAAAAGTAGCGTAAATTACCAAGATCCTTGGTCACAAACTGCCAACCTAAGAAATCCTTGGCAACCTGAATGCCCTGCTCGCCTCCTGTAACATTAATATCATCCACATAAACAAGAATGACAACAGTATCTCTCTGGGTCCTATACACAAATAAAGAGTGATCAACAATCGATCATACAAATCCTTGTTCCTCTAACAAGTCCAAGAGCTTCTAGAACCATGCTCTTAGACTATGCTTAAGGCCATAGATAACCTTGTGCAGCTTGCAACTCTTTTGACATCCCCCTCAACAGCAAACCCAGCCCAGGTGGCTGCTGCATATAGACCTCCTCCTGTAGATCACCATAGCGGAAGGCATTCTTCACATCAAGCTGGTAAAGTGGTCAATCTCATGTCACAACAAAAGAAAGAATACACTACTAGAATGTCTGGCAACTAGAGAGAAAGTATTATGATAGTCCATCCCATATGTCTTGGTGAACCCACATGCCACAACTTTCTCACGGCTGCTTTGTAAAACTTTCCTTTAATCTTTAAAGGAATTTTCTTATCACGGAGAACAACAGAGGCTCCTCTCCACTTTAGCCAGCCTGCGTTTATTCTATTAGTAACATCTCCATCAATTTCCCCATCATGTTGCAGAATAGATCCCAGATATCTAAAGGAATCTCTCTTCTGAATGTTATCATCATCAATCTTCAACTCGATTCCTTCACCATTGCTTCCATCAAAGGTGCGCTCCATATATTCCGTCTTAGCCCTACTTATACGAAATCCTTTAGTCTCCAACTCATGTCTCCAGACCTCAAGCTTCTCATTTACTCCATCTCTAGTTTCGTCAATTAACACAATATCACCAGCAAATAACATACACCAAAGTAACTCATCCTGAATGTGACTGGTCAACTTGTCCATAATGAAAGTAAAAAGAAATGGACTCAAAGCAGAACCTTGATATAAACCAATGTTGATGTCAAAATATCCAGTCTTCCCAGACGGGCTCCTTACACAAGATAAAACCCTATCATACATGTCCTTTATGAGGTTAATGTATAGGACAGATATTTGTCTCTTCTCCAACACTCTCCACAATATCTCTCGTAGGACAGAATCATAAGCCTTCTCCAAATCAATAAAGATCATGTGGAGATTCTTCCTTTTAGCTCTATAAATCTCCATTGTTCTCGGCAGCAAATGGATGGCTTCAGTCGTTGAGCGACCTGGCATGAATCCGAATTGGTTTTCTTTTACATTGGAAATTTGCCTCAACATTCTTTCGATCACACGTTCCTAAATTTTCATAGTGTGACACATCAGCTTAATACCTCTATAATTTGAACAATTTTGAATGTCTCATTTATTCTTATAAAGAGGCACCACGATACTCCTCCAATCTTCAGGTATTTTCTTGCTTCGCCAAATAATATTGAATAGATTCGTAAGCCAAGTCAAACCACGCTTACCTAAAACTCTCCATACTTCTATAGGGATGTCATCCGGTCCTACACCTTTTCCAGGTCTCATAACCTTCAAAGCCTCCTCTATTTCCTTTCTTTGTATCCGTCTATAGCATGCTCGATTCAAGTAACTTTCACTAAAAGCTAGATCACCCAAAGCGATATCTCTATTTCCTTCCCCAATGAAAAGTTTATGGAAGTATTGCTCCCATCTAGCCTTTATATCCTTCTGAGTAACAAACACATGACCTTCCTCGTCCTTAATGCATCTCACTTGAGAAAGGTCTTTGATTTTTCTTTCTCCTGCTTTGGCCAACCTGAATATATTCTTCTGTCCCTTCTTAGAGTCGAGATTTTTATACAAAACTTCATAAGCTTTTGACTTAGCTTCGCTTACGGCCTTCTTTGCTTCCTTCTTCGCTATTTTGTAGTTTGTGACAGTTTCCTCTGGTCTATCCTTAGACATAGCTTTAAAGCAAGCTCTTTTTATTTTTAGCTTCTCTTGCACCCCTTCACTCCACCACCAAGCCTCCTTTTGACATGGAGCTCCTCCCTTTGACTCGCCTAGCATTTCTTTAACTCAGCCGTGGCCGGTCCCAAGCCCGGGTAAATGAGGAGGGTTGCGTTAGGTAGCCGACAACCAACGTAAAACAACCAGAGACAACTTCCTAAATAGTACTTTTTTTCTAAGAAAAATACTATTTAAGAAGTTGCCTCATGACAGTTGGATCTTTTCAACATGGATTTAAGCAAACATACCTTCAAGTAAACACACGTGACAAAAATCGAGTCACAGTAGGAGGTAGAGCCACATGAGCAGGTGTAGAAGCAGGAGTAGGTGTAGGTGGTGGTGGTAGAGCAGGACTAGAGGAGGTGGTGGTATGACGGTAGGAGGTGGAGGCATATAGTTCTCAACATTAGATTCTGATGGGGCTAGTCTGTAACCTGTAGGAGAAAAATACATGACTGAATCGTAGAAAGTAACGTCGGCACTGACAGTATTTTCACTTGAACGGATCAAAGCAACGACACCCCTTCTGGGTACGAGAGTTACCAACAAAAGCACACTTGACATCTTTGGTAGAGAGTTTGTCACGACTTGGAGAGAAATCATGAACAAATGCAACATAACTGAACACACGAGGTGTAAGGGAAAAAGATCCTTCTTGAGAAAATGCAATCGAGAAAGGAATCTTCTCTCCTAACACAAACGATGGCATGCGTTTCACAATATAGCATGCAATAAGGACTGCATCACCCTGGTAAGCATGAGGAGCAGGACTTTGTATTATCAAGGTTCTGGTCACATCAAGTAACGTTGTTTACGCTCGACAATACCGTTCTGTTGGGATGTATGAGCACATGAGGTATGGTGAACATAGCTAAGAGATATATGAAAGTCAGAAAGTTGTAAGGCGTAGAAATTTAAGGCATTATCAGAATAAAGATATTTGACATTGACAGAGAAAATATTCTTCATCTCATTAATAAAATCCCAGACTTATTCTTCAATAAAAGACCCAGGAAAATATAGAAAAAATCATCGACAACGACTAGATAAAAACGGTGTCCCTAGTGATCAGGGATACAACTTGGACCCAAAATATCTTAATGAAGGAGCTTTAATAACTGAGAACTGCTTCGACTCTAACGAGATGAAAAGGAGGAACATTGATGCTTCCTAAGCTAGCATGCCTCACATTAGTAGGATCTTGTAGAAATTTGAGGGAGAACATGGCACGTCTTCTGCAGAGGAAGGTGGCTAAAACGAAGGTGCTATAGATATGGTGAGAGTGGTCCAGCAGGTATAGTACAAACATCGGCATGTGGAGGTTGGACCAGTATCCACATCCAATCACCCGACCTGTGAGTATGTCCTGAAACACAAGAGACGAAGGGTAAAAAATGGCACCACAATACAGATCCTTAATAATCTGATTAATGGAAAGTAAATTCATCTGAAAGTTAGGAGCATATAAAACATTCTGAAGGCACACGGACATCGTCACTTTCCATGCCATCTAATGGGTAAGTGGTCTCCATTGGCAATGACAACCCATCTACCGGGAGATATGATCCTGTAGGACCTCAGCTGTGCTCTGTCTCCACACAGATGGAGGAAAGCACCAGAGTCTATAATCCACTCTGTCATATCTGCACTAGTACTACCAGTAAAAGCATAAGCGATACCTGAGGAGCTCAAAGAGGCTCTGACCGCGGCTACGATATCTGTAGTGTTGGTGCATGCAACATGAGTCATGATCTCTTGAATACGAGAGACAATATCATCCAGTCGAGAATCAGCATGGGAAGCTAAAGTCTCTAGAGATTCAATATGTTTTGCCACGCGACCAGAAGCATGATATCCATGCTTCTGATAGCATGTATCCTCTGCATGTTCTGGCCGTCAACAATAGGTGCAAGGGTCATGCTAACGTCTACTGCCTCTACCATGAGGGGTGCGTCCTTTTGGACTAGGTCATCCCTCGGCTACGAGAAGCTGCCATCGCTGAAGAGGGTGGAGGAGTGACCATAGAAGGCATGATAATCCGGCTGACATGGAAGGAATTATCACGATATATAGGCGATATATCGCCGATATATCGATATCGATATGGGTACCGATATAGCGATATTTCCTCCTTTTCAGGCATTTCCTTCACAAAAGAGCGTCGATATGGGCGATATTTCGGCGTTATATAATCGAAATATCGAATCGACATGATATCGAAATTGATATGGCCTTTCATGCCCGTTGGGACATCTATAAGCCTCCTCCATGGGAGGTATGGTAGCTCCGATGAGAAGCTATGTACGCGTTGCATCATACTAAGTATCAAGGCCAGCCATGAAAACTCCAACCATCGTGAAGTTCCTGTATGCCTTCTGGGGGAAGGGGAGTAGGGTTAGGCTTGGGTGGAATACGGGAACTCCGATCTAGGACTGTTGCTCCGATACCATGCAGAAAAGAAGAATAAATTGCCTTATTGAAAGGCCCTAGGGTCTCTTATATATGAGAGAAATATGTTGGACAAATTACAAGATGAATACAAAGGAAATATATAATATGAAAATAATAAGAAAGATAACTAATATCTCAACAATTCCTAAGTTCAAAAATTTGACTTTTGTCAGCAAGTTTCTCAATTAACAAAGAGAGACCATAAGCTGGAATTCCCTGTGACAACGCAAGTAAAACTAGAACGGAAGTGGAATTTGTATGGTACCTGGATGCAGCTTTAGATTGTTTTGGTTCTTTATAAAGGAGGAGAAAATTCGTGAGTATTCTGAACATGCATGATATATCTATATTGAAGGGAAAAAGGGATATTCACTATACATATGAAGCAATGCAAACTCTAAAAAAATCTATGAATATTCATTATAGTGGTTACAAGAATCAAGACTTTACATGCTCCATTACATTCTCTTGCACAATGCTTCTCCTCATGGAAGATAACCCCTTTGAACATTGTAAGAATCAAACAATCAAAACACGAGAAAAATCACGGAGGCACATAATCCCTAATCTTCCTCACTAGAGATTATTGCTCTCTTCAATAAAAATTTTATTCCAATGAGGGGGATGAGTACAATATTTAGAGGACGGGCAAACGATCCTTCATCCTAAGATCCATTTACCCATATAAGCACAATAACTCAACACTCTCCCTCAAGTCATATACATCATACCCAACTTGCCTACATTCAACTCAAATTGTGCCATAGGCAACCCCTTGTGAAGAGATCAACAACCTGGTTAGTAGATTTCAGGTAAGGAAGACACAACAATCTAGCACCAGTCTTCTCACAGATGAAGTATCCGTCAATCTTCAAATACTTCATTTCATCATGCATTACACGATTGTTGACCAAGTTTATTGCTTGTTTGTTGTCACAAAACATCTTTTTTGGCATACTGACTTTAATGGCCAACTCATGGAGCATAATTTTTAGCCATAGAATTTCTGTAATGCCATTCACAAGAGCATGATATTCAGCTTCAACACCTGATTTTGAAACCGCATTTTGCTTCTTACTTCTCCAAATAACCAGATTTCCACATAGATAAACTGTGTAACTTGAGGTGGATCTTCTGTCATCAACTGAGCCAACCCAATCAACATCAATGTATCCTTCAATTGTGATCTCCAGATTTATCTTGAACATAAGACCTTTTCTTGGTGATCCTTTTATGTAGTACAGAGTTTTATTTATCGCATTAACATGAGAGGTGGTTGGATCATGCATGAATTGGTTCACCATATTTACAACATATATTATATGCGGTCTAGTAAGGGTAAGATAGATCAATTTTTCCATCAATACCTTCCTTTTGTTGCATCATCAAGAAGCCCGCCGTCTTCTTTATTCAGTTTATAATTTGCCTCAATGGAATTAGTAGTATGCTTGCATCCTAACATTTCACAATCCTAGTCCAAAGCATATTTTCGTTGACGTAGACACATACCTCCTGGAGATCGAGCCATCTCAATACGTAGGAAATATTTTAACTTCCCCAAATCCTTCGATTTTAAATTCAGTTATGAGCGTTTTCTTTATCCTTGAAAGTTCCCCTTCGTCATCCCCTGTAAGGATCATGTCATCCATATACACTTTAATAATGTATTTTTCGCCATTCCTTATTATAAACAGAGTGTAGTCTCCATTCACTTGGGTATATTCATTCCTAATCATGACCACACGAAGTTGTTGAAACCAAACTCTTAGTGATTGCTTTAGTCCATACAAAGATCTTTTTAGTTTACAACACTTTCCACCCTTCTCGAACCTTGACGGCATTTTCATATACAATGCTTTAAGATCACCATTCAAGAAATTATTTTTCACATCTGATTGATACATTTTTCCAGGAAAAATGAGTTTCTAGGTAAATAACAGCTATAACTTTATTCATCTTGGCAATATGAGTAACGATCTTAAGGTAGTCAATCTCATATTTCTAACCGTATCCTTTAGCCACAATGTGAGCTTTGAATCTGTCAAGAGTCCCGTCAGCATCATATTTAATCGTGTAGACCCATTAGAGCAAATAAGGTGAGCACCTTTAGGGGTATCAACAATATCCCATGTATTATTTTTGACAAAGGCTTCCATTTCTTCCTTCATAGCATTGATCCATTTCAGATCTTTTTTGACTTCATCAATATTTTTAGGAACATGATGAGCATCAAGAAAGGTAATAAAGCATTTATATCTGGAACTCATTTTGACGTAAGCAACAAAGTTTTCCAATGGATACCGAGTAGAGACACGAAAAGTTCTAGTGACTTTTTTAATGACAATGGGACGATCATCCGATAAATATTTGTCATATTAATATGAATATTAGAAGGAATAGGAGTTGTTGCAGAGTTTTCATTGCCTAGATCACGTCATGATAGGTTGACATCATGGACTGATGAAAGGTTGGCATTATGGTTTGGTATCATCTCTTCTCTAATCTCCACCACATTATCCGATTCTTTCCATCAGCTATAAATCTGTCTAAATCTACCTCCTTCCCCACTGTCTTTTCTCTATCTTTCTCATTGCTCTCCCCTACATAGATAGTCTCCTGTATGTCACCAAGAAAGTAAATCTCATTCTCAATTTTCTCAACATATGTAATCACAAACTCCCCCTGAAGAGAACTCATAGGGAAATAAGACTCACTCTCAAAGAAAGTGGCATCCTTGCTCATACGAATACGACGTGCCACCAGGTCATAACATTTGTATCCTTTTTGTTTTCCAGAATAGCCAAGAAAGATGCACTTCATGGCTCTTGGATCCAACTTTCGTCAATCTAGTCCAGAGTTATGAAGAAGGCAAACACATCCAAAAACACGTGGGTCCAAATTGAAAGGAGATGCATTCGGATGGATGACAAAGAAAGGAGTTCTTTTCCCAATCATGATAGAAGGTATTTTATTTATCAAATAAGCAACAGTCAAGATGGCTTCTCCTCAAAAATTCTTTGGCACATTCCACTAGAGTAGGAGTGCTTTGATGACAATTAATAAGTGACAGTTCTTCCTCTTAGCAATCCCGTTCTGTTGTGGCGTGTAACTGCATGCGGTTTCATGAATGAGACCCTTCTCATCAAGAAAAGCACGCAGGGTTTTTCTAGTGACTCCTTGGCATTATCAGTCCTGAGCATTCTTACTCTCATTGCATACTGATGCTAATCATATTTATAAAGTTTTTTACTACAACATAAACTTCACTTTTATGTTTTAAAAAGCACACATAAGTACCCCGTGAAAATTTTCCAATGAAAGTGATATAATACATGTGACCACCCTTTCTCTTCATACTTGATGGACCCCAAATATCTGAATGCACTAACTTGAATGCATAAATATATTTACTAGTAGATGCATGAAATGTAGTGTGTCTGCTTTGCAATTTGGCAAGTGCTCTGGTGACAGCCAACAAGTGACGGTTCTTCCTTTCAACAATGCCGTTCTGTTGTGGTGTGCAACTACACGAGGTTTCATGAATCATACCCTTCTCATCAAGAAAAGCACATAGAGATTTTCTAGGCACTCGGTATTATCAGTCCTGAGCGTTACTTCTTACTCTCATTGCATATTGAGTGCTAATCATATTTATAAAGTTCTTTACAGCAACAGGAACTTCACCTCTATGTTTTAAAATGTGCACATAAATACTCCACGAAAAGTCGTCAATGACAGTGATATAGTATATGTGACCACCCATGCTCTTCACGCTTGACGGATCCCAACCATCAGAATGCACTAACTCGAATATATAAGTAGATTTACTAGTAAGTGCATGAAATGTAGTGCGTATCTGCTTTGCAAATTGGCAAACCTCACATTTCAAATCACCCTCTAACAATCCAGAGAAAATCTTAGGCATCAACATCTGTAAAGAAGAAGTTGATATGACTAAGATGTTCATGCCACTTTCGTACTAAAGTGGAGTTGTCCTTTTCAAGACGAGCTTTCATCACAGAGGCAAGGGCTTGGCCAACTCGAGCTGGAAGACATATAAGCCTTCCGCAACTAATCCAATTCTAATCTTCTAGTCTGTCTACAAATCTTCTGGAACACACGACTTGTGATAAAAAAATCATCATGCATTGTAATTCTTTAGTAATCTTACCGACTGATAAAAAATTTATTGGGAAACAATGTTTCAGATTTCATGAAATTTCGGTTTCGACGCTCCACTGAAATCGAAATCTTGATATATACCCTTCATAAATCTAGGCCGATTTTGACTGAAATTGGCGAAATTTCATTGAAATTTTGATGAAATTTTTGGCCATCTCGAATCAAAATCAAAATCGAGATTTAAAACCTTGTTGGGAAATCAGGGACATGAAGTGCATTGATGAGGAGGAAACGATCGACAATAGAAATTGTTCCCTTTCCGTTATCAATAGTACGAGTTCCATCTGTAATGGTAACTTTCTCTCTTTCGGACATTAACTTATAATCATGAAATATTCTCGGATCACATGTCATGTGATGGGACGCACCACTATCGATAATCCACTCAGTTCTAGTAGATCAAGCATTGTCAGTTCTCCTCGTATTAAGAGTTGAACCATTGTTTGTCGACTGCAAAAAACCAAGTCCTTTCATAAATGATTCCTTCAAGAAGGATTGTAACTCCATGGTGGTATCCTTTTCGAAATCAGGTTCTTTGGATGCTCCAAGCATCATAATGTCATTCACCAACAAATTTGTGCTTGTAGACTTTGACCATCTCTCACAAATATTCATGTTCAATACCAAGTACCAACAACAGAACACTCTTGCATATCATCAAATACCTGCTATGCACAACTACACACTCGACAGTTCTCGCAACAAATAAGGGGTAAAAAGCACCCCAACAACACTCAAGGGTTTTAGCCCACACAACTGCTCTCCAACAACAGGGAACTAATCTCAAGGTGTCCAAAAGCATGTCCCAACAAGATCCATGAGTTTCTTACCACCAAGAAAAAAATCAGTCCAGCGGTCTGAAACAACATCAACAATCAAAGCTCTCGGCTGTAGAAAAATAATGAATCACACTATGGTGGTCACGATCTTTGGTCTGAAACAGTCCTACCGTATGGAGTTCTATGATATGGACATGCATGAGGTGATCTGCCACTTGGAAAACAGATTTGGGCATGGTCTGCTGTAGGGAACACAAACAAGATCTAAACACAGGGATTTAACTTGCATAAACTTGATCTGAGCACGAGGGCACTGTTTGAGAACATGTTAGATGGTGATCTATTCTGCACGAACTGGGCTTGATCTGGAGCATGATTCCCACGATTTGATCCCAGCTCTACAATCTGAATGGGCGCAGAAATATGCGACCTGATTTGGACGGCACGAACGGACGCATTGCAGAAGGCTTATGCATGACAATCTGAACAATTCATGGCTCTGATACCATGTTAGAATCAAATAATCAAAACACATACAAAAATGGAGCAATGATTTACGTGGAAAATCCTATAGAGAGGGAAAATCACGAAAGTACACAATCCCTAATCATCCTCACTAGATATTAGGGCTCTCTTCACTAAAAACTTAATTTAAATGAGGGGATGGGTACACTATATAGAGGATGGGTAAACAGTCCTTCATCCTAAGATCTGTTTACCCATATAAGCACAATAACTCAACAAACACCATCCAAATTACTCGTGGTATAGTAAGTGGTTGTGTACCCCATCTTGAGAGGTAAAACAACTCTATGGAATGCTCAAAACCTAAGCACAGATGTAGTCCAACCAATCCAAAGATCCCCTCACTTCGTACCATCCCAGAATATGGACAAGTAAAGAAGAGATGGTCCATGTGCTATGCTGTGTCATATCAACCAAAGAAAAAATTACCTTGTAGTGGTATTTTAGATTTCCAAAATAGTTTGCAGTTTTGGGTCTGTTCTTCGTGATTAAAAATCATTATAGACGAGAGTGTCCTGTAAGCTTTCTTTTTTAGGAGAAAAAGGGTGCAGTCCTAAGCTTGGAACCTACCTCAAATTTATTAAATTAATGATATATTACATGGACAGACCCATCAAGAGTTACATGCCACCCCACAGCAACACTAACGCCTTGTAATGTCCCAACACCTTCTCACTATAAAAAGGATGCCCACAGAACATTTTTTCATTTCTGAAACACCAAATAGCCCACAGTAGGGCAAAAGGACCTGCCACGTCCTCCTGCAAGCTACCACAGGCCGCCCTTACTGATCTCTAGAATGACTAGTTGTCTACGTAGTGAAGCCAAGGTATCGCCACCCGCTCCCTCCCAAATAGCAGCCGGCGCATAGCATCCAAACAAAAGATAGTCAGCATCCTCCTGCTCAATACCACATCTGTCGCATAACATCTCCCCAGAACCCAGAAGCCTCGCCATGCGTGCCTTTGAGAGCAACTGATAGCGTCTCATCAACCATATGAACACCTTTATCTGTACGGAACCCTGCTAGCCCAAATAATCATGTAAACCCAGGCATTCTCCTCCTGAACAAGTTCACGCGTCCTGACAAAGGAACAATACGCCTTCCTCACCGAGAAGTCCCCTTCCTTCCAAGCAAAGTGGTCTCTGTCCCCGTCAGGTCCAACCACCTCTGCCATCTCCGCCAAAAGGGCCACGACCTCATCACATCTCTGGTCTGACAAATCAGAAGTGAAGGTCGGACACCAGGAACCCGCCGACCAGATCTTTCGCACCGTAGTACATCTGACCCTCGGCATGGCGTAGAGGCACGGGCACCTCTCACAGATAGGACCCATCCCCTGCCAATCATCCTCCCAGAATAAAAAACAACGCCCATCCCGCAACACCGGTCTCACGAGAGTAGCTAGCTCTGGCATGACACTAGACATCCCCCTCCAAAGCGATGACGACAACTTGCACGCCTCCACTGCCCATATCCTACTGACCCATATATACTCCTCAACACCCCGCAGACCAGATCATCTGACTTCCCCCTGATCCTGAGCACCTACTTTGCCAGAAGCGCTTTATTCATCAGCTCCAAATTGCAGACACCAAGGCCTCCCTCCTTCGTCGCCGCCGCCACATCTCATATCA
Organism: Ottelia alismoides; assembly: GCA_037367405.1. Lineage (NCBI taxonomy): Eukaryota > Viridiplantae > Streptophyta > Magnoliopsida > Alismatales > Hydrocharitaceae > Ottelia > Ottelia alismoides. The sequence goes on from JAZKJV010008851.1 coordinate 147,875, forward strand.
CCAGGTGCATTCTCCCGCCTTCCTGCCACCCGTCTGACCAGAAAAAACACTTCATCATCCCTTCCAGCCTCTGCCTCACCCCTACAGGAATCAATCTTTTCGACATGAAGAAAATCGTCACATCGAAAATGGTGTGCTTCATGAGGATCAACTTTCCCTGTAGAGAGATTTCTCCCCTTCCAACCCGCCATCTTACCTTCTACTCTGTCAATCACCACCTTCCAATCCGCCACCCGAAGATGCCCAACAACCAAGGGGAGCCCCAAGTACGTTGTCGGCAGAGATCCCCCCGGACATCGCAAAATCTGGCAAAGATCCTGAGCCTCCTCCTGCACTGTGACAAAAGGGATCACCCTGGACTTGTCTCTGTTCACTCTCAATTTCCCCGAAGATGTCCATAATCCATGAAGCATTCTTCGCGTGTTCCGCGTCTCCATAAATGAACAAGACTGAGTCATCCACGTACTGCAGGATGGGGATGGAGGCGCCATCCTTCCTGTATCCCGCACAAAAACCCTCCTTCGTTGCCAGCTTCATTATGACAGCCAGTGCATCTGCCACAATCACAAACAAGAGTAGTGCCATCGGGCACCCATGACGAATCCTGTAAGCTTTCTTAACGGAAAATGTTCTGGATGGTGATTATCTCAACATTATTTGTAAAGTATTTGAAGAAAATTGAAATCAGTATCAGGTGTGCCTGTTGTCTGGGGACATATTTAGGTTGTCCTGGAACGAAATACTCAGGCTGGGCTTAACTATAGGCAATTTACATATCCTTTGGTCTACTGAATAAGATGGGTTCATAAAGCGTTAGCCTGTCAAAATTGGACGAGTATTCTGCTTCAAGAAATGCTCATATTTACAATTTATCGTTGATGGTAAAAAGCTTCTCGTATGTAAATGTGTTCCGTGGAAGTCCATTATATACGCAAGAAATTCTTTTGCCATCCTTATTTAGTTGAACATGTCAATTTACATTCATCTCTATGATAGTCTCAGAAAATCCTTTATAACATAAATTTAACCAATGATAATTTTCTTGAAGACACATGTTAGAGTTATTCTATTAGTGGGTTATTTTCTCTTTATCTATTTATTGAGTCCTATAACCTCGTCGGGTCTTTATGTAATTATTACCTATTTGGTTCTCTAGGGTTTCATGCTATATAAGAAACCCTAGACCCCTTGAATAATAGTCATTCATTCTTTCTCCACAACATGGACACATTTTTTGGCTCCATCAAAGCTTTTATGCTCTTAAAGCTTTCTAGACCTTTTTGGGTTTGGATTAATGTAACAGTTATTATCTGGGATGTAAGTGAATATGAATATAAATACACGTGTTACCACATCTTTGTACACTTTAAATATGGATATGTCGATAAACAAACATTTTCAGCATAATACAGATCTGGACATAAACGAATGTGGATCATCGAAGAAATAGCTTGTATTAAATACAGCAAACATATTCATTATACAACAATAATATACATATGGTTAGACAAGTTTTAAATCGTTGCTTTATACAATTAAAAGTAAATCCTATTTTATACTTATATATTAAAATGAATACACACACGTATCCGCAGATATCAAAATAATATTCTTACCGTTTTAAAATGGATACAAAACAGAACAGATAAAGTGGCAGATCAAATACACATATCTATACCTGAAATGTATCCATAGTTATTCATGACTAAGTAGTTATCTTTGATCTCTCATATGTGATTTGATACCTGTTCTATCATACACAGGGGGATTTTTGCCATGGCAGTCGTGGAAACGGTTCTTCACGGGTTGAATTGCCATCTCATATTGTCATGCTGCTTGGAATCTCCGGTTCATGCTCATCAATTTGGATCTTTGGTAGTTTCATAAGACGAAAATCGTAACAGAAGCACAGAGAAACCGTGCTGAATGGTCATCGTAAAATTCAATCCCTGGATGTTGTAATATGTATTTTATACATATCTTCATACAGAGCTATGTAAAAAGGTACCGCGCCTTTCTGCGAGGGGTCTTTCGCCACATTGATGGTCATTTTTCCATGGAGACGAAATCGGTCATGGGGGGTGCTCATGGGAGGGGGCACATGGTTTATTCTGATTGTGTATGTATGTATGTGTAAGAAGATACATCCAATACTTGAACAGAGGCTACTGCAGTCTGGAGCAGAGACTGTGGAAACATAAGAATAATAGAAGTTGAATGAAACATTTTGCATTATCCGAGCACAGCTGCTGTGGCGCATCTCGCATTTTCTCTGGCATGTCTGTCAAAAAGAAACGATGATCGCACTCAAGGCTCAAGCATGAGACACGAGGAAGAATATCTATACATTCTTCAAACATGTAGGAGGAAATGTGCAGAGTCTGCCCTTATGTTCTTACATAAGCTTTTATTAGCACCAACAGTATAGCTTTTTGGCAAGAAACTCGGAAAGATGCATAAAATCACTCTAATAATACCAACCAAAGCTCTCTATAGTTTAAAAACTTGTATGAAAAGCTTCAGAGCTACCTTTGCCTATTTCATTCACCAAAAGGATGCAACTATGTCTAAACAATGTTTCCTTAACATGAATCCCTCCATCTACAGTATTTATAAACATGAACATGTCCATTTCTCTTTGCCTTGCATCGCTCTTCTAACATAAGTCTGCTCACTATCAAATTCCTGATTGTTGCCCAATCACGTGTTCGGTAAATGTTTGGGGTATTGGTGGAGAGAAGGTTACTTAGCTTAGGTATTGTGTGCAGTGCTAGCTATCGAGCTCAACGAGTAAGGATGAAAACGAATGCGAATATATTCGTATCCGATCCACTATCGTATTCGTTTTATACATATTTTGACATTCGTATTTGTATTCGTTTTAAAATGGATGTGGATATGAATATCACTTTGACATTCGTTAATATTCGCATTCGTATTCGTATATTCATTTTCGAACATCATTATAGTAACTGATTTATTTCTAAATGTGTGTAACACCATTTTATGAATGCATTCACCATTTTCGATATAATTATTTTGAAATTACAATATATGGTATATCTATTTTATGTTTAAATCATCTTAAACATGTATATTTTAGTTAATCTATTAAATATTTATGTTATTACTCGTATTCGATTTGTATTCGTTTTACATTCGTATTTATTTTAAAGGATGTGGGAACACATTTTTCACATTCGTCAATATTTGTATTCATATTCGTATTCATATTTTAAAATGGATAAGGATATGATTATACCTATATTCGTATCTTTTTTCGATGTTTTCATCCCTACCAACGAGCTGAGCCAGGTCTTGCCAGGTCTTGGCTTAGGCTCAATAAGCCCACCTGTGCTCGGGCTCGAGCTCAGTGAACTCGACCCTCTTATCGAGCCAACTCGAGCTCGATATCGTTATTGAGACTAGTCTGGGCTTGAGCTAAGTCTGGCTCATTAAGGGAAATGATATTTTTTGGTATTGTTTGGGCTTGAACCCACTACCTCTTCTTTGAAGGACTATCTTCCTTACTAGTAGATCGTTATCTAAGTTGCTTTTCAAAAATTAAATTATATTATATATTGTAACATTCTATTTGCTAATAAAAAATATTGTTTTTTTAATTATAACATAGAAAAATATAAACATAGATGCAGTTATATGCTCCTTAGAAAAACATAATATTGATCGGCGAGTTAGTGGATAATATATATTATCAAATATGTTCATATTTAAAGATGTATAATAACATGAGATCGTAATTAAGTCTACAAGATAATATATATGGAACATTGTCACATTGGAATTCATATTCACATATATGGACATATCAAGTTCTAAGGTGCTCACGAAACAAAATTATACCGATCTACTGTTTGGCTTAGTATAATATCATATTTAATTACTACTTATGTAGACAACTACAACTACAGATATAAGTACCGATTGTTGAACATGCAACTCCTCTTGTGTGTGTATTATATATAAATATAAAAAAATATTATATATATATATATTCTTATCGAGCCCCATATCGAGTTATCGAGCTGAGAGCCTAAAATTTTGACTTGGGCTCGACTCAATAGCTTAATGAGCTAGGCTCACGAGCCCTTATTGAGCTGAACCTGAGCTAGGCTCATCGAGCCTTGACTCATAGCCAACCCTAACTGTGTGTGTACAAAGGCATTGAAAAGGGATTTCTTTGTTTGTTGTACAAGAACTTCAATCTACACAACAAAACGCATGGATACACAAGCATGAAAACAAGAGAAGATTTATAATGTTCACTTGTAACTAAGATGTGTCCTTGATAGCGGCATTGGATCCCTCTCAACATGGAGGAAGAATTGTATTTGTAGTACAAAAATGATTCAAACTGTTAATCCTGCGAGAATTTATATAATACCCCTATGCAAATAGATCTCTATAACATAATTAGATGGATCCCTCCTTAATTAGGATGCAAATCCTGCGAGAATTTATATAATACCCCTATGCAAATAGATCTCTATAACATAATTAGATGGATCCCTCCTTAATTAGGATGCAGACGGAATTTCTAATCATTAATCAATCAAAGTTTGCATAGATCCCTTTATCAATCAAATCCATGATAGATCCGCACTTCGTGCATCCATTAGAATCCAAATAGATCTTTAGTCGATTAGAATTCGAGCCATATTGACAAATATCTTGATTGAATTGAATCATCAAATATTATAACATCAAATGCTAGACTCCATTATTTCCTTTCCGTCCACGGTTTTACCGCCAAATCGACATTGAGCAAGTCCTTCAACAACTGAACTTGCTCTTAGGAACTGCGCTTGTGAACACATTAGTAGGTGTGTCCACCATGCCAACCTTCTTCACATTCTATCTTCTTCTCAAAGTTCCTCTTATTAAAACGAATGAAGTGAAATTTGACATTAATATGCTTGGTTCTCTCATGACGCATCCAATCCTTGGCTATGGATATTGGACGAAGACTATTACATTATATGATAGCCTGATACTTTTCTAGACCGCGATCTCTAAAGGGTAACTAGATGCCGTCATTTGTAGCTTTTATGAACACCATATACTCTGTCTTTGTGGTAACTAAATAACTGAAAGCTGTAAGACACTATTTTAGCTATTAATAGAACTCACCAAGTAAGGACATAACCTATTGTTGATCTCCTTACATGAAGGTAACCTACTGTTGTTCTCCTTACATGAAGGCACAATCTATCACAGATCCCCTCCCATCAATGTTAGCAATATTAGAATATGGATATCCAACTATCAAACGTTTTGAACAACGTTCATAGATGAGACCATGTTAAATGTTCCTCTTAGATATCGAAAAGCTCGCTTGACTACTGTCATTGCTCCTTTCATGGACTCCCATGAATCTGCTAACAATGTTCACAACATGAGAAATATATGATCTTGTGCATATCATGATATACATAAAACTCCCAATTGCATTAGCTTAGGGAATGTGTGACATGTGCTTCTTTGCATTAAATTGAGGCGCAAGAAAACTGAAAGATGAATACTTGCACCAATTGGTATATTCAGAGGCTTTTTTAAAGGAATTCCAAATCTTGGCAAAACTTTCTCAATATAGTTCTTTTGACTCAAGAAGGGTATTTTTCCACATGATCGTTCATGATTTCATCACCAAAATCTTCGTTATTCACCAAGGTCTTTCTTGGAAAACTTTAAACTAAAGATGTTCTTTAGATAATTAATTTTAGTTATTGTTATTCATATCAAAATCAACATATCCATGATGCAAAGCTACAAATGGATAAAAGGACATGTCATGGTAAACACAACATGCATATATGCTTCTATTGAACCCAAGACTAACAACGAAGCTCCTAAATCTCATGCACCACTATTTAGAAGATTGCTTAAGGTCCATACACTGGCTTTTTCAATATGTGCACTAGGTCTTCCTTACATTGAAATGGAAATCCCTCTGGTCGGTCCATCCGAGTGTCTTATTCAAATTCAATAGGTAGAGAAACTATTATCACATCTAACTACTTTTGTTCCTAAGTCTTGATGTGCTGCAAGAGCTAGAAGCACCCTAATAGATGTGTGTTGCACAATGGACAAAATATCTTGTGGTGTTTTTTTCTTGAAAACCCATTTACAACTCATAACTTCCCTTCCCTTTGGTAATTTAACAAGCTCCTATGCTTGATTATTGTTAAAACACTCCAACTCCTCATCCATAGTAGCAATCCACTATTTAGGTGATGCTCATGCAATGTCTCCTTGTATGTGGATAACTTTGTCTCTTCAGCAACATGCAATGTAGATGCAATTATGTCTTTGAAGTCATATATTTAAAGATGATGTATCTCTCTACTGATCAACAACATTGCCATGCCACCTCTCCTCTAGTTACTAAACTTTAGGTTGCTCAATATCAACTTGATCAAAAGTGATGTGCTCAATTACTTGATTATTACTTAGAGAAAATTTGATCTCCACATGTTAGTGGATATCATCACTTGTCCTTACATCAATAGATTTTCCCCTTGAGTGAAGCATATGATTTTCATCAAAGGTGATGCACTCTTGCTCCATAAGTTGTAAACACTCATTTCTTTGCCTTTGATTCTAACTTTACTTCCTTGACTTGGTAATATGCATCATAACCAAAGACAATCAAAACAAAATAATCAATATGATTACTAGAACATACCTCAAGGGTTGTCTTGCAGTCAATAGTGGTGCATGAGTCTGATTCACCAAGTAATAAGTTGTAAACTTCAGCCCATGATGCCTTATTAAGGCTAATATTTGATAGCATACACTTTTCTCTCTACAAAAGTATCCAATTCAATAGTGCAATTCTATGTTGTTGTCGCATTTCTTTGATAGCGACATGCCTCGTAACACCCTCCTCCTTGTAGAACTCAATGAATAATGACAAATAGATCTCAAACCATTATGTAGACACTTGACCTTCTTTAAAGTCCATTTATTTATCCAGATCTGCTACTATATGAAAATCTTAAGTGCCTCTCTCTTGTGCTTCATCATGAAGACCTAAACCATTCTAGATTAATCATTGATAATAGACAAGAAATCATGACACCTTCCAAAGATAGGGTATAACAATGGCTGAAGCAACTAATGTGGATCTAATCAAGCATCTTATTCTTCCCATGATGGTTTTTCTTAACTATTTCCTATGATGTTTCCAAGATGTGAAGCTTGGGATACAACACACTTTGAATGGTGATTGTCCCTTCAGTGACAACTTTCAAAATACATATAGATTTGTATATATAGCCTCTAACGTTCAATACTCCAAAGGAATAAGTACTATCCAATCACACATCTTGATTTTTCATAAAGGTATGGCATTCCCAATGATGACATTTACATCACTAATATTCTTGTCAATAGAGAACCAATCTTTGTGAGGTGTCATGTAATAAGAACAATCAGAATCAAGAATCCATGTGTCTCCATAATTTGATACATGATGATGCTTGCATGATCTTCGTTTGAACCATCTCCTCCCTCAGCCATTGCAACGATCGTGGCTTTATCGGACTTCATTTAGATTTGTCTTCTTTAGTTTTTCTTTTGATTTTCCATTCTTTAGATACTCCTCCATGGTATTATATCTCTTCTTATTCAGTATCTATGTTTTTCAAATCTAGAAGCGAAGTGATTAAACAATCTAAATGCTTAAAGAGAGGCACCTTCATGCATACAGAGTAAGAATATACATTACTTCAGCAACAACTTGAAGGTTAGAGACTTTGGTCATGTATTGGCTTTGCAGCCTCAAATAAACAGACTCGCAACAATCCTCTCATCGATGATCTTCCTTGACAGTAATCTCGTCCTTCAGACACACCACGATTGTTAAGTGCACCTTTTCTTCATTCACCAATTTCGTGGGCTCGAGTGTTCTTCCCTACCTTTGTCTGACGATGCCTAGATCCCCCGTCGCTTGAGAAAGGAGTGCATCAGGACTTTCCAAAGGAAAAAGCCATTCCCATCGATGAGTTTTCGATCTTTTGGCTTTGTGATGTCACCTCATCCTTGCTTCAAACGAACTTGAAAGCTCTGATACTAGCTTGTTGTGCACAGTGGAATTGTGGCAAATATTAAGCACATAAATAAATAATCACGAAACAACCTCCATAAAAGATTTATAAAATACATTCAGCATTGATTATGTCCTTGACGACATTGGTAGATCTTTTTCAAGAGGGTGAGCAGACTATAAACAACCAACGATTCAAGAGACTAAACCTATGTTAGTTTATATAATACCCACAGACATATGGATAGGGGAGTGGGTCGGGTTTGGGACGGGTATCATTATTCTCAAACCTATACCCATTTATAAAATCACCACTCATACCTTCCCATTTATTAAACGGATAATTTCTATCGGGTACCCGTATATCCAATGGGTACCCATATATTCAACATGGTAAATTTTAAGTTGTTCATAAATTTAGACAAGAGTTTCACAGACAGACGAAATAGAATGAGTTCACGTAATATGATGATACATACAGAAGTGCACTATATAGATAATAATTAAAGTTTATATACGTTAAGTGTTTAACTCTTTTAGGTTGATAGTTTTAATTTTTTAAAGGTACTAAAAGTTAGTTGAGTATGAATAAATGGATGGAGACGAGAAATTGAGTTGGATGTTTATACATGTAGATCGATACTTATTAGACATGAAATGTATTTGGCGAATTTGATTAAAATGCAAAGCACACATCCATCTTTATACATATTCTTTATTTTTGGTTTAGGATGGGTTCGAGTACCCACAAGACAATCACAAACCCATACTCATACCCGCATGGGTAGTCAATTCAAAATCCGAACCCGTCTAAAAGTAAACGGGTCGGGTTTCGTGTCCTTAAATGGAACATGTTCGGATCGAATACCCAATGGATAGATCCAGATTGACATCCCTAGATTCCCTACTCAAAACACAAATAAAGGAATCCCTAATCGAGGAGAAATCAGTAAAGATTCTCCAATAAAAAATCTATCAGAATCCATATGATGGAACCTCACATCATATTGGATCCATGGATTTGCAATCGGTTAAGATTCAAGTATGACATCAAATTTCACCAAAATTTGATCAAATTTAAATTTCAGTTTCGAAGCGTGATCGAAATTTGATCGCAATGGCTGAAATTTCAAACTTTAGGATTGTCGACAAAAGCATTAATGACTGAAATGACTGAACATTTCGATCAAATTTCGATCGAAATTTCATTTCGGCCAGTTTTCAATAAGATGACAGAAACTTATATTTAATGCCTTGGATTCAAGACATCAAAAATCAACCAATTATTTTTATTGCCGGATAAGAACGCAAAATAAAACAAACTTAGATATGCCGTACTTGATAGGCCATATTTTCTCCAATTTATTATTTCTGTATTCCGAGTCATTAAGAATGAGACAAAGCACTCAAGTCAAAGAAAACTAAGGTAATAAAGGAAATTATATGTGATTTTCCTCATCATGTAGAAGTCAATGGTGTGAGAAATTCCAAAGATGATCTCACTCTCTCGAATAAAAAATTCCACAGAGTGACGAGCACTCCATATTAATTTAAATACTAATTAATTCTTGGAGAAAATATGCGTAATCACTGTTACTGATGCATGCTGTTCAATGGATTCGTGCTAAACCTTTTGCCATAAAACTGCTTCCAGATTTGAATAACTGCAAATAATCAGATATTCTGTAACACTAAACAACTTCATGATATCACTAAAAACATGAGGAAATCGAGTTATCTGGTTTTATTGTTAGGTGTGGAAGCGGTATCAACTCTACTTTGATAACACTGGTTGGGTACGGAAGTGGTACCAACTCTGTTATGATACCAATTGATGGAAACAAGACCCACCAGTATCGTCTTCTCTCGGATACCGGATGTTGGGGATACGAACTTCCCCGGATAAAGATGCGGATGCACAATCGACCAGCAGCACCGAAGCACGTGAAAGAAAGAACAACCAGATATAACGGTGATCGGTCACCTCTCACGATCACCGGACAAGAAGATCACTAAAAGAAGAACGAGGACAACTCTCTCCGTTCCCTCACTCTCTGCCTCTCTTCTCTCACTCTCTCCCTTTCTCTCTAGAGGTTACATTATTCTTGTCGTGGTGTCGAGGCAATGCCTCCACCTCCTCTTTATATAGGCCAAATACACCACCATAGTCCTATTCCTAATAGGACTATAAATAGTATACAATTCAACTACTATTAAGATTAGGAGTTCAATCTCATTAGGATTCCCAATCCTAATATGACTCTAATCCTAACACTTATTTTTATTTTCATTTGATAATCAGCATTATTTTGATAGAATTAAGGAGCCATGACAAAGGAGATCATCCCTTTTAATATATTTCAGACCATGCATATGATATATATGAATATTGAATTCTGGGAGCAGCACATTGTTTTATAACAGGTAGTTTAGCATGAATCTAATATAATATAATACATGCATGTGTCACATGAATGGCTTCGTTTACATCTTTTTCCTTTGGAAAAAAATTGTTGAATCGTATGGGCAAAGACTTTAGGATAATTTTGATGGACTTTCAGTGAAATTTCTAATCGTGAATGCCAAAATCTGCTACTTTATTAGACCCACTTGAGATTAAACATAATTATTCCATACCCTTCCATCAATCAGTCTTATTAATACCATAAGATTTTGACGATTATTTTTCTATACTAGAAATTAATGAAGAAAGTCGTTTCTATTGCTATATCATTAGCAATGTTACATGTAGCAACACTTATTTATTATTTTTCAAAATCTAAACTAATCCTCGTTAAATTTTAAATTTTAAAAGTAACAACGATTAGCTTAAGTTTTGAAATATAGCAGCAAATAAGCATATAAAGTATTACTCATTATATAGCAACAGATAGAGTGTTGTTGCTAATTTCTAGTATAAAAAATCAACTAATTATAGAGCAACGGATAATATTCGTCACTATCTATTAAACAACGAATGATATTGTGACTAATTTATAATAAACATCATGAAAGACCTATTTGGTACATGAGATAATCTGTTGGATTAAGAATTGTAATTAGACTTTTAATTAGAAAGTATGTAATTACAATTAAAGTTAATTTAGTTTCAATTGGGAATCGAATGGCTTGGAGGGAAAGTTGAGAATTCCGAAATTTGAAACTTGGAAAAGCTTGGATAGAAGTTTAGTACCATACCTACTATCTCTAAACTTTTGGTGGGCTTATATAGGAGTTCATATCCCAAGCTCTTGTAGGAATATTAGAGAGGAGGGATATAGGACCACACGTACGTACACGCACACGCGCTCTGCTCTGTCTCCGGCTACGGTACCGGCTCGGGCCCGGGAGAGTCAATTCGGATCTCAGATCTCGATAATTTTGCTGCGGATTTCATTTGATAGGTCGATTAAATTAGTCACACGGATTAATTGGATCCGACTTAAATGTGAATTCAATTCGACCCAAACGGCTCGCTATGACCGCGGTTTCGGAATTCAAAAGGACATGCCCGTTGAGGGGCATTTTCAGAAATCGAAGGTACCGCGCTAGGGCATGCGACTCTCTTTTTTTACATCTCCCCCGACGTCTCTTTTCTTCACTCATAAGAAAAACCCTCTCTCCCGTCACCTTCTTTGTCCTTCTTTTCTCTCGGCTACAGTTTTCGGAGGTACATTAGAGGACGATCTCATCGGTGTGCGCAGACGAAGATCATGTGCCGTCATATCCTGGGAGAGGATCACCAGTACCCTACGCACCGGTATTGTGGGGGCGATATCCTCTCTAAGGACAGTCCATTTCATGTACGCTTCGGTGATTTCTAATCTAATCCTTCTTACATTTTGTTTGCCGCTAATTGTTTATTGATTTCCTTTCTCTGGATCACGCCCTAATTCTTATTTTAATTTGTTTAATCGGTTAATTCTTGCATTCTGTAATCGGATAATGAATGGGATGATGTTAATTATTAACGTTTCTCTGTTAATTCATTTGAATCCGTATAATTACGGTTTAATGTATGCGATAATGATCGTGTTATCAACAATCTTAGAGAGGATATCTGGAACCGATTTTAAAATCATGTCGGAAAAAATGTTTAAATCGAGGGTATATATGCCGGGTATGCCTGAAAAATGCGGTGGACAGAATTTCAAGTGTTGGCAACAACGCATAAAGATCCAGTTAACCACCATAGGATTAATCTCTATACTTAAACCGATTATCCTACGGTAGAAATAGAAAATCCCTCACCCGATTGCCAGAAGGCGCAATCTGCGTGGAAGGAACGCGACTGTATCTGTCATGGTTGCATCATGTTGGCTCTGTCCAACACATTGTTTGACGTATACTGTTCGTCCATGCAAACTGCGAAGGGATATAGGAAGATTTGGATTAGAAGTATAATACTGAAGACCTCGGTATTGAGAAATACTCCGTGGTCAAATTTTTGATGTTATTCATGGCCGAAGGGAAGTCGGTTTCTAAAGAGGTACACGAGTTTTTACTCCTATTCCATGGTCTAGAAGATGTCGAAATGAAACTTTCAGATAAGTTTCAGGTCATGTGCATCATAGAAAAATTCCCCAAGTCTTGAGAAGATTTCAGTATGACCCTTAAACACAGGAAGGAGAAAATTTATATGGATGACTTGATGGTGGCAATTACCATAGAGGAGGAACACATGAAATAAAAGTCTGTGCTTCCTGTTGATATTCAGGTTAAGGTCAATTTCATGACCTCGAAGAGTAAGGATAAGAAGGGAAAGGGTTCGAACAATAATAAAATGAAATCAAAGGGCAAGATCCAGAAAAAGATAAAGAATAAACCCTGTTGGCACTGTAATGAGGTTGGCCATGGGAAGAAGGATTGTCTGTCCTTAAAGGTTCAACCTAAGGCTGTAGACGGGAGTCCACAAGTGAATATGATCACTATGGGACTCAGAGCTAGAGAGGGGTATGTCTCTGTAAAACCTGAACTATATCATATTCATGATCCAAATGAGTGGCTCCTGGATACGAGAGCCAATGTAAATATTTGTTCTGACAGAACTTTATTTTCTTCTTATCAGACCTGTAGTGGTGGGATTGTGAAGATGGGGAACGATTCTGTAGCCAGGGTGTTAGGGTTGGGACAAGTCAACTTGAGGTTCTCCTCTGGACGTGTCTGGACGTTGCACAGGGTGCTGCATGTTCCTGACATCAAGAAGAATGCTCTATCTGGCTCTATCTTAGTTATAAATTATTTTGAATTAAACTTTAAATGTAATAAAGTTGTCACTCTGAGATATGATATTTTTATGGAAAAGGCTATTTGGTAGATTTTGATTTGTTGTTTAGAATTAGATGTCATTCAGTAAACATTGATGAAATAAATATTTTAAGTTTCGAATGTTCTAATTATGTGTCTCATGTTGTGAATAATCTAGAATCTTGTGATCTGTAGCATGATAGATTGGGACATGTAAACTTAAATTCAATTAAAAGGATGATGAATTTAGAGTTGATCCGTAAACACACTATTGATAAAACTCAAAAATGTGAAATATGTGTACAAGCTAAGACACCTAGGAAGTCTTTTTAGTCTGTCTCTAGAGATAGTGAGATCCTGGATCTAGTGCACACAGATATCTATGAGTTTAATGGTGTGTTGACTCGAGATAATAAGAAATACTTTATCATCTTTATATATGATTGGTGGTAGATACAGCTATGTATATCTAATGAAAACCAAGGATGAAGTCTTAGAGAAATTTCTTATATTTAAGAATGAAACTGAGACACAAACAAGAAAAGTTCTTAAACGCATTAGGTCAGATAGAGGAGGTGAATATACCTCTAACTTGTTTGATGAACAATGCAAATCATTTGGCATAGTTCACGAAATTATTGCTCCATATTCACCACAATCAAATGGGATAGTAGAACAAAAAAATAGAACCTTAACTGACATGATCAATGCTCTCCTACAGAGTCCTGGACTTCCAACCTATATGTGGAGAGAAGCCTTGAATACATCTTGCCATATTTTGAATATGATTCCTCCAAGGCATATGGAAAAGTGTCCTTTTAAATTTTAGAGAAATAGAAAACCAAGCTTAAGATATTTCAAAGTGTGGGGCTATCTCGCTAAGGTCTTAGTCCCAGAACACAAGAGAAAGAAGCTTGGTTCTAAAATTGTTGATGCAGTCTTCTTAGGTTACTTGGAAAATAGCTATGTATATAGGTTCTTTGTAATTCGGTCTGAGATTCCGGGCATAGATGTCAACACCATTGTTGAACTCCATGGTGCTACCTTCTTTGAGGATGTCTTCCCATTGAAGAGTGGGATTCCTCAGAATCTGACCACTGAGAGCGCCTCCACATCAGGATCTATACCAGATCAAGTGAAAAGGATATCAAATGTGGAGACTTAGATTCAACCTAAACCCAATGACCTTTCAGAAGAGATTGAGCCAAGGAGAAGTAAAAGACCTCGGATAGCGAATGATCTGGGTAGCGACTTTGTTGTCTACCAGATCGGGGGTGATCCACCAAGGAAGCCATGGCTTCATCTGAAGAAAAACAATGGAAGGAAGCCGTCAAATCTGAGATGGATTCCATTATGGCTAATAAAACTTGGGAGTTGGTTGATTTACCCAAAGGGTGCTCTACTATTGGGTGCAAGTGGGTGTTTAAGAGAAATCTTAGGCCTGACGGATCAATTGAAAAGTATAAAACCATATTAGTTGTTAAGGGCTTTAGACAAACAGAAGGTATCGATTATTTTGATACCTATTTCCCTGTAACTAGGATAACCACAATCCGAATGCTCATAGCATTGGCCTATGTATATGATCTCTCTATCCACCAGATGGATGTGAAGACCACTTTCTTGCATGACGATCTTGAGGAAGAGATTTATATGGATCAACCTGATGGACTTATGACTCCTGAGAATGAGGGAAATGTTTGCAAGCTTGTTAAATACCTTTACGGATTGAAACAAGCACCCAAGTAGTGGCATGAAAAATTTGACAAAACTATATTGTCATGTGGCTTTAAGGTTTATGAATCCGATAAGTGTGTCTATTCCAAGGTGAAAGGTGATGAGTGTATTGTCTTGTGCCTGTATGTTGATGATATATTATTGTTCGGATCACATATGAGGATTATTAATGACACTAAGGCATTCTTAAGTAGCAAGTTTGAGATGAAGGATATGGGTGTTGCTGATGTGATCTTGAGTCTAAAACTGACAAGGTCAGTTGATGGGATCGTAGTTTCTCAATCTCAGTATGTTGAGAAGGTACTTGAGAAATTTGGATATCAAGATTGCAAAGCTGTAAGCACTTCGTTTGATTAATCCAAAACGTTGTTTAAGAATAAAAGTGGAGTACCTGTAACTCAATTAAGGTATTCACAAGTGATAGGAAGTTTAATGTATATGCAAATTTCACAAGGCCTGATATTTCATTCTTGGTTGCAAAGCTGAGTAGATACACTAGTTGTCCTGACCGTACTCACTGGGAGACTCTGGATCGAGTATTGAAGTACTTGAAGGGAACTATTTCCCTTAGTTTGCATTATGGTACACATCCATCTATACTAGAAGTGTTGGACATGCGAGCCTACGGCGAGACATTAGCAATAAATGTTATTGCATATATCATTCCCTGATCTGAAATGAAGAATAAATAATTTGTATAATAGGTCCCTCTGTACAATTAGGATTATGTACCATGGCCATCTTAATAATCATACAGCTGTTGATTCAATAATTGAATCATAGAGGCTGGCTTGGATGAATATCTAAAGGGTTAGATTGAGGACTCATCAAGCACCGTCGAATGATTATTAAGAGATGATCTCCAGCCTGAGTAGGAGATGGCAATCCTTTCTCACATAGGTTGATATCTGACCGACCTCTTGATGTAGGTCCTCTGCATGGGAATAGTGATTCGGAGGTGTCAGATTAGTCAGGTCAAATGGTTGACTTAACGAGATCGAGATAACCCAAGTCCTATGTTGGATGCTGTCACAGCATAGGCACACATTCTCTGACCAGAGATAGATGTGTTACTATATGTCTGAGTGTGTACATTTGGCAGACCAATAGGTTGATGACCTAACCAAGGTCTATATACCGGCGCGCTGGTGTGCATGTAAGGGCATATGAGTAATACAATCTCTCAAAGGTATCATACATGTTCACTTATGAACCGGAAGACATGAGCTCACTCATGAGGTATTGGGACCGATCAAATTCCATGCACGATCGTCATGCTTTGGAAGCATGACAAGAATTTAAAGGTATGATATATGCTTTGGGAAAGCATATGATCGATACCGATTCCCAATGACCAGGATTGAGAAACTTGGTGATCAAACCCTGAAGAAGACAGTGTAAAATTGATCTTAATCTTCAGGTTGATCATAGGTCTTCCAGTATGCAGGATGTACAAGTATTGGGAATACCTGAGGGTGATGTGATGATAAACGATTGTATCCATGACGCTTCCTTTCTGAGGGAGTGATGAAACATGTCTGGATTTTAGTGGCTCCTCTCAATAGAAAAGCAATCTGATCTTGGTCCAAGTGTTGGACATTGGTCTTAATGCAATGAGAAGATTAGATTTACGGTCTTGTTTTAATCAAGCATCTGTGGGAGGTACGTAAGATCTGGATTTGAGATGAGATCTCAACATCCAAGTCACTATATGTGGAACAATACAATCGTCCTGTCCTTATCTCCAAGTATCGGCGGAGAAAGCACATTATTCTTGAAGGAGTTCAAGAATAATTCATTTGATGAATTATGTATCCAAGCCACAAGATGTTGATAACTAACTAAGATTTAATTATCAAGAATAATATGAATGAGATTCATATTATGAGAATGATTGTCCAAGATAATTAAATGGGATTTAGTTATCAAAGAATACAGATTGTGGATAGTGCTATCCATAATATATGTGTGTATATTATAAATATAATTTATAATATATTAGAGAGAGAGAGCAATTTTGTAAATAGCATTTGTTAATTGTTAATGTGAATTGGATTCACATTAAGCAATTAATTGAAAATGTAATTTACAATTTAATTTGGGCTGTGAATATGATTCACATATTTTTCAATGGCATGACTGAAATATTCACAAATTAATTTAGAATTAATTTTGTTGATAATTTTCCAATAAATGTACACTAATTAATTGGGAATTAATTTTGTGGGTAATATTATAAATAAATTAAGAGATAATAAGATAAAATAAAAATGGGATAATTAGCCACCAAATGAGGTGGTGTCACCCATGAATTAGTCATGGGTGACGCCCCATGATTTTAGGTGGGCTATTATCCCCCTTTTAATAATTATCATGTTATCTTGTGATAATTAATTTTGTTGAAATAAATTATGTTGATGATAATGCAACATATATTTAATTTAATATAAATTAATATATTGTTGTTTTTGAACAACAATGATCATGGCCATTGATTTAATATACATATCAATCCAACCATTGATTTTGTATATACCATGGATTGTGATTCATGGACTTCCAAACTATTATATAAAGAGGGCAACCCTAGCCTCTTCAAGTGACAATATACAAGAGTTGTACACGCCTACTCTTCTTCTTCTTCTTCTTCTTCTTCTCTCTCTCATTCTTGTCCCCTCTCTCTCTCTCATTCTTGTCCTCTCTCTCTCTAAGGTGTTAGTCTACCTTGTGCTTTGAGGGAACAAGCAATCGTATCCACGCCGTTGTGATGTTGCTTTGATTGCTCGTGGATTTCCATCGAAGGATTTTGTTGGATGAAATCAGGAGATTCAAGGCTTGGATCTTCATCGAGGATTGCGGGAGGAACACGTCTCATCATTGCGCCCGCAAGTGCCATCTTCGTAGATCGGGCTTCAGTCAGGAGGATCTCTTGCTTTAGAGATCTTGTGATCGCAACGCTTCAAGAGGTATTTCTAATACTTTGTGGTTTGATGAAACGATCCAAGAAATGTTCTTGTGATCATGTGGTTTTATCGCTTGATTTAAAATTTTTAATTTCCGCTGCATCTAGCGACTAGTGCGACTAGTCGCCCCGATCGCATGAGATGCGATCAACACACTTCCGTGATGCGCTTAAGGATTCCTCGTATCCTTCAAGTAATATCAGAGACTTAGGTCGGAAAAGGTTTTGGATACGATCCGTAAACCTAGGACGACTTGGGTTTGAAAGGGTTGCGATATTTTTTGCTGCATTGCAATTTTCGCACCTCTGTTTAATTGAATTTTTCAGCATTGTTTAAATTTTAAATACAAAATTTTCAATTGGATTTGTTCCCCATTAAATAAGGAAACTATAGGATCTGAGTTTATGTAATTTGGATTTCATTTGCTCAAGATATGACGCTTTGAATAAATATGTATTCACTGTTGCGGGAACTGCGAATCTAAACATGATTAACGTGTTAATTACTATTTTGATATGTCTCGAAATGCGTGAATATCACTTGGATTCTGTCATAAATAAAATTATCAATCTTAGGAAACTGATTTTGCGTAATTTGAATTTACATTGATCAAGATATGTTGATTTTAGTGAGTAGGGGTCACTGCTGAAAATTAACGAATTTGATCATGAACCATGTGATAGTCATTCAAATAAGTTGATGAAAATTAATTGTTAATTTTCTGAAATAATTAGTGATAAATATTTGTGAAATATTTAAAGATATAATTATTTCATTGAATGACATTTCACTAACCAAGATGATAAGATAGTTGATCTTGATCATTAATTGGTTGATATGAAATCATCAACAAACATTGTTTTCATGCAAAACCCTATTTTATCTTACAATAGTTGTAGGACAACTTTTACTTGCAAAACTCTCTTGCTTGAATAGGATTGGGGATTTGTTTAGCAAATCTCCTTATAATATTATCAAAATGATTTTGATAAATATTATATGGTATAATTTCGGTTGAAAAACCGATGAGCATCTCAAAGTACACAATGATCTATCTGGCATTATCCTTTCCTGAGGTGGATATGGTGTCTAGTCGGGGAGCGTTGGGGTAGCGGATTTGCACCGGATGTGGTCCGTCCCACTCCTGTCGCTACTGGCCATGACAACAGGTAGGGACTCGATAATGTCGGAGAAGTTAAACTGTATTTTTTTAATTATTAAAATTCGAATAATATGTACTCTGAGATTATACCTATTATTCAAGTAATAATCAAGTTTGTTGATTGATAATTGGATTGATAATTAATTTAATGTGGTTAAATAGATTATATCCAATTAAAAGCACTCTATTATGAATAGATGTGAATTTTCCTTGGAAGAATTAATTATGTGAATATGATGCACGATAGTTAATTATTTTAATTTGAATATGAGGTGGAGGATCACATAAGTGACATTCATGGTCTCCTGTCAAGGCAAAGGATTCCGTCGCCAGATGTTGTATATAGGAGACGCCTGTCTGAAGTGACATATCATGTATATGATTTATTTGGATCGGATTCTTTACTTCTCGAAAGAGTAAGGCCGTATACGTAGTGACCCCAATATTGGGTACTCATATTATTGGGGCGATATTGGATTGCGTATAACGAGTATTAAGCCTGTTGACAGTTGGTTCAATTAACAATGGGTCAACATCATCTTAGGGGTGGTGGGCTCGGGTGTTAAAGACCATACTGAGAAATGTAAGTTGGACTTGCAAAGCGGATTCCCGCTTCTATCGGAGTTGCAGGTTCTCATATTATTGGGATGTGACAAAGATAGGAAAGGAGATCCCAGATCTTGCTAGAGATATATTGGTAAGAATATCTCTTACATTGAAAGTGATTAAGGGAATGAACTTTCATTGTTGACAAGGCAAGACAACTTTGATATAAAAATTCCTAAATCAAAGAAAAATATGTATATATAATATATACACGCTTATGCAATTTTCTTATTTCAAATAATCCTTCATTAAACCCACTCAATATTATACTCAATAATAACCAGTAAAATATCATGGATTGGACTCATGATCCAGATATTGTACTTGCAATTGGACACATAATGTATGCGGTTGCAATGTGCAAGTTTCGTCAACATAATGAGGAATGACAATTAAATAAGACAATAAGACATCACCTTAGGGTTTGTATGTCTCTATAGTCTTGATCTGTCATTGAGTGTACTTTGGAAGTGACATGTCGATGATGATCGCAATTGTCAAATAATCCTTATAAAATCTAAGAAGATGTTCTGGCACACATATGTGCTCTAGACATTTAATCATGAATGACATGGTTCTCTGTAGTATGCAGAATGGTAGCTCGAAAGAGATGATGTATTCAAAATGTTTGAATACCTACCTGAACCTAAGTCTCTAAGAGTTAAAATGTATGTAGATATGGTGAGTGTCATCATTCTACTATCTATACTCAAGTCATTCATGAAGCTTCATATTAATCATTTTGTATGAATTTAATGAAGCATGTATTAACGTTGAGGTGCTCTTGTATTGAAATCTTTTGAATTCAACATAAGAGGTTCTTTGTCTTGAACAATGGTTGTTTATAGATGAAGAGAGCACAATGGAAGCGTGGGTCGGACCCATGTGAGAAGGAAAATCAAAGAGTTGATTGTACTTCTGTGACTTCCATATGACATCCAAAGAGTTGGATGAATGCCAATACTGCAATAAGTTAATGTGTTGATAGTATGACTATCAAATCTGTCTAAAATCCTTAGTGAATGACTCAGATAAAGCATCGGAATAATCTACATATAATCATTGACTTTGACTTACTTATTTCATAAGATAAAATATGATAATTGTATCACAATCTTCTAATGACACTTGCAATTGGTTGCATATATATATATTAGAATATTAGAAATTTAATTTTAAGGTTTAATAGTCATCTACATGGATATTGATGTAATTGTTGCAGCAATCTTTGTTGGATAGATAGACTTCATATTCTCAGTGAGAGAGCCCTTAGTCTTGGAGAATGTCTCTATGACCTAGATATTAGAATACACTCATTGTTTGTTTCTAAATGTTGGAAATAAACATGAATTCTGAGATATAACTATCATAAAGAGTTATGATGGATATATTTCAGATAGTAATCTAACATTTAGAGGACTCTATAAAATTAGAAAATTAATGAATGGTTCATTAAGATTTCTAATATTGAAAATTAAAACCTTTATAAGATCAATAGAAGGATGAAGATCATTTGACAATGATTTGACATCAGATTTTGTACATATGTCTGCTGATGAGATCAATAGACTAGTAAGATATGAAACTTTAGAATGTCTAAAATTTCAAATCTTACATACTTGTGAATATTGTATTCGAAGAATGTCCAATGCACCATTCTCTTAGGAAAGGTGCAAGATGTTAAGGTATTCGGGATCTCATACATATTGATGTATGTGGATCATCTATATCATAGTGAACAATATGGATATATGATATCTATTGATGATTATGTATGATATGAGATTTCTTCTCTTCAACTGAGAAACCTTTGAAATGTTCAAAGATTTCACAATTTTGATTTAGAACCAAAGTTAGAAGAAAGATGAAATGACTTTGATCTAACCTAGGTAGGTTGTACCTGTTAGATAAAATTCAAAGAATACCTTATGGAGATATGAATATCATTTCTATCTCAATTCTTTTGATAAACCTAAACTCAGTAGAGTTGTAGGGAGATACATTAGGATCATGTGTGACATGATTTGATCAATGATGAATTTTAGCATAATTATCCCTTAGTTTCTAGGTATATATGTGTAGTAGAGACTACAATATATATCCTTAATAAGGTTCCATGTATGTAAGCTGGAATCTAGCACTTGAGAGTGCTACTTCATTAGGAAAATAAAGGATGACATTGGATACTTACTTTATAACCCTGAGATTCTTAAAAGATCTCATCTCTGAGAATATGATTCTTAGAGGATGACTCTCTTGAGAATCAAGATGAAAATGAAGTGTAGGAACTCATTTAATCTTGAGAAGATAATGAGGCTCCTGAAATCGGGAACTAAAAGGACAATTAAAGATGAAACACTAATACTTCTTTAAATGAGATTGAGGATGTATTCCTTGTGTCGATTATGTCTGACAATGATCGGAATTCATGTGATGAAGCTCCTGAGGATCATGACATGGAAAGATAGATACTAACAATAAAAGTCTAAAGTAGACTTCATATACAAAGTGTTGCAGACGGACCCTCGAGGATCCACCTATAAGGGTTAGACCCATTAAGGTGTAAATGGATCTTCAAGAGAAAGGGAACCTGATGAGAAGGTAGAGACCTTCAAAGCACGGTTCGTAGCCATGAGCTACATACCGGAAGAGAATACATTGCTTGCGACGAGACTTGCTCTTCGGTAACCATGCTTAAAACCATCAGAATATTGCTAATCTTAGCTACATAACTTGACTATTGCATCTTCAAGATGCAAGTCAAGATTGCATTCCTCTAAGAATACCTCTCTGAGGATATTCACATGAAGTAGCCCCAGGGCTTCATGATTGGGGAAAGTGAGGTGTGAAAGCTAAAGAAATCCATCTATAGACTCAAATAAGCTTCTTGTTGTTGAACATAAGATTTGATGAAATTATAAATGTTATGATTTCAGATAAAATCTTGATGTACCATGTGAAGCTTAGTGGGAGTGCCATTGTGTTCATCATGCTAAATGTAGATAATATCCTAATCATTTGGAATGATATAAAGATGATAATAAGTGTTTTATGATCTGGCTATTCCATACCTTGAGATATGATCTCAAAAGATGCCTCTTGGATCTTAGTTCCGAAGGTGTTCAGAAGCAAAGAGAAAGAGTGTATTTGGACTATCACAATTGTAGTACACCTTGGACATGTTCCATTTTCTGGAAATTCTAAGAAATGCTTTCTTACCTTAAGATTTGGTACTGACCTATCTAAAGGGATAGCACCTCAAAGAGTTGAGGAAGTGAATGCGAGAAGTGCTTGCACTTGTACATCAGTTACGAGAAGCTAATATGCTAGATGTGTACAAGAGCCAGATATCTGCCATGCAGTGGGAGTAGTAAAGTGTTGCTAATCCTACTATGGAGAGAAAACACTTGATTGCAGTAATAACAAAATCTTCATATATGACAAGATTTTTTGAGATAGTGATCTCAAAGTCATATCTTCAAAAGCATAATACTTTATAGATAGAGATCTAAAAGGTCTTAACTGTAGATACCTTATGAGATAGTGATCTCCAGGAATAAGGGTATTTCTGATAAGGATTATGGAAATACTGGTTATAATAATTATTGAACAATAGTGTCAAGGACACTATAATTGCTTTATCAAAATTGAGTATTGGTTGCATAAGATGCAACATTCGCATTAGATGGCACTGTTACTCTGGATATGCAAGTGCCGTAAAAGGACTTAGCGTAGCCTCGTGGGAACAGAGTGACTGATCAGCTTACCTAGCTATTTTTCTAAAATAGCCTATGATTGTCACATGAGTGTGGGTTTAAATGATTAGCCCATTAATGGCTCTTTGGGCTAGTGGGAGATTGTTGGACATGCGAGCCCATGACGAGCCATTATGCAATAAATGTTATTGCACATATCATTCCCTGATCTGAAATGAAGAATAAATAATTTGCATAATAGATCCATTTGTACAATTATGGTTATGTACCATAGCCTTCTTGATAATCACACAACTGTTGATTCAATAATTGAATCATAGAGGCTGGTGCTTGGATGAATATCTAAAGGGTTAGATTGAGGACTCATCAAGCACCGTCGAATGATTATTAAGAGATGATCTCCAACCTTAGTAGGAAATGGCAATCCTTTCTCACATAGGTTGATATCTGACCGACCTCTTGATGCATGTCCTCTGCATGAGAATAGTGATTCGGAGGTATCAGATTAGTTAGGTCAAAGGGTTGACTTAACGAGATCGAGATAACCTAAGTCCTATGTTGAATGCAATCACAACATAGGCACACATCCTCTGATCGAAGATAGATGTGTACTATATACCTGAGTGTGTACATTTGGCAGATCAATAGGTTGATGACCTAACCAAGGTCTATACACCAGCGCGCTGGTGTGCATGTAAGGGCATATGAGTAATACGATCTCTCAAAGGTATCATACATGTTCACCTATGAACGAAAGACATGAGCTCACTCATGAGGTATTGGGACCGATCAAATTCCATGCATGGTCGTCGTGCTTTGGAAGTATGCCAAGAAGTTGAAGGTATGATATATGTTTTGGGAAAACATATGATCGATACTGATTCCCAATGAACAAGACTGAGAAAATTGGTGATCAAACCCTGAAGAAGACAGTGTAAAATTGATCTTAATCTTCAGGTTGATCATAGGTCTTCCAGTATGCAGGATGTACATGTATTAGAAATATTTGAGGGTGATGTGATCATAAACGATTGTATAACCATGACGCTTCCATTCTGAGGGAGTGATGAAACATGTCTTGATTTTAGTGACTCCTCTTATTAGAGAAGCAATCTGATCTTGGTCCAAGTGTTGGACATTGGTCTGAATGAGATTCAGATGCAATGAGAAGATTAGATTTGCAGTCTTGATTTAATCAAGCATATGTGGGAGGTACGTAAGATCTGGATTTGAGATGAGATCTCAACATCCAAGTCACTATATGTGGAACAATACAATCGCCATGTCCTTATCTCCAAGTATCTGCGGAGAACGCACATTATTCTTAAAGAAGTTCAAGAATAATTCATTTGATGAATTATGTATCCAAGCCACAAGATGTTGATAATTAAATAAGATGTAATTATCAAGAATAATATGAATGGGATTCATATTATGAGAATGTTTGTCCAAGATAATTAAATGGGATTAAATTATCAAGGAATACAGATTATGGATAGTGCTATCCATAATATCTGTGTGTATATTATAAATATGATTTATAATATATTAGAGAGAGAGAGAGCACTTTTGTAAATAGCATTTGTTAATTGTTAATGTGAATTGGATTCACATTAAGCAATTAATTGGAAATGTAATTTACAATTTAGTTTAGGCTGTGAATATGATTCACATATTTTTCAATGGCTTGATTGAAATATTCGCAAATTAATTGAGAATTAATTTAGTTGATAATTTTGCAATAAATATATATTAATTAATTGAGAATAAATTTAGTGGATAATATTGCAAATAAATTAAGAGATAATAAGATAAAATAAAAATGGGATAATTAGCCACCATATGAGGTGGCGTCACCCATGAATTAGTCATGGGTGACGTCCCATGATTTTAGGTGGGATATTTTCTCTTTTTAATAATTATCATGTTATCTTGTGATAATTAATTTTTTTGAATTAAATTATATTGATGATAATGCAACATATATTTAATTTAATATAAATTAGTATGTTGTTATTTTTTAACAACAATGATCATGGCCATTGATTTAATATACATATCAATCTAACCATTTATTTTGTATATGCCATGGATTGTGATCCATGAACTTCCAAACTATTATATAAATAAGGCAACCCTAGCCTCTTCAAGTGACAATATACAAGAGTTGTACACACCTACTCTTCTTTTCTCTCTCTTATTCTCGTCCTCTCTCTCTAAGGTGGCTGTCCACCTCGTGCTTTGAGGGAACAAGCAATCGTATCCACGCTGTTGTGTTGTCGCTTCGATTGATCGTGGATCTCCATCGACGAATTTTGTTGGACGAAATCTGGAGATTCAAGGCTTAAATCTTCATCGAGGATTGCGGGAGGAACGCGTCTCATCATCGCACCGTAAGTGCCATCTTTGTAGATCGGACTTGAGTCAGGAGGATCTCTTGCTTTAGAGATCTTGTGATCGCAACCACGCTTCAAGAGGTATTTCTAATATTTTGTGGTTTGATGAAATGATCCAAGAAATGTTCTTGTGATCATGTGGTTTCATCGCTTGATTTAAAATTTTTAATTTCCGCTGCATCTAGAGACTAGTGCGACTAGTAGCCCCGATCGCATGAGATGCGATCAACACGCTTCCGTGATGCGCGTAAGGATTCCTCATATCCTTCAAGAAGAATATAGTGATGCAAGCTGGATAGGGAAAATATATGAGTCTGGGAATAATGGTGTTATTGGGTATGTCTTTACCCTTAGAGGCGGTGCGGTCTCCTGGAGGTCTGTGAAGCAGACCATTCTAGTTCATTCCACCTTTGAGGTCGAGTTGTGTGCTTTGGACGAGGCGAAATTGTTAAGGGAACTTCTTTATGAAATTCCTATGATAGACCATCCAATTCCTGCCATCGCGGTACATTGTGATAATATGACCGCAATTGTCAAGATCAAGAGTTCAAAGTTCAATCAGAAAACAAGAAGACACATACAAATCAGACTTAAGATGTTAAGAGATTTGGTGTCTCGAGGGGTGTTGGCTGTAGATTTTATTGGATCCAAGGACAACATGACATATCTGTTGACTAAGGGACTTGATAGATCTTTAGTCCTAAAGTGTAGGCTTGGGATGAGACTG
This sequence comes from Ottelia alismoides, assembly GCA_037367405.1. Lineage (NCBI taxonomy): Eukaryota > Viridiplantae > Streptophyta > Magnoliopsida > Alismatales > Hydrocharitaceae > Ottelia > Ottelia alismoides. Next base: position 174,497 of record JAZKJV010008851.1, read on the forward strand.
AGACTCATTGGGAGTTCCTCTACAGTAGCAGCCCAACCTATCTGAGTGGAGATCCCACAAAGTAGGTTCAATGTGGTAATAATAAGTTGTTTGGAGAACTAGTTGGCACTCTTAGTTTAATGCTTATGCATGGGTGTCTTATCCCTGGAAGCTTGAGTGCCATTTAAGCTGCAAGTTTATGAAGAGCGTAGGTTCTGAATGGGTTCAAATCTTTGAGCAGGATGTTAGCAGTACATCTTTGGAGAATGCCACCTATGTGAGTATTACTGTGGACCGCAATTAAAGAAAGAGGGTCTTTCTTGAACACACTCATGAAACATGATAAGAGTGTGTGACCTTTAAGAGCACCAACCCTGAAGATATTATTAAGAACAACGCTTTATTGTTTCTACCGTATACTTTAACACTAAGGTCTGAAGTTCAAAATATAGTTCACTTCGTTCCTATTAAAGTGAAAGTAGTAAACTCAGGTAGATGTTCAAAACGGAAGGTATCTTTACTGAAAGCAAAGTGTGACAGCCGAAAGAAGTCTTTTAACTCTCTTTGAATCTCCTTTTCAAATTGGTGAATTCGTGGGGGATTGTTGGATTAAGAATTGTAATTAGACTTTTAATTGGAAAGTCTATATAATTACAATTGAAGTTAATTTAGTTTCAATTGGGAAACCAAATGGCTTGGAGGGAAAGTTGAGAATTCCCTAAATTTGAAACTTGGAAAAGCTTGAGTAGAAGTTTAGTACCATACCTAGTATCTCTAAACTTTTGGTGGGCTTATATAGGAGATCATACCCCAAGCTCTTGTAGCAATAGTAGAGAGGAGGGATGGAGGACCACATGTGCGCGCGCGTTCCGCTTCGTCTCTGTCTCCAGCTCCGGTACCGGCTCGGGCTCGGGCTCGGGAGTGTCAATTCAGATCTCAGATCTCGATACTTTTGCTACGGATTTCATTTGCTAGGTCGCTTAAATTAATTACACATATTTATTTGGATCTGATTTAAATGGTAATTCAACTCGACCCAAACGGATCGTTATGGCCGCGGTTTCGGAAGGGGGGTGTTTTTGGAAATTGAAGATACCGTGCGCTAGGGCACGCGATTCTCTTTTTATACCTCTCCCCCGACGCTGCTTTTCTTCACTCGTAAGAAAAACCCTCTCTCCCTTCGCCTTCTTTGTCCTTCTTTTCTCTCGGCTGTAGTTCTCGGAGGTACATTCGAGGACGATCTAGTCGGTGTGCGTAGACGAAGATCGTGTGCCGTAGTATCCTGGGAGCGGATTGTCAGTACCCTACGCACCGGTATTGTGGGGGCTATATCCTATCTAAGGACAGTCCATTTCATGGACGCTTCAGTGATTTCTAATCTAATCCTTCTTACATTTTGTTTACCGTAAATTGTTTATTACTTTCCTTTCTCTAAATTACGCCCTAATTCTTGTTTACATTTGTTTAATCGGTTCCTCCTTGCATTCTGTAATCGGATAATGAATGAGATGTTGTTAATCATTAACGTTTGTATGTTAATTCACTTGAATCTTTATAACTACGGTTTAATATATGCGATAATGATCCTGCTATCAACATAATCTGTAGCCAAAGTTTTTCATTGCTACATTCTTCGCCACTATGGTAATTTGCTGTAGTGATCCATTTTCGATTTCCATGATCCAACAATAGCAAATTATAAAAATTGAAAGAGCTAAATCATTTTATTGTCGGTTTGGTTAGTACATGGTCCAATTGGGTTGAAACAGATTCGACTTATATTTCATACAGATAAATATGCATTATACTATATCATATATTTAAATGTATATGTAGAATTCACATAAAAACATACATATGAGGTCAAAATTAATAATTTTATAGATAACCATTAAAAAAATAATTGTGACATAGGTAGCTAATTTGGTGCTTCTCTGTGAAGATATCGTAGGAGGTGATGACATGCACAAGAAAGCGAGAAAGAGACAATATTTGATCATTGAAATGCATACTCTCGAAGTCAAAAACATGTAGATCTGGCCAGATTGCGGATCGGGCCTAACGGGTTGAGTTTCAAAAATCTGTGTTTAAAGCTCGCCATGGTCTGTCCATGGATCATTTTATTCTTTTTCCATTGAATTTGTTAATAGGATTTAATATGTATAAATGATTTTATTAATATCATTTATACTTTATATAACTAATATAAGTAGTTTACATGTTACTTGACACGTAAACTATTAAAATTTTATTCAAAACTAGTGCGACACATGAAAAACTTGAAGTGTATCATACCAATATATGTATTATTCAGCTTATATTTATATATATTTTTTTATTTTTTACGAGCATGTCCAAATCTTCTAACCCAAACTCGACTAGGTCGGGCGGTCTGCCCTCCAGCCTGTTGACCAGGTCTAGACATATGTAATTTAAACTAACTTCTTTTAGAAAACTTAGGAATAAGCAAGAACTTGCATTGGAAAAAATATGGAAGGCAAAAAGTTAAACAAGTGGGATTGAGTTGGGACTAGAATATGAATATGGGCGCGGATTGTTTGCTGTAGCCCGCCCCAGCAGAGTCTGTTGCGTTCATGGGGAGCCATTCAATCATGATCGAGCGGTTCCCACGAATTCCTCCTGTGTGTGGGACCAAATCAAAGGGAATTCGTGGGAACCGCTCGATCATGATTGAGCGGCTCTCCATGGACGCAACAGACTCTGCTGGGGCGGGGCTACAGCAGACGATCCACGCTCTATGAATATACTTTTAAGAGTCGCCATTTTCTTTAAAATAATTTCTTTTTCAGCAAAAGAGGTTGTACAAGTGGTTTGGTCCAACTGATTAAAGCGGACCTGATTTTGACAGATGTGCTTGATATCTATTTTTTAAGTAAAAAGTATAGTTTGATTTTTTTTTTCAATTGGTTCTAAGACTAGACGATCAAATTGACGAGTAGTTTGATTTTTAAAACTTTTGATTTGATAAATGGTTTGTAATATATTCAGTTCCAAAAGAACCATACTATTGTTATTAAAACACGGTCGAACTCAGTAACTACATAAAATTAAAACAAAGCATATGTAAAATTTACATACAAATATACATGAATAGTTGATCAAATCAAATTGAACAAAAATTATCAATATAGATATAAATTTAGTAACAAACGTCAATAACCATATACACATCTAAAATGTATAACTACACAATTAAAAGATATATTTATATGTATAAATAAAATCACGCAAATCTATCTCTTGAATATGTGTTTGCATGTATAAATATTTCGAGTGCGTATGCTACAAGTATATACATGCATAAATACATAGGCACACATACATATAGATATATACAAATACATAAATACATACAAATAAACAAAATGGATAAAGATAGATTATGAATTAAGGTATGCCATTAATATCGAAAGAGAGAGAGATGAGACGAGGGATTAGGGATTGAGAAGAGCTCCCCATGAGCGAGTTTGGATCGAGTTCACTCCCCCTCTCGATGGAGGTATATATACAGGACGTATGCTCTGGCGTCATCTGTCACATGCCTCATGCCTTGTCAATTAGGCTCTGTTTGGTTAGTGGGATGGGGTGAGTTGGGGTAGGTGTTTGGATGGTTACGAGGGTTGAGAGATGGTTGGAATAAGGAATGTGATGTGATATGACTTTGATTTGTGATAGATTTCCAACCCATGAGTGAATGGGGATACACCGAGGTACACTGGGGTTCATGGTAGATGGATCGCATGGATACCCGATCCAGTCCACGCGCTCTAACCCTCGGTTCATGGATATCCAATAAGGTTATATGGATCGAGTTACCAACAACATTTAACCCGTTTCTGGTTGGTGCCCCACTGGATATCTCATGTATATCCACACGTGATCCGGTGGTCATGCCCCGTTTGCAGTAGTTGATTCTCCTCCAATATGCAATTGTACATAGAATGGATATATTGGGGTGCTTCGAGCCAGCAAGTCCATCATTGATGCGTCAAGATCTCCTCGTAGGGCTCTGGATTTCATCTAATTAATCTGAAAAATCTATGAGTCCGTAGTTGCATCAGATGTACTCATCACGTCTACATTGGAACTTAAATCCGAGCCCGATCTAGTATAGTGTCGACTGATTAACGACTAATCGCTGATCGTGAGTTTTAAATTGCAATCACTTGTTTGCAGATTCCTTGCTAACAATCCGAGAACATAAGTTCATGGTTGAAAATTGATGAAAAGAAAAGATGAGATGTTCCTCACTATTTCAAAAAATTAATCCAAGGTAGTTAGTACGTCATTACATCTTCAACTGCACATATATTGCTAGATAAATAATTAGCATGGCATTAAATTTTGCTAAAATTCGATCGAATTTGGATTTCGACAAGTCAACGAATCGACATGAAATTTCGACATATGAGACCTTGAGATCTATCAATACATAGGGAGAATCACCAAAATGGCTAAAATATCAGCCGAATTTTGGGTGAACTTCGACCAAAATTTCAGTTCCAATTCGTCACTGATGTGCTATGAAAACCTATATTTAAGACCTTGTTAATTAAGTACAAGGATTTGTACTACAACAAAATCAATTAATAGATTTTAGCTCACGAATGGTTCTCTTTATATGATTTCAAGAGGGATGCATAATTATAATAGTCAAATCATTCCCAAAAACTATTTGATCTGAACATTCATTCAATTATTTTTAACATAATATAACATTTGCATTGCACTTTAAAGTTGTCATTGTCAATTTATTCTTTCCTAAACAATAAAAAACCTCAAAATTATATATTCTCATTATGAATTTATTCGTTTCAATGCACCAAAATAACCCAAAATCTAACAATTTTTTTCACTTAACAATGAAAAATGACAACCCATGTTGTTCTACGGTTAGTAATCCATTAACTTTATTCAAAAACCTTTTTCTCAATGTTACTTATTCCAATACATAGAGGGTACATGCGGGTAATCCATTTTCCGTCTCATCCAATGGATAACCATACATATGGATAACCGTCTCAATTGGAACGGATCAAACCGGTAATATAGTTTGGGTCGGATTATGTGAATGGAGCGGATACCCACCCATGAATACCCTTAACTGGGGTACTCAGTTAGGGCCTGTTTAGTTGCAGGGTTGGGCAGGGTTAGATTGGGCAGGAGTACCTATGTGAATAGTAAACTGTGAGGAGGATTGAGTTGTTTAATTGGAGGATTGGGAAGGATTAGGTTGGCCCAACCCTTCCGAACCCTGCAACCAAACAGGCCCTTAAGGTGTTCCCGGGACTCGACCCCACCACAACCACAGGAGGAGGTTCCTTTCCCACAAGAATATTTCTTGAAAATCGCATATCGTCAATTGTGGGTGCTCTTCATAAAGTTGTCAGAGTGCATTTAAAATCTGCGAGGACACGCCCATGCAATTTAAAAACTCCACGTAGAACATTCCGAAACAGACAAAGTGAATAAATAAATAAATCAATAAATACAAATATATATACTCCCATGGTAAGAGGTGTCAAAAGACAAAAAAAAAGGCCAAACGGGGGCGCCAGAGGTTTGGGAATAAATAAATAAAATAAAGAGCACCCACATAAAAGAAAGGTTTGTGGTAAGAAAAGGCCATGCAAGAATATCAATGAAGGGGTGCGAGTGACGATGCTATGGACGTGATACTTTTATTTATTGCTAAAATTAAGAGGAATTATCGATAATAAAATCTGTCTATTTATCTATCTATCTATCTATATGCAGCTGATGTGGAATAGTCTCTACATCTGTACACGCGGCCTCCACGTAATCCCTCCACGAGCGGCCTTTTCCTGACGTCTTTGCTGATTCGGTTCGTTCGGGGTTTGCCTTCTAGAATGGAATCATCATCCCTTTCTTCTTTTTCTTTATTGGAGACCCTCAATAATATTGCAACTTTATCAGTGCACAAACAAACGAGTACCTCATTTAGCGAAAATGCCCCCTCTTCATTTGTCAGCACTTTTATTTTTAGAAAAAAATGAATACTTTTTCTACCCATACTCTCTTCCATTTTTTATTGGAATTTTTACCCGACAGATCCTGTAATCTTTGTCAATTACTTCTACGACCTTTGAAACATCATAATTCCTCACTCGATCCCGTATAATTGCTAATTCTTATCCTACATATCCTGTGGTTAACCCCCATCCATTTACCAGTTAAAACTAATCATATTCCGGTATGTTCTTTTACATTATACCCATTTCATTTATCAATTTTACATTTAATGTCATTTCCCCTCTCCCTCCTCCTCATCTCCGTTTCCCACGCACTCGCCCTCCCCGCCGTCATCCTGGAAAGCCCACACTCAGCCGCCCCACCTCCCCTGCTCCCCCCTGCCCGCGCCGCCCGAAGCCCGACCTTGTCTCTCCTGCTTCCCCATCCACGTCGCTCGAAGCCTCAGCCGCTGCCGCGTCGCTCGAAGCCCCCACACGCGCGCGCTCGAAGATGGGACCCCCTGCCGTCGCTCACGCTCTCGGCCGCTCAAAGCCCCGCTACTCGCGCTCGAAGACGGGACCCTCGCCCATGCATCTTGAAGCAACCCCCCCCCCCCCCCCCCCTCGCGCTCGAAAACGGGAACCTCACCCAGGAAGCTCGAAATAACCCCCCTTGTGCTCGAAGACGGGACCCTCTCCTAACCCCTCGAAGCCCCCCACCACCGTCCCGCCGCTCGAAGCCCCTCCCTCGACCCCTGCCAACCTCATCCCCTCCACCCCCGGGGACGCGCCCACCACCAACCTCCAGTCGAACCCCACCTCGTCCAACCGAGCCCCCCTCCCTCCCCTCCAAGGCGAGCGCCGCCTCTTCCAATCGAGCCACCCCAGGTCAAGCTACCCTCACTATTTTTTTCTTGGTTTATTCTAGCCGTCTGATCACGGATTGGTTAGATTAACTCGTTTTTAACCCAAGGAAGTTAACTCTATATGTGTCAATTTAACAGTAAGGTTCGTGGGGGTAAGACGGAGCAAGTCTACAGGATCGAGGGATGAATTATGATGTTTCAAAGGTCGTAGAGGTAATTGACAAAGATTATAAGTTCTGTCAGGTAAAAATCCCTTTTCTATTTTATTACGGTTTTCTCCTCTATTTTTTCTCTACTTGGCATGTTGCTTTCCATGTATAATCGGACTCGGAGCGAATCTGAATGAATCTACATGTATTCGGTTTAGTTCATTTATCATTTTTAAGGGGTTGGGTTCATTACGGTCCGACAAGATGAATTGGTGTTCATGTCTGGTTTTACTCAATTATCGTTTACGAAGGTTCGATTCAATTGGTTAATGGTTTAATTCATTCTTTTAATAGTGTCTTTAAGTTTTGTTTGGTATCAAACTTCTTCCAATGTATGTTATGTATACTTCCTTGTTATAATCAAACTTCCGTTAAAGTTTGTGTACGTGATTTAGCTCATTTAATCTTGATTAAAGTTCATTAAATATATAATTTATATTTGATAATGATGGAAAAATATATTGAAAATATTCGACTACGGAAATTTTGTGTGGCCATGCATCTAATGAGTAATGAGCCAATCGTTCTAGATCTGGATATTTCCAAACCACATATTGCATAGCCAGTTCCTAACCCTAACTACTCACCTTAAACAAATCTCAAGCTTACTTAACCCCGTAAAATGACACTCAGGTCCTCGAGAAATATATTAAATCACACTCGAGTTAAGTGTTAGAGTATGCATCACATGTATAGATAGGTAATTGGATCCCTCCTACGTTCAATTACCACGTCCACATGCTTTGTCCCATATCTATTGTGAATGAGATTTGGCCTTACTGGTGGGGTTATATAAGAAGCTCGACACCACCTATAGCAAAAAGAGAGAGAGAGAACAATAAAGAACACCTGACTCTTGAGAGGCCTTCTACCGTGGTTTCATCTCGCTTCTTACGGAGTATGGTTCAACGTTAAATACCGATGTTCTTTTCATGTCTATATTATTTTATCTTTGACACGCTTCCGCACTATTATTTTCTACTTAATATTCGATATTGGAAGATTTATTATATGTTCATGATTTGTTTGAGATTCGATTGATAGAGCATATTATATTATTGGATATCCTTGAAGATTTGTGTTTGAAAATTATTATTATTCATGTTGGAGTTCCATTCAAGAACAAATTCTAGGGTTTCTTCCGAAACCCTAATTTTGTGCCGATGCTAACATGTTCATTCTGATTACTCATTTATTCAAGTTCTGGAAATCTAAAAGTCTATTATACGTAAGTTCTGAAGATTATATGTTCCAATTCAAGTTCTGATTCAAACTTGAGAAGGATTTCATCAAAACCCTAAATCCATGCTATCCTCGAAGTTCATGCATAATCATCAAGGTTCCATCAAGAATCTGGAACCCCAATTCTCCATGTAGTCGACATTCAGTTCCTAGTATCTCTTGTCGCACCGTTGTAGATCTCCATGTGCATGAAACACAAGGAGATTAGAACCCTAGTCAAGGGCACATGTGGTACAACCCACGCCTCCAGGAAACCTCCTCTCATGTTGGTGACCCTAGATCTCTAGACCTTCACCCTATTGCGACATCACAGAACCATCATACGCATAGTAACCTCCAGATTGCATCGACCTCAATTAATGCCACCACCGATGAAGAAGGGCCCCAACCCTGCACATACTACTCTCTCTAAGGAGGACCTAATGAGATGGCAGTGATCTAATGAAGTTATGCGTAAAGAATTTGTAAATATTTTGATATCAAAATTATGTATATAGTACAAAATTTTTGTAAAATGTTTGAAAAACAAAGTTTGCAAAAACCATTGTGTAAATGTTTGTAAATAATTTGCAAAACTTCATGCATTCAATCATTCAAACATTTTTCAAAAATTTTGTGCATTTTTAAAAACTTGCATAAAAACATTTTTGTATATATTTGTATAGTTTTTCTGAATCATAGTTAACATTTAAACTGACCTGGAATTAAATTGAAAAATATAGCTTGGTTAAGACCTTAATCCACCTAATTCTAAGAGGAACCTTATAGGGCTTAGGGTTAGGACTTTTCAAGTCCATTTGGGACTTAATTCTTTAAGTCCACTAGGCTATGATCATATGTCATCTTGATGAGCCTAAGTAGAACACTTAACAACACACATATGACTCTCATAGACAATGGCTTTACTTGCACTAGCACCTTAGACCTAGCTCCCCATGGATGAGGTGGTGAGGATGCAGTTTCCTTTGGCTTGGGGTAGCATATGACGGTAGTACTTCTAGGCAGAACCTCTCTTCTTCTTTTAGTGAAGGAAGTGCGTCTCAACTTGATCTGGTGGTGTTGAGGTCTAAAGATAGGAGTTGTGGGTTGTAATAAAGCTTCAAAAGAGGGATAGTCTACTGGCTCAGGAGTAAAAACTCCTTATGTATATATGATGCACCATGTAGATATGTTGTACATATGCACATAAAAAAAATGTGTGCAAAGAAAGAAAAACTCCAAAAAAAAGTGATGGGTCTGATTGAAAATAAAATACCCACCGGAGTGTCTATAGTCAAATAAAGCAAAGCTTATGTTACACATACTCATCTCATGAAGCTTGCAACGGGAGACTTAGATACGTTGGTTGGGCTCCCAAGGATACATGGCTACACTGGTTATGGTCAATTCTCTTCTTCCTCCTCTTCTTGAGCTGGTTAAACTTGAACTTAGAAGGGAATACCCCGCTCCTCGAGGAAAGAGCTGCTAGACTAGGGCATTAGAGTTACCTTGTTGGGGAGGGATGTCACTTTGCCATTTCTGAGGTGGGGAGATACATATCACTTACACAGTACAAGAAAAGATTCATGGTCATTAGAGTTTGTGTGTGTAGACTTGTTCTGATATGGATTATTGAGGAGTTTGACTATAGATTGGTGGAACTTAGAGGCTGTTAAGTTTTAAACCTGAGTCCAAATAAGGTTCCGACAAACTAATAATCCAAAGGTCTGACTAAGCTTCATACTTCAATTTAATGGAGACATGTTTAGTAATCAGCCTTGATTCACCTTCTTTTTCTTCTTTTTCTTTCTCTTTTCACTTCTTTTTCAAATAACTGTTTGCTAAGGGACTAGCAAAAGTAAAGTATAGGGGGTGATGAATACTCATTCATCACTTTTTATTCTTTATTTTGGCTACTTATCTTGGCAAAACATCATGCATATAGTTGTAAATACAATAAATTATAAATAAGCATGCATTTGTTAAATATCAATAATTAGCATGTATTTGTGCAAAAATAAAAGAATAAAGAATAAAAGAAAAGAAGTAAACATTTAGAATAAATATTGAGTGACCTAATCCCAAGAGAAGGCCTAATATGAGCCTGATCGTCAAATAAAATAAGTAGAGAGAAATAGTACCACTCTATCTTGTGTATATTCCTTCTTATATGTATATATTTTATTTTCACAAAAATAAAAATGTATCTATATTCCCTTGAATATATTTCTAAAAATAAAATAAAAATTAGAAAAATAAAATAAAAATAAAAATAAAAATAAAATAAATTCTCTCTCACCTTGTATATAACACATGTATATATGTATCATTACCTATTTATTTTACACTTGTAAATAACCAATAAAAATAAAATAAAAATCATTTTATACTCCAAATAATATGTTGAAAATAAATAAAATATAAAATTGGGGTATTTATATAAAAATAAGAAAATAAAAATAATTATATAAAATACCTAGGTATTTTATACCTGTATATAATATAATATAATGTATATAGATTAAAGTATTTTTCATAAAAATAAATAAAAACAACAAAAAATAGTCGAAAAGTAATAAACATTTTTCATTTTGAACTTTTTTATTTTTAAATCATTTTCTATTTTTAATTTATTTTACAAATATTTTTGACTGTGCTATTTTCTGATTGGTCTAGGAGGAATGTTGACTCCGGTCAACATCCCCTCCCGGACCCTCCGGCGCCTGGATCCGAGTTTCGCTTCATTTTCTCCCAATTATCCCATTCAGATCTGGCTCGTTCTTGCCCCGATTTCATCGCCCGCTTCTCCCTCGTGGATCAGCGATCCTCACGGATCCTTAGGGAGTCGCAGATCATCTTTGGATTGCACGCTCCATCCGATTCTCTCCAGCCACCTGGGAAGGCCTATAAATTCTTCATTCCATTCCCCAGAGCAGTAGCTCGTGCCACATACTCTCTTGAGACCCTAGACCTCTTCCCCTTGATGACAGCAACAGGAGGAGCATCTTGGTGATCGGAGAGAGCCGATGCCGTCGATGCTCAAGCTTCGTGGTCGGAGTTCCACCGTGACGATTCTCCCCCGTCTTCCGCAGCGAGATCGAGGCAAATAACCCCTTCGGCTTCTTCCCTTGGAGCTCAGGATCTCGTTAGGTCCTTAAGGTAAACCCTTCACCGTTCCTAGCTCCCCTATCTTCCCAATCTTTCATTTGCCACCTTCCGCCGCTCCGCCAGCTCCGACCCGCCGGTCGGAGCCTCACCGTCACCCTCCACCCGTTCATATCGACTCATCCGGCCACCGTCACCCTTCTTGCGCATCCTGCTCACTCGAACCTTGGTTGTACGAGCTGAGATTAGGCTTTAGGTTTCCTTCCTCATTTGCCGGAAACCCCCGACTCCACCCACTGTCGCTTCCCTTTATTTCAAGTCAAATAACCTTGACCGGAGTACTCCTCCGAGTCAGAGCTTTACCCTACAGGTCTTCTCGCGCGTGGATTCACCCCACTTCGCCTCCATCCAGCTTTTGCCGGAGCTAGCCTAGGTCACATCCACCTTCCAGGAGACCCGACCAGTGGCAAGCTGATCAGACCCGCCCATCCGATGCGGAGGAGCCTTGCAAGTCAACCACCGTAGTCCGACCGTTCATCGGGGCGCCCGATCACCGTTGGTTCTCCAGTGAACTTCGCCCGGGCGGAGTTCGTCCTGCATCCTTCTCAGTCGTTGGATCACGCCCGTCGCCCAGATTTTATCACAACCGTCCAGTGCCTGTCCTTGCCAGGTCGTTAGATCTGACATATAACGGGCTCCGTATGCCCACGTTCGCACCCTCAGGACCGCCTTTGGATTCACCAGCTGTCAGCGTCAAAGCCACACGTTGCCATCCAATCAGAGCGCAACACCTGTCCCCCCCACGCGCGATGCACGGGCGGCTGGGTAATTTGCTTCATTTCCACTGCATTTATTTCCTTTTATAGTTTAATCTCTAAAACAAAAGTTACATTGTGGACCATTTTGCATATTACTCCCTGCATTTTCCTGTATTTACATTTCAGTCCTGTTTGTATATCCTCACGTGGATCGTCACTAGTAGTTGGTTAATTGCAGTCAGTGCCCTGGATTTCTTCTCTGTTACATTTTGAAATTATAGTTTCATTAATTGCAGTTATACCCCTGTGCGTATTTTTTATGACATGTGCTGAAATTTGTGTGAAAATTACAGCAGGGGCTTTATAGTTTATACGTGTGTTATAGTTTAGCCCCTAGAACATGTTTTTGTTGCGATTTGGTCCCTGTGTGCCGTGCCTCTTGTATTTGATTTAATAAATAGCAATTTTTATCCAAAAATCATAAAATTTCGACACATGTCTCTTGTCATGGTGTATGAATTTATGTGATTTTTGGTTGCATTGTGTTTTTATTTAATATTTTTAAAAATTCAAAAACCTCAAAAATGGCTACTTTCTTTTTTAAAAATCAACTAAAAATTTTAAAAACCCTCTAAAAAATTTAAAAAAAATCACCAATTGTTTATTTTGAGTTGCGTTTGCTTCAATCCAAATTTTGTTGTATTTGCATTTATAAACCATAAAAATTGAAAAATGATGAAAACCTTAGAAAAATCAATAAAAATTCATAAAAAATAAAAAATATATTTTCTTCTTCTGTAGTTAGCTTTTTGTTTATAGTTTATCATAAAATTGTTGCTTGAATTTTATAGGCATTTTAAGTATTTTTAACTTATCTTTAGATTCGGACTGTATACTGTTTAGCATTCTTGCCTTTGTTTCATTTTTAGAAAATTAACTAAAATTAGAAAAGTTCAAGAAAATTTACAAAACATATGAATATTTTAAAAACCCAAAAATATTTTTATCTGAATTTTCTGGGTATTTTCGATGCTTTAAATAATTAATTGTTTGTGTCCTTTTGAGTCCTTTTAGCATTTTTCCTAATATTAAAAATTCTAATTTTTTTGAAAAATATAAAATCCACCAAATTCTTAATATTTGGATTCTTGACTACTTCGTAGCCTACGCATACCGTGCTCCTTGTGTTCGACCCTGGTAGCTATACCAGGTAAAATAAAATAGCGAGACCGCTATTTGTTTGCTTGATTGATTTATATTTATTGTGGTGGTCTTCTTTCTTCTTGTTGAGTCCGGTCCGGGTGGTTGAGGTCGCAACGACCTTTGATACCATTCTACCTTAGTCGCTTGGTTCTTCGGCTCATCAGAATGGTGCCGTTGCCGGGGAGCACAACTTAGTAGTCGGTTTCCTTTTTGTGTGATTTCTTGCTTATTGTTTCTTATATATTATTTTAAATAACTGTGGACTGACATAATTTTGTTCTGACTTTCTTGCGAGGGTCCGATGGGAGAGGCCGGCTATCTTCGGAGAGCCGAGACACCCACGTGACTTGGGGGCGGCTTATTTCTGCATCAAGCCGCACGAGAGCGTAGGAGAGGAGGAGCAGAATTTTTGGGAGTCGTAGTATAACTTAGCTTAGATTTCATTATTGCACTACTATTATTGTAATATTACTGGATAGATACTCTCAGACTTGGTTATTGCTTCGGGGTATGTTTCGCCGAGCACCTGTGTGCTCGGAGGACCTCACCGCGGGTTTTTTGCCAATTTTGATTTTCTACCACTTTTACTTCTTATCTGATTTTCGAAGGTTTGGCTCTTAGATTTAGGATTTTCCGTGACTGTGACCTAATTAATTAAGTCCCAACCCTAACTATCTGCATGTTCCTATAGATCGATAATTGAACTTAATTAATTAACTTACAAAGAAAAAGTTAGTTTAGTTAGGCTCGAGTCCACGTGCCGTGAAGAACCACATACAACGCGTGCAGAATCCGTTGTGGCGGACACCGAGTGGTTCCCAAGATCGGACTCAGGACATAGTCTGATTAGCTGGCTATTGTGCTTATCGTGTAGAAATTTCTTCATATAAGGCTGATTTCTTCTTGTATCATATAGGTAGTTTAAATTCAGTCTTTATTTTATGCGCGGATCACCCTGCATGTAGAGAACTGGAGTCAGGTACGCATTTCTTACTCTGCATGCATCATCCTGTTTGATCGCACATCAGTTTTTTCGCTTTCTCCCCTTGTTTTGGATTTAAAATAAGCAGGAGAATCGAAAAATTCGTTAGGCGTTGTTTGCTTGAAAAATACCTAAAAAAGAAAAACTATAAAATTGGGACTGCTATACTCACTTGATGTTAAAAGACACCTCATTTAAAAATTTATCTTGGGAGAGTAACACCATTATTATATGGTTTGGATGAGCGAGAGAGTGACCTGTACACTAGGATAGAGCCATACCCGATCTCTTGGCAGACTACCGGTCTTTTATATGGGATAGTCTGTTAGGAGCATTGGTTTCCTATCAGCTCGCTTAATCGCTCTGAAAGACTGTCTTATCACCTAATAAAACTGACAAGATAACCGACCGAGCCTTTATGGTTTTCAGCTCTGCGTCGAGTAGGTGAATTGGGGGTTTGCTTTCTGATCTTGTGTGTTTCTAGATCTCATCCGTATTACTCGCCACATCAAGATGATGGGCAGGAGATCCCTTAGGCAACCTCTGGTTGCACCGCTTTCGAGCACTCCAGCCCATTCATCTAGGTTGGTTCGTGAGAGCCGAGAGCCGCTCTTCAAACCCAAGTTTGACTCCTCCCTGTTCCCCCTTGACCACCCTTCTACCAGTCCTGAGGTGTCCGAGCAGAGACCGCAGCAGACAGATGATTTATCAGCACCTGAGTTTGGGTCTTTTACCTTTGCAAAGACCATGGCTAGCAGCGAGGAGCGCACCGATAGACCCAACGGAGCTCAAACGTACGTACTTGGTCATGATGCCATCAACTCCACCCTGTTAACCTCTCTGGAGACCATGCAACGTCATATCAGAGACCAGGGGGCTTTCATGATGGATATGCAAAGAGAGTTGGAGCAGTTGAGAGCCGCTAGAGAGGATCGCAGAGCTGGTGGAGGCAGAGGACCAGAGATTCCTGAGGGTAGAGTCCCTGAGGAGCCAGCACAACCAACAACACGTGCACGACGGATGAGGGAGTTGCACAACCCTGGTACAACTCTCACCCACAGATGGATAGTGTTGCTGGCCATTGCGGGAGACTTCAAGTTCCTGCCTCAGATGATTCAGCTTCTTCCCCGCTTCCACGGACTCGCCACTAAGGGGCCTCATCTCCATCTCCAGGAGTTTAAGATGATCTGCAGTACTGTCCACGATTGCCTTGTGGACGAGGATATCATTCAGATGATGGCCTTCCTTTTCTCCATTGTAGACAGAGCAACCAACTAGCTGAAGCATCTAGGGAGATTTGTCACTACATGGGAACAATTCCAGAACGAGTACTTGAAAATACTATCCACTCGGCCGGACCAATGTAGCCAGGGCCTTGATCAGCAACTTTTCCATGCTCCCCAACGGGCAGTTTCACGAGGCATGGGACAAATTCAGGGAGCTCATAGACCGGTGTCCCCACCATGATATATCCAAGCCCAATCTCGTCCAGAGTTTCTTTTGCGGGATTACACCAGAGCTGCAGGGGCTAGTCAATGCATCATGTGGGGGATTATATTTTGCCAAGGATGACGATCAGGTCTGGGCCATCTACTAAGAGATGGCAGAGAACTACACGGTGATGTCTCAGATCCGATTGTACACTCAGGGGAAGCCCCAGCCACAGGCCGTGTCCTATCAAAGGATAGCACGGGTTGATGACGGTCTATCTACATCATCAACAACCGCAGCACAGATAGAGTCGACGGCCGCTGATATGAGGATTATCAGCGAGAAGTTGGAACGGATTGAGTTGATAGAGAAGAAGCAGTGCCAGGGCATGTCTCAGATAGATCAGATGGCACAGACACTGAGTGACCTGAAGACCCATATCATGTGTCTCCAGGAGGTACATATGGCTTCTTAGCCCCATCTCAGGTCACGGGCAGATCCCGGTAGCAGCGGCAGCTCGTCCCAACACTCTAGCTAGCCCAAACAGGTTCACCATGTTCTGGCAGAGTGGTATCAACAACCACAACAGTACTATCAGCCACCACCATCTCAGGACAATCAGATGGTGGTCTACCAGTCGGATCAGCCCCTGGCAGTCCTTCCCCCACCCACTTACGAGCATGAGCCGATGATGGATGTCAACGGGATCTGGTATGACCGACCTCAGCCTGAGATCCGACGAGACTGATGAATACCAATTCATCACTCTTTATTCTTTTATTTTAGCTACAAAACCCTTGCAAAACACATGTAGATATGTGTAAATAGAATAAATTACCAACATGCATGCATTGTGTAAATTACAATAATTAGCATGTTTTTGTGCATAAATAAAAGAATAAAGAAATAAAAGAAAACGAGGGAAAGATTTAGAATAAATATTGAGTGACCTAATCCCAAGGGAGGGCTCAGTATGGGCCTGACCGCAAAAGATCCCAGGTAGAGAGAGATAGTGAAGCTCATGTGTGTACATATACCTATGTATATAAATAAAAATTATTTCCTCTTATTAAAAATAAAAATGTGTGCTTATTTATTTGAACATATTTTTAAATATAAAATTACAATAAAAATGGGAAAAACAATATAAAAATAAAAATAAATAAAATTCCCTTCATCATTGTACATAGACCTTGTATATAGAATAACCTATCTATTTATTTTTCCTTTGTAAATAATTAATAAAAATCTAATAAAAATATTTTCACATTCCACATTTCATGGTGTAAATAAATAAAATAAAAATACAATAAAAATAAAATAAAATAAAATCAAAACCCACCTTGTATATATACCATGTAAATATGTATATAAAAGTATTTATTTAGCCCTTGTAAGTAAATAATAAAAATAAAATAAAAATATTCTTTTATTCCAACTTTTATTCTATAAATAAATAAAATATAAAATTGGAATAATTGTACAAAAATAAATCATTAAAAATAAAAATAAAAAATAAATACATGTAAGTACCTCTATATAATAATAATATACTGTAAATACATAAATTATTTTTCAAAAATAAATAAAAATCACAAAAAAATAATTTGAAAATAAACAAACAATTTTCATGTTTTAACTTTTGCGAAAATAAGTCATTTGCTATTTTTTATTGAATTTCCAAATCTTTAATAAATGGCGGATTTTGATTGGTCCACGGGGGATGTTGACCCCCGGTCAACTCCCCCTGGACCTTGTCCCCGCTGATCTTGCGTCCGACCCGACATTTGTCGAATTTTCCAGACGTGATCCAACCTCCAAATATCCAAACCCCGGGCTCCAATTGTTCCCTGTAGATCCGAGACCGTCGCCCGAGCTTTTGCCTAGGGGTCCATGCTTCACCAAGCCGGACCCGTCGCCTTCTTCTCGGACCTGCAGGGGTATATAGCCCCACCTCCGCCGCACAATTCCCTTCATCCTTGGCTGTGCCTCTTCATCCCAGGACCTCTACCTTATCCCCTGAGTGACAGCTTCGTCAGAGAGGTGTCGAAGAGAGGAGAGGAGACCTCCAACTATCGATCCAGAATCGTCTGCCGCCGTGCGCCGCCGCGAGGTGCGCCCAAGCCTCGGGCATCGACGTACCTTCGAGGCTACAACCCAGAGCTCGCCAAGCTCGTCCCCAGTCGACTGCATCCACCAGGTAGATCCGATTCCCCTTGGTTTTCTTTAATTTCATCTTCCCCCAATTCGCTCCGCCGCCATCCCTCCTCAATTCCGCCCACTCCAATCACCCATTTCATCATCGGAAACGACCGTCACACTCGCGAGACTCCTACTCACATTCTGCACCCACCCACTCCCCTTGGTTCGCCCCGGAACCAAGGCCCGACCTCCACCGTCGTCGCCTCGCCGGAGGTCTTCCATTCCGACGCACCCGACCCCTATTCCGCCCTAACCGGGTCGAGGCAGTTTGCCCTCGACCCATGAAGCATCCTAGGCTATTTTGTAGGTGAATGAAATCCATCTGAGGGTCGCGACGCTCGAGCCCAGGAGCTTTGCTCCTCCGACATCGCCGGACCGCTCCGGTGGTCTCCGGTCTCATCGGAGGTGTCCTTCAGCTGTGGAGCACTTTGGCGGAGCTTTTCCCTACATCAGCAGCTTCAGAGGAGGCCCCCACCGCGCACACGGAGCCGGCGAAGCTCACCGGCGAGTTGTTCTTGGAGGATCCTTCTCCGCTGTTGGATCAACCCTTCGCTCCAGACACGATCATACCCGTTCATCTGAGGAGCTGCAGCGACCGTTCGATTCTTCTAGGGCTTGATCCCAGCCGTCCGTCCAGACGAAGAGGCGCCCATCATCTCAGCCTTCCGATCATCCACGTGGCTTTTCTTTGGCCGTCCAATAATTAAGGGGTAAATTGTTCTTAGGCCCCTGCTCCTTTGGTTTTTGCTCTATAGTCCTGTAAATATATAGTTTAGTGTTTTTATTTTCTGGATATTTACACTCTGGACCTTTATATTTTCCCTATTTGCATTTTCGTCCTTCTATATGTGGACCACGTGCATCGACACGTGAGGTGGTGGTTTATTTGCATTTTGAGCCCTACAGTTTCTTTGTGCTATGGTTTGAATGTTTTAAAATTGGAATGACACATATACCCCTCCGTGCCTGAAACACGTGCCCCGCGCGTGATTTGTTGGACAATTTGCACGAGGGGCCCTAGGTTTTCTTTGTTTGTTATTGTTTGGCCCCCAGAATTACTTTTTCTTTCATTTTGGTCCCTATGCATTGTGAGCCTCTATTTTATTTAAATAAAATAGCAAATCAAGTCCAAATTGCGTGAAATTTGGATACGTGGCTCCTGGCACTGTGTAAAAATTTCACCGAAAATTTGGAACATTTTTTGAGGTGTTTTGATATTTTTAAAAATTCAAAAACAGTAGTTTTTTCTTCTGTCCAGTTTAGAAAATCATAAAAAATATAAAAACTATTTTAAAAATTCTAAAAAAATTAGGTTTTGTTAATTTTGGTGTGTTTGATTTTCTGTGAAATTTTGGCTATTTTTGGATTTATAAAAACCTTAAAAATTAAAAACCCTTAAAAACTCATAAAAATTTAAAAAATTGTATAAAACTCAAAAAAATAATAAACTCTTTTCCTGAATTTTCCTTGTTGTTTCTATTTCTCATAAAAATTACCTCCTAGCTGTGAAAGACCCATTTGATATTTTTCATGGGACTTTGAAGTCTGGCTGGACAAATTGCTCCTGTTTCATGGGTGTGTCTTCGAGCGAAGACAAGTTTCTTCTCCGGCGAGATCCACGGCAAGCTCTGCCGTGTCGCAGCCTCCCTCCGCGAAGCTGCGCGAGCTCGGGACCCTACCGATCCCTCGAGCGAAGACCTGGAGCTCAAATCTGAGCTCCATTCCCCAGGTAACCCCCTCCATCATCTTCTGATCTTCTCCTTAATTTTTCCTTTGACTTCTCCTAATTTATTCGCTGTCCACCGTTGTTTCCTCGCTTCACCTTCATCCCTCCGAGCTCCACGACGGAGCTCCGGTCCTCGTGCTGTCATTATCTTCGTCCATCACCGTAGACCACCTTCGCTCGACGCCAGCTCCGCCACCTGGGCGGAGCTCGATCACCGGATCCATCTCACTCCACCTTAGGCCTCACATTCCACCTTGCACGAATCCACAAGCACACGCACGCCTCGGCTATCCCCTCTAACCCCCTGCAGGTACACCCATCTGGACTGGCCGGAAGCTCGTCGGAGCTCCCTTCGAGCTTCACCGGCAGCGTGACCCAGACCTCCTCGCTCACTCCTGAGGGCACAGGAGGCTTCGTCGACCACCCACGCGTCTTCTGGAGCACCTCCGACTCGCCATCGACCTCCACCGACGACGGGTAGGAAGGGCGGAGCAGCAGCCCCTACGCCGGAGTCCCGCCTTCTCCTCCGCAGGAGGCGGAGAGCCGTCGAGGAAGAAGCTCCAAGAGCCGCTCGATCATCTTGATCGAACGGCCCGCAATCAGCCGCGTCACCCGCTACCGGAGCAGCCAAAGACCGTAGGATCTTCCTTGATCCCACGATCAGGAGAACGCCACGTCGACTCCTTCAACCCCGATCGACCGCCGTTAGATCTCTCCAGATCTGACGGATTCTGAGTCCGCCACGCGTCTTCACCGCTCCCCTTTGGATCTATCTTGATCCAAAGGCCCGCAACCCTCCACGTCGACAGATACCGAGCCTCAGCTCCAAGCCTAGGCTCGGGCGACCCGAGGCTACTCCGAGCCGCAGTCCGGACCTCCAGAGAGCCCGAACCTCGCTCCGAGCCACCGCAGCCCTCCGAGCCTAGGCCGCCCACGTGAGGAGCACGTGCGGCCTGGGTAAATTGCACAGAAGCCCCTGGAGCTTTCCAAAATTGCAAAGAGGTCCCTGTGAAGCAGACCTCACGTGAGGAGCACGTGCCCTGTGGAGAATTTGCACAAGAGTCCCCCACATTATAGGTAATTGCATTTTAGTCCCTGTCTGCATATTTGTTTATTGAAATTTTAATTTCCTGTATTGCATTTACACCCCTGTGTTTGCACGCATCCCTAGATTGCATTTTACATCATTTTGAAATTCTAAAAATTGCATTTTGTTGGAAATTTTGTCCTCTGTCTATTGGTCCACGTGTCATCTTTTTGTAAGTTCATTTGAATTATTAATGAATTAATTGGTGAGTTGTTGACATATTTTGCCCAGTGACACCTTTTGATTTATAGTTAATTCTTTGTGCTTCTAAAATTCATCAAAAATTCACAGTAGCTTAACGATATCATTTTTAGCATACCATAAAAATTTCATGGCATTTGCACGCATATCGAGGCCTCAATAAATTGTTGAGTGATTTTCTTAGATTAATTTTAATTAATTCATTTCACAGTGAAATTAAGTTCTGTTAATTTTTCTAGATCCCTTATCATTAGAGCCACCTAGGATAATTTTAGTTCTTGAAAAAATTGTGTTTTGATATTTATTAAAAATTAAATACTGAAAATAACTCTGTCTGTTCATTTAATTCACAGTAAATTTATTTAGTGTCGAAAAATTCCAAAAAAGTTAGTGTAGGTCATTTTCATCATCATTAACCATTTGGCCAATTTTCATAATTTTTGGACTTCATTTGATACCATAATTAAATTGAACATCAAATTGGCCTGCATTGTCTACATAAGTCTGCATAAAAAAATTAAAAAGACCAAAAAAATTACTCCTTGAAAATCACACACTTGGATCCTTGCTTAAATTCACCTAAGGATACAGATGCCTCCCTGAGATCGACCTTGGACTCCACCAAGAAAAAAAAGTTACCGCTTAAAATTAACTTTACATTAATCGATAAGTGGTTTTTGATTAACCCCTCGTATCCGACTACAATGAATCACTTTAATTAATTTGGACATTAAATTGACCGAATTAACTAAGGGTGCGGGAGATTTATCAAAATGGCGCCGTTGCCGGGGAGGCACGGCTTAGGTTAATTTTTAGCAAATTTTTGAGTGTTTGATTTTCCTTCCCCGGGTAGTCTGACCCCCGGTTTTCTTGTAATTATTTTCTCCCATTTATTTTTGCTTTATTTTATTTTTGTGTAACTCTCTGACCTCCAATTATTTTTTGTGCGAGGACCGCGAGAAGTCGGCGACGCTTCGAGACTTAGCATTTAAAAATTTTGAGTGAAAGAGAGGCTTTGTAATTACATTTTATTTTATTTCCTTTTCTTTCGCATCATTTCCAGCGGTTCCCGTTTGGGATCTCGCGTGTGTAAAGATAGTGAAACTGTGTCCCGTGTGCTGTGTGGGTGAATTGTAACTTAGCTTGCACTAGCGGCTCCTCGAGCCACTCTAGGACTTGTTTGTGCTCGTAATCAATAGGACCACACAATACACTTAAAAGACGCACCTAGACCGCAGTACTTAGTCAAAATTAAACTGTTCTTCACGCTAATAGAACTGCCTGTCTAGGCGCGGCTTTTCATCGCTTGCATTTGCATGTAGAGTAAAGTTTTCAATTCTGTTTTGCATCCTGCATAAAGAAAGCGAAGGGATCACTGTAAGTACTCTCTACTCAGCATACGCATCATCGATTTCAACTTGCATCGGCTTTTCTCGATTTCCCCCTCCTATTTTCTCACTTAAATTAAACAGGAAATTGGGACTGTCCGATAGGCGTGCTTTGTGGTGGACTAATTAAAGTGATAACTTAACTTAAAATCGGGACTGCTAAACAGTATTGACAAAAAAAGAGAATAAAATTTGAAAATTGATTGCGGGAGATTAATCCCCGACCCTGTTTTCAGGCTGAGTGAGGGTACTTGAGTGTGTGTGAACACCTTAAGGCAGAGCCCAAATCCCCGCCTTCCATATCACGAGCCAACTGATCTTAGCAAATATCATGAGTGGGATACTTTTAAGCTCATTGACAAGTACCAAGTAGTCTCCGCCTTCGCGGGTAGATAGGGGCGAACCAGCGGTACTCTGCGACAAGGCCTAGCTTTGTCAGCCTCCGCCTGCTTGCAGGTAGATAGGGGCACGTCATTGAGTCCCCACTCCGGATAGGAGCGCAGAAAGGGAGGATCGGCGGTATCTTAGGCGACAGGATAAACAGGGAAGACGCATCCGGCTCTAAGCCGACTTCTCTCTAGGCTGCGTAATCCTTGCTATCTTGTTTGAAAAATCACACTTAAAAATTACAAGATAAATTGGACTCAACTTTGAGTCCTTCACTGTGTTGAGTGTGAACCCAGGGTCTTGGATTGTTCTTGTTGCTTGCTTCAGTAGGAGTAAAATCCTATCTTCTTCCCTCTTCATCAAGATAAGTGATTGGGGAGATCTCGACGCACTATTCACTGATCTCTCTATGAGTCCCCCAAGTAACTCGTCTTTCTCGGTCCGAGCGCACCTTGGACCACCCAGGACTCATGACCCTCTTGAGTCCTGGTTCCCTCATGCTCAGGGTGGTTACTCTCAAACCAACCCTTTCATCTCCTCCGAGATTATCGAGGAAGATCATCGCCTTGGTAATCTTTTCCTTGAGTTATCCTCTGACATCGACCTTACTTTCCCCCCAAGACTGGAGGACGAGATGCCGCCAAAAGTACCACCAGATGAGGAACAAATAAAACAGATTCTTGCTCGCCTCGCTGAAGCCGAACAGAAGAATGCAGATCTCACGGCGCAGATGGGACAGATCATAGTGGCAGAAGGAATCGACCGACCAATGGTTGATACCTATAACCCGGCGGAGAACGAGATTCAGAACTGGTTGGCACCTGCAGTTCCCGCCCAGGCATTTGAGCTGAAGCCCCACTTCCTTAGTCTGCTTCCGAAGTTCAACGGAAACCTTAATGAAGAACCATACACTTTCCTCCGTGACTTCGAGTTGGTGTGCAACAATCTTAGCCATCCCAATGTTGGCCAAGATTATATTCGGCTGAAGGCCACCCCTTTTGCCTTAGGTGATAAGGCGGCTCATTGGTTGAAAAACTTAGGGGTGGTATGCAATACCTGGATGCAGTTCAAGGACCTATTCTTGAAAAAGTTCTACCCTCTCAGTAGGACAAACCAGATGAGAACAAAGATCGCCAGCTTCGCCCAAGGACCTAGTGAGCCTTTCCATGATGCTTGGGATAGGTTCAATGATTTAGTACAGAAATGCCCCTGCCACAACATTTCAAAGGCGATCTTAGTCCAGACCTTGATCTGTGGTTTAACCCCAGAGATGCAGGGGTTAGTCTGCGCCGCCTGTGGAGGAAGCTATCTGAACAAAAACGAGCATGCTGTATGGAAGATCCTAGAGCAGATGGCGGAAACCGGCAGGTCACAGGCCACAAGGGCCTATCAGTTGTCTCCCTCAATCTTATCCAATGAGACAACTAGAAGGACTGTTGCAGATCTGACTGAGGACCTCATCCCCAGCATGGGGATGATAGCCGACAAGCTTACCATGGTGAAGCAGATCCACAAGAGAGTCGCGGAGATGGAATCTCTTTCGAGCCTTCCCAAGAAAGTGGAGGAACTCTCTGAAAAGGTAGCTAAGATCAAGCTACCCACCCCTTCTGCACCACCTGTACCTGTACACCGAGTCCATCTTGTACAGGAACAGGCACCGGGGTCTCAGAGCAGCTGGGATCAGACTTATACCCAGCCGAACCATCATGCACCCCCGCCAGTGGAAACGGAATACGAGGAGCCACCGCTTGTATACGAGATTAATGGGCTTTGGTATAGCCGTGACCCGCTAGTCGGGCAAATCGAGATGGGGAAGGATCAGGCACACCTCCCAACCCCAGTCTACCAAGAGACCAGGCCCGTCACAGTCCCGCGATACCAGTCCATGCCAGAACAGGGGTACCAGCCGCAGCAGCGCACCTACCAGCAGGGGCCAGCACCGTCCCATCAGCAGCAGTATCGGCACGGCCAGCAGGGCCAGTACATGACCGCATCCACTCAGCAGCCAGCCCAGCCCACCGAATTGGAGTCCCTGACCTTGGCGATCCAGACCCTGTCTGATAGGGTCCAACAAATGCAGAATGACTACCTGGACATGAGAACCGGCATCAATCGGGTCTCTCGTGCCCAGGACCAACAAATGGCGCCAAGGACCCCAATTCCCGCACAGGTTCAGGCCAACCCGAACAGCGTACACCAGGGCCAGAACCGACCTCGAGATCAGGTATATTATTCAGATAATTATCTATCTGAACATGAGATCCTTTCGTACGATAATGTTAATCATATGTCCCTCAGGAGTGGAAGGACCGTGACCATACCTGATCGGGCACGGGCACAAAAGGAAGGAGCCTCCGAGAATCTACCTGAGGAGAATTCGGAGGAAGAAGAGGAGAAGCAGCACCATCACCACCGGCGGAAGAAGATGACATCTGAGTCCTCGAAGCATCAGTCCCGCAGTCGCATAGAGTCAGACGGCACCGATGAAGAGCCCGCACCTCCATCTGAGGAGGATCGTCCAGAAGAAGCGGAAGAAGCGTCACCAGTTTCATCTCAGCATTTTCCTTTTAGTCAGAATCAGAGTCCGGGTCTGTATCAGAGTCAGAGTCATGTCAAAAACTCAGTTCCAGAAATTAATGAGAAGATGTCAGTTTCAGAACCTGAGTTGGAGTCAATAATCCCTTTCCCCCGAGCTCTCAAGGGTGAAAAGAAGAAAATCAAAAAAATCAAAAAAGATGACCCTGAGATGGCTGAATTTTGCAATAAACACATCAAGGTCACAATCCCTTTTGACAAGTTCGTGGAAATGACCCCTGCATTCCAAAAATACCTTAAGGTGAGATGCACACCTACTAGGGTTAGCAGGAAGACCAAAAGCTGTGTTGAGAAACACGTTTTATCAGTAGCCACGACTTGTGCAATAAAGAACTCGTTTCCTCGGAAACGAAGAGACATGGGTGCACACTATGTAGTGAGTCATGTTGATGACATCGCGTTTGCACGCACTCTCCTGGACAATGGTTCCTCGATCAACTTAATGCCCACAGCCCTCTATGAGCGGCTTAATCTCGGACCTCTTAGGAAATCTAGAGCTATTCTGCAGTGTGCTGACAAATCCACTAAGAGGTCCCAAGGAGAGTTAAGGAACATTGTGATCAAAGTCGAGGGGCAAGAATACATGGTGGACTTCACTGTCCTGGATATGGAAACCCCTCCTAATTGGAGAGATTCCCAGATCATTTTAGGTAGGCCCTTCCTCAGAACAGCGGGGGCCTTATTTGATTATAAGAATGGGAAGATTCAGTTCCAAACTCCCGGCGGAGATGAGGAACTTGAGATGAAGCAGACAAGATGGCAGAGACCGGACTCCGAATCCAGCACCGAGTACTCTTCTACCGGAACAGACTGTGAGCATGTAGACGTAGTTGGGCCATGGAGACAGAACCTAGCCAGCATCGATGTGTCCATCTCCTTTGAAGATGATCCAGTGCATGAGTCAGTCTGCGAGATACTCAGGAACGAGTATAGCTCTGAATCTGCATCGACCTACATCTTCGATGACGTAGAGGCCCAGTTGGGCTTGTCAGTCCTTACATCATTAGGACAATCGGAAGATGAGGATGACGAGTCGGACGAGGCGTTTGCCGATTGTATGGAAACTTTTGACGATCCGACTCCAGAGCCGCGCTTGGTGGCAGCTATTACAGAACATGATCCAGCCACTTCCAACACCGAACCAGATCAGATTGAGCCAGACTTCTTAGACGGTCACACTATTCCTGAGCTCAAACCTCTACCCACAACCCTGAAATATACCTTCCTTGCGGGCCAAGACAGGAAATTTCCGGTCATTATCAGTTCGCAATTGACCGAGGAGCAAGAATCTCGCTTGCTAGAGATCCTGGAGAAGAACCGCAAGGCAATAGGCTGGAGCATTTCCGATCTCCACGGGATAAATACCGCTCTGTGTTCGCACCATATTTACTTGGAGAACGAAGCCAAACCCTCTCGTGAATTCCAACGCCGGTTGAATCCAAATTTACGAGAGGTTGTGAAAAAAGAGATAGAAAAATGGTGCGACGCGGATTTCATTTACCCAATCTCCGACTCTAAGTGGGTGGCCCCAATCCATGTTGTCCCGAAAAAGTCGGGAATTCAGACGACCAGCAACGAGGACGGAGAGGAGATCGTGACGAGAGTACCCACGTCTTGGCGCGTCTGTGTGGATTACAGACGCTTAAATGCCGCGACGAAGAAGGATCATTTCCCCCTACCGTTCATTGATCAGATCCTAGAAAGATTTGCGGGGAAAGAATTCTTTTGCTTCCTTGATGGGTTCTCGGGCTACAATCAAGTAGCCATAGCTCCGGAGGACCAGGAAAAGACCACGTTTACATGCCCCTTTGGTACCTATGCTTTCAGGCGCATGCCTTTTGGGCTATGCAATGCTCCAGGTACTTTTCAAAGGTGCATGATTGCTGTATTCGCCGAAATGGTCGGTGAATTCCTGGAAGTCTTCATGGATGACTTCTCGGTCCACGGCGATTCTTTTGATTCCTGTCTTCGGAATCTGGACCGAGTCCTCAAAAGATATTGTGAGGTCAATCTGGTGCTCTCCTGGGAGAAAAGTCACTTCATGGTGACGGAGGGCATAGTGTTGGGGCATGTCATCTCCAAGAGAGGAATAAAGGTTGACCCTGCCAAGGTGGACGTGATCAGACGACTCCAGCCACCAACCAACGTAAGGCAGTTGCGGTCGTTCCTCGGGCATGTCGGATTTTATCGAAGATTTATCAAGGATTTTTCCAAGATTGCCCGACCGCTAACTGAGCTTTTAGGCAAAGACACGGAGTTTATTGTAGATCACAAATGTCTTGAGGCCTTTAAGCTGTTGCAAGGAAGGATCATGGACGCACCCATCTTACAAGCCCCAGATTGGTCTCTACCTTTTGAGATCATGACGGACGCCTCAGATTATGCTGTTGGGGCTGTATTGGGACAAAGAAGAGATGGCGTCCCGTTCGCAATTCACTACGCAAGCAAAGTGCTTGATTCTACTCAGCGTAACTATACAGTTACAGAAAAGGAAATGCTTGCGGTAGTGTTTGCCTTGGACAAATTCAGATCTCACTTAATCAGATCCAAGGTAACTGTGTTCACATACCACACGGCACTACGATATTTGATGGAGAAGAAGGACGCGAAGGCGCGTCTTCTTCGTTGGATTTTACTTATCCAGGAGTTTGATTTGGACATCCGTGATAAACCTGGAAAGAAGAACGTAGTGGCCGATCATCTTTCTCGTCTCGAAGATCTGAATACTTCCGAGGTTTCCCCGATTCGAGACTCCTTCCCTGACGAGTCGATTTTTGTTATCGACTCACTCCCATGGTACGCCAATATCGTGAACTATCTTGTCTCCAAGAAAGTTCCCGAGGATTGGCCCAAGAGCCAAATCGACCGACTAAAGTCGGATGCTAGACACTACCGTTGGGAGGATCCGATCCTTTTCTTTGAAGGACCGGATTGTGTCTGGAGACGTTGTATTCCTCAGGAGGAATACTAGAGTGTCCTTTCTTTATGCCATAACTTAGAGGCAGGAGGACACCACTCCGGGAAGAGGACCGCATGGAAGGTACTTCAGTGTGGCTTCTACTGGCCGACTCTGTTTTGCGATGCCACCGCCTTCGCGAAGTCGTGCCCAGTTTGCCAGAGAATGGGAGGAACCGTTGGTTCCAAGGATGAGATGCCAATGCAACCGGTCATCATTTGTGATGTCTTTGACGCCTGGGGCATCGATTTCATGGGCCCATTCCCTGTCAGCCACGGGTTCGAATACATCCTTCTTGCGGTAGACTATCTATCCAGATGGGTGGAGGCTATCCCGACCCGAGCCGCAGACAGCAGGACTGTCTGTAAATTCATCAGAGAAAACATAATCTCTAGGTTCGGGATCCCCAAAATGATGATATCAGATGGGGGTAGCCATTTTGTGAATCGGGAGGTGAAGAAACTCCTAAAGGACTACGGCATCGAACACCGTGTTGCGAGTCCTTACCACCCACAAACCAATGGTATGGCTGAGGTGTCCAATAGGGAGGTGAAAACCATATTGCAGAAGCTTGTCTGCCCGGACAGGAAGGACTGGTCTCAGATCTTGCATCAAGTCCTCTGGGCGTATAGGACGGCTTACAAGACACCGTTAGGCACCTCCCCATTCCGAATGGTATTCGGAAAGCCGTGCCATTTGCCCGCAGAGTTAGTGCACAAATCAGAATGGGCAATAAAGAAGGTCAACTGGAACACGCACCTGGGTCAGAAACAGAGAGACATGGATCTGAATGAGCTTGTGGAAGTCAGAAACCGAGCATACGACAACAGTTTGGTGTACAAGGACAAGGTGAAGCGTTGGCATGATAGATATATCAGACGAAAGACCTTTGTTCCTGGACAGAAGGTATGGTTGTTCAATGCTAGGCTGAAGATTTTCCAAGGCAAGTTAAAGTCTAAGTGGACGGGACCATTTGTTGTCCGTACGGTGCATGATAGTGGATGTGTCGAGATCTCGGATCTCACAGATGACGCACCGACATTCCTAGTGAATGGGCAGCTGTTGAAGCACTTCGTTGAATCCAATGAACAGTTAGTCCATGTGGAGGAGATTGTATTCATGCGCAAGACAGATACAACAGATACATCTCGAGCCACGTGTGAGACCTTGCAGCAATGAACTCCAGCTATCTGCAGCATCTCAAAAGATTCAAACCGACTCATCTGTATATATCATTCTTCCTGTATATCCTATCCTTTACCCCCACGATTCTAGTAACCCATCCCCACATCATCGAACCATTATCTTGGACTATACTTAGGATGACCAGATCCTAAGTATAGGGGGGAGGGGTCACCCGAGTCGATTCACTGTACATTCTCCAGATCACATTGGTCCTCATACTCATTTCTTACCGATACTTAGGCTGACCTGAGCCTAAGTATAGGGGGGACCGATGCCCGCATTGATACTTATCCACTTCCCATCTTTCCCTCGTCCGCCCCATTTCTAATCTTCTTCTACACTTAGGCTGCCAGAGCCTAAGTATAGGGGGGCGAGACGACTTCTATACTTTTTGTTACTTTTGGCTCTCCTACGCTTAGCACAAGCTATGTCTTTTTCCTCGCTCTTCGTGCTCTGAGGACATAGCACACGCTAAGTATAGGGGGCGTGTATATATTACATATATACTTTACCCATAGCTCGTACTTTCACGTATTTTTGTATATATCTTACAATAATTACGGGTGGGTAAAAATCGAAAAAAATATATAATAATAATAATTAAATAATGAAAAGAGGCTTCTTATTTACTCATGCATATTATATCTGCATCCAAGAAAAAGAAAAAGAGTCTTGCATTTTCATAGCATGACATCTCATCTCATCTGCATACTTTGCATATGCAAAGTGAAAAGCTAGTGGGTTCTGGACCAAGTTATGAGCAGATATTGAGGATGGAAATGATTTGACCTTAATCCACCTAATTTCAGAGGAACTTTATATTGACTGGAGTTAAGATTTTTCAGGTCAGGTGACTTAATTCTTTAAGTCTGCAAGTCTATGTTCATATGTCATCTTGACAAGCCTGAGTAGAGCACTTAACAACACACACATGACTCTTAGAGATAATGGCTTGACGTGCACCAGCACTTTACACATGGCTCTCTACGGATGAGGTGATGAGGAGGCAGTTTCCTTTAGCTTGGGGTAGCATATGAGGGTAGTACTTCTAGGCGGAACCTCTCTTCTTCTTCTAGTGAAGGAAGTGTGTCTCAACTTGGCCTAGTGGTGATGAAGGCTAAAGACAGAAGCAGTGGGTTGCAATAAAGCTTCAAAAGAGGGATAGTCTACTGGCTCAAGAGGAAATTTCTTGTATATATGCTGCACCATGTAGATATGTTGTACAGAGGCATTTTGGAAAAAAAAGAAAAAAAAAGAAAAAATGCCAAAAAGAACTCCAAAAAAAGTGGTGGGTCGGATTGAAAATTTAATAACCCCACCGGAGTGTACGTAGTCAAGAAAAGCAAAAGCTTATGGTCACCATGTTACATCTCATGAAGCTTGCAGCGGGAGACTTAGCTACACTGGCTGAGCTCCCAAAAGTCTATACTTCTTCCCCCCCTTCTTGAGCCGGTTGAACTTGAACTTAGAAGGGAATACCCCGCTTCTCGAGGAAAGAGTTGCTAGACCGAGGCATTAGAGTTACCAGGTTGGGGGAGGTTGTTTCTTTGTTACTTCTGAGGTGGGGAGTCATATATCACTTACGCTGCATGAAAAGATTCATGGTCATTAGAGTTTGTGTACGTAGACTTGTTCTGATTAGGTGAGTTGAGGAGTCTTGAATAGAAGACTTGTGGAACTTGAAGTCTGTTAAGTCTTAAACTCAGATCCCAATAAGGTTCCGATACATGATTAATCCAAAGGTCAAGTCAAGCTCTATTTTTAAATTTTGTTCATGACCTTGGTATGGAACCCAATCTCATTTCACTCTTGCATTTCATTTAGTTGCTCGGGGACGAGCAAGGTTTAAGTATAGGGGGTTGATGAATCTGTGATTCATCACTCCAAAAGTCAAAAATAGAGCCTTGTTCCCGAGAAAATAGAGGCATATTTCCCCTTATATTGCATAAATAGCATTCATGCATATATTCATAACTCATGCAGTTTAGCAGCTCATTTGCATTTAAATAAGAAGCCAAAAATCCCCTGTAAAATACCCATGCACTAAAATAACCTCTTCTCTATAATATGTACTCCTTAGTTAATAATATAGGGAAAAAGGCCAAAAATCCCCTTTGTAAAATAGCCAATAAAGCCTGAGAACCCCTGTACATTAGAATGCAAATAAAGCCCTCATGCAAACTCCGAATTAGGTCTACTTACTCTTAGAATACTACACATTAAAAGACCTTTAAAATGAGACTAATTTCATTGAATTTGGAGCTTGTATGAGAAAGATGGGTTTTTGGGCCACTTTGTATACTATCTATGTATATCTATGTATCCTTGTATTTATGTATCATATTTGACCTCATCTCCGTCTTTAGTCAACATGAAACTTGTAGATCTCATCGAGATCTACAACTTTCATGTTTTGAGTTTTTCCAAATTCGGTCCCCTCTTCTCTCTACAAGTGTATTTTTCTCCAACCACTCACAGCAGGCCACGTGGCGCCCTCTGGTTGCGCCACGCGGCCCGCTTCCCCTCGCCTCACCCGCCTGCGTCCTCAGCCGTTGGATCTCGCTTCAGATCCAACGGTCCAGCCTTTTCCACGCGCGCTTAAATCCATAGCCATCAGATCTTCTCTTGCCTTGATCTGCACCGCCCATTAGCGCCTTCACCAGAGCCATCCACGTGGCAACATCTACACCGCTTGATCAGACCCTTGATCTCTCCATCACAGCCGCCCCTCTTCCAGCGAGTCTTGGCCCTTCGATCAGCTCCATCTCCTTATCCAGGCCGCTCGCTCGCGCTTTGCCACAACGCGCCACGTGGCTACACCACAGCCCATCATCTCCGCGCCCCAGATCTAATCCTACCCGACCAGCTCCCCCTTGATCCCCACCGTTGGATCACACGATCCAACGGTGGAGACCTCGTCTCCTACCTCTGGGCGCCCCTCTCTCCCACGTCCCTTGCCTTGCGGGAGGGGCGCCCCCTTCCTATTCTTGGACGCACGTCAGCCATCCTCTCCGACCGCTGACACCCCCACGACGTCACCCACTCATCCCTCTCCCTCGCCAGCTCCCTCACGCTCCACCACTCCCACCAGAGTCGCCCCACGTCGACCACCAACCTTGCCTCGTCACCAGCCAACCCACCACCTTCAACCTATAAATACACCCTCACCGGCCAACTTCACCCCCATCCGCCACTCCAGAGAGGTTCCTCAAGCTCAGATCGATCCATTGGTGACAGCAATTGGGTGTGTCTTCGAGCGAAGACAAGTTTCTTCTCCGGCGAGATCCACGGCAAGCTCTGCCGTGTCGCAGCCTCCCTCCGCGAAGCTGCGCGAGCTCGGGACCCTACCGATCCCTCGAGCGAAGACCTGGAGCTCAAATCTGAGCTCCATTCCCCAGGTAACCCCCTCCATCATCTTCTGATCTTCTCCTTAATTTTTCCTTTGACTTCTCCTAATTTATTCGCCGTCCACCGTTGTTTCCTCGCTTCACCTTCATCCCTCCGAGCTCCACGACGGAGCTCCGGTCCTCGCGCTGTCATTATCTTCGTCCATCACCGTAGACCACCTTCGCTCGACGCCAGCTCCGCCACCTGGGCAGAGCTCGATCACCGGACATTCCACCTTGCACGAATCCACAAGCACACGCACGCCTCGGCTATCCCCTCTAACCCCCTGCAGGTACACCCATCTGGACTGGCCGGAAGCTCATCGGAGCTCCCTTCGAGCTTCACCGGCAGCGTGACCCAGACCTCCTCGCTCACTCCTGAGGGCACAGGAGGCTTCGTCGACCACCCGCGCGTCTTCTGGAGCACCTCCGACTCGCCATCGACCTCCACCGACGACGGGAAGGAAGGGCGGAGCAGCAGCCCCTACACCGGAGTCCCGCCTTCTCCTCCGCAAGAGGCGGAGAGCTGTCGAGGAAGAAGCTCCAAGAGCTGCTCGATCATCTTGATCGAACGGCCTGCAATCAGCCGCGTCACCCGCTACCGGAGCAGCCAAAGACCGTAGGATCTTCCTTGATCCGACGATCAGGAGAACGCCACGTCGACTCCTTCAACCCCAATCGACCGCCGTTAGATCTCTCCAGATCTGACGGATTTTGAGTCTGCCACGCGTCTTCACCGCTCCCCTTTGGATCTATCTTGATCCAAAGGCCCGCAGCCCGCCACGTCGACAGATACCGAGCCTCAGCTCCAAGCCTAGGCTCGGGCGACCCGAGGCTACTCCGAGCCGCAGTCCGGACCTCCAGAGAGCCCGAACCTCGCTCCGAGCCATCGCAGCCCTCCGAGCCTAGGCCGCCCACGTGAGGAGTACGTGCGGCCTGGGTAAATTGCACAGAAGCCCCTGGAGCTTTCCAAAATTGCAAAGAGGCCCCTGTGAAGCATACCCCACGTGAGGAGCACGTGCCCTGTGGAGAATTTGCACAAGAGTCCCCCACATTATAGGTAATTGCATTTTAGTCCCTGTCTGCATATTTGTTTATTGAAATTTTAATTTCCTGTATTGCATTTACACCCCTGTGTTTGCACGCATCCCTAGATTGCATTTTACATCATTTTGAAATTCTAAAAATTACATTTTGTTGGAAATTTTGTCCTCTGTCTATTGGTCCACGTGTCATCTTTTTGTAAGTTCATTTGAATTATTAATGAATTAATTGGTGAGTTGTTGACATATTTTGCCCAGTGACACCTTTTGATTTATAGTTAATTCTTTGTGCTTCTAAAATTCATCAAAAAATCACAGTAGCTTAAGGATATCATTTTTAGCATACCATAAAAATTTCATGGTATTTGCACGCATATCGAGGCCTCAATAAATTGTTGAGTGATTTTCTTAGATTAATTTTAATTAATTCATTTCACAGTGAAATTAAGTTCTGTTAATTTTTCTAGGTCCCTTATCATTAGAGCCACCTAGGATAATTTTAGTTCTTGAAAAAATTGTGGTTTGATATTTAGTAAAAATTAAATACTGAAAATAACTCTGTCTGTTCATTTAATTCACAGTAAATTTATTTAGTGTCGAAAAATTCCAAAAAAATTAATGTAGGTCATTTTCATCATCATTAACCATCTGGCCAATTTTCATAATTTTTGGACTTCATTTGATACCATAATTAAATTGAACATCAAATTGGCCTGCATTGTCTACATAAGTCTGCATAAAAAAATTAAAAAGACCAAAAAAATTACTCCTTGAAAATCACACACTTGGATCCTTGCTTAAATTCACCTAAGGATACAGATGCCTCCCTGAGATCGACCTTGGACTCCACCAAGAAAAAAAAGTTGCCGCTTAAAATTAACTTCACATTAATCGATAAGTGGTTTTTGATTAACCCCTCGTATCCGACTACAACGAATCACTTTAATTAATTTGGACATTAAATTGACCGAATTAACTAAGGGTGCGGGAGCGTTGTCACCCAGCCCAGTATCCGACGAGACTATCTCAGATTCCGTTGGTCGGTCGGAGGTGCCAATTCCCAACAGCAACCTCCAGTTCAGGATGGCCAGTACGGCCATCAGCGAGATCACCAGCAGCAGCATCCCCCGGTGTACCAGCACCAGCAACAACAATCATCCCAGCCCCCACAGCAGTACAGTCCTCGTCCCTATCAGCAGGGACATTCTTGGAGGCGTGATCAGCCTCAGCAGCAGCATCATCCCTAGCATTACCCCTCTTAGCCGCATCAGCCACAGCAGCAGCCTTACTACCAGCGAGGCCACCCGTCAGGTTCTCATGGGTCTGCTTATGAGAACCCTGCCCTAGATGACTTATCCCGCCTCATGACTGAGCAGCAGGCTACATTCAGACGGGAGATGGATGATTTCCGCCAGGAGATGTGGGAGATAGTGAGAGGGAAGGCCACCATCCCTGCCCAGATCGAGCCTAACCCGAACAACCTGAAGAGGAAGTCTGAGCAGGTAGAGTTTACAGAGATTACCACTCCTAGTGATTCTTTTGGTGAATTGTCTACATACATGTTTGATGCTGATTTTGTCACACTTAGGAGCGGTAGGATGCCAGCAGGCGGCGCCTCATCTGAGCGACGACCCCACGGCACACCAGGAGCGCCAGACGAGGAGGATCGTGGTACTGAGGCTGCGAGAGATGATGACGGTGGTACTGTTGCCACCAGGGACGTTGATCCAGCTGACGGTACTAAGGCCGTCACTTCACCAGTTCGAGGAGGTGGTACTGACGCCACCATAGCTGCTGAGCCAGAGCGCGGTACTGATGCCGCGAGACATGCCGAGGGTGGTACTGAGGCCACCATTTTCACTTCTGCTAGTCCTGTTGTTTTTCCATCTATACTTGTATCTCAGGACACTTCTGGAAATAAAGGAAAGGGTTTGTTTTATTCTGATCCACCTGTGGTGCATGATGATGTATGTGTGGATTCTGTCGTGCTTGAGCAGCCTAGACCCTCTCCTAGTCCTTCATCTGAGAAGGACCATGTGATCCCCTTTCCACGAGCACTTCACATGGGAAAGGGGAAGAAAATAGAAAATCCCAAAAAGAGTCATCAGATAGAGTTCATCCAGCAGATGATAGACAGATTCCATATCCAGCTGACTCTTCAGGAGGCCTTGGAGCACATCCCTCTACTCTAGAGATCACTCAGAGACAGGACCACAGTTAGGAGGAAGAGGAGGAACCATCAGTCTGAGATTCATGTGCTTACCAGAGCCACTTGTTTCGCGATACAGAACCTTCTGCCAGCCAAGAGGCCTGATGAAGGAGCCCCGTATGTCAGGCACCATATTCATGAGCAGAGGTTCGACCGCACTCTATTAGACAGCGGTTCTTCGATCAACCTACTTCTGGCAACCCTTCTCGACCGCTTTGAGTTGGGCACTCTCCAACAGAGCAGGATGGTCCTTCAGTTTGCTGATCGATCAGTCAAGAGGCCGAAGGGGTTGCTGAAGGACGTTGTTGTCATGATTCAGGGTTTGAAATTCCCCATGGACTTCGTAGTGTTGGACATGGAGATCCCTGAGTCTGTGACTGATGCCCCCATCATTTTAGGATGCCCGTTCTTGGCCACAGCCAAGGCAGTGTCCGACCATGATAGCGGGAAGGTATACTTTCACATCGAGGGTGAGAGTATACAAACAGAGACGGTCGAGGAGACTAGAGCGAGAGATTCAGATTGCTCAGAGACGACCACAGATTCTGAGCAGATGACAGAGGTAGGGCGAGACATCCACCAGGACTGTGACTTCGTGATTATAGATGATGAAGCAGTTTGGGCAGATCCAGTCGCACAGGCCATCCTCTCACCTTTAGAGTTTGATGATGCAGAGACGCCATCAGAGGAGAGCTTGGAGAGCGCATTCCTAGTCCAGGATACCTTTCAGGCCATAAATTTGGTTCTTGACTGCGCTACAGATTTTTGTGATTATGATCCCTCGGAGTCAGATACTGATTTGGCAGAGTTTGATGATTTCACACCGTGTCTGACTTCCAACTAGCCTACAGCTGAGGAGGTTGATTCTGAGCAGAGCAGAGACAGAGCAGTTGAGTAGCCTTCTCCAGATCTAGTTTGCGGGAGAGAGTTCTCGTTCTCCCGTGCAGATTTGGCAGCATACACACAGATTCTTCAGAATCCAGATTTGCCAGCACCGACTTGTCCAGAGCTGAAGCCGCTACCAGCGTCGCTGAAGTATAGGTTCCTTGCGGGTGAGCATGAGATGTACCAGTCATTATCTCCGCTGATTTGATTGGAGAGCAAGAATCCCGTCTGATGGGGGTTCTTGGAAAGAACCGCAAGGCAATAGTATGGAGCGTAGCAGATCTGCAGGGGATGAGTCCGGCTCTGTGCTCTCACCACATCTATCTCGAGGATGAGGCAAAGCCGTCGCGTGAGTTCCAGCGGCGGCTGAACCCGAATCTTAGAGAGGTTGTCATGAAGGAGATCTCGAAGTGGTGGAGCACCGATTTCATCTACCCCATCTCCGACTCCAAGTGAGTCAGTCCGTTGCATGTGGTGCCCAAGAAGACGAGCATCACTACAGTTGTCACGGAGTTTGGAGAGGAGATCGCTACCCGGGTACCCACTTCTTGGAGGGTCTGCGTAGATTACAGATGACTCAACCAGACCACCAAGAAGGATCATTTCCCCCTGCCCTTTATTGATCAGATTATTGAGAGGCTGGCAGGGAAGAGCCATTACTGCTTTCTGGATGGGTACTCCGGCTACAATCAGGTGGCCATTGCGCCCGAGGACCAGGACAAAACTACCTTCACCTGTCCCTTTGGGACTTATGCCTTCAGACGCATGCCATTTGGGCTATGCAACGCCCCTGCGACATTTCAGAGATGCACGCTATCTATCTTTTCGGACATGGTGGGGGAGTGCTTGGAGGTCTTCACGGATGATTTCTCGGTCTACGACGACGGATTCGACTCTTGTCTTGATTGCCTAGACCGAGTCCTTCAGCGATGCATAGAGGTTCACCTAGTGTTGTCTTGGGAGAAGAGTCACTTCATGGTGACTCAAGGGACGGTGATTGGCCACATCATCTTCAACAGGGGCATGGAGGTTGATCCGGCCAAGGTGGATGTCATTAGAAAACTCGATCCACAGTCCAACTTGCGACAGTTACGGTCTTTTCTAGGGCACGTCGGTTTCTACCGACAATTCATTCATGATTTCAGCAGGATTGCCCGACCGTTGACTGATCTGCTGAAGAAAGACACTGAGTTCCTTGTAGATGATAAGTGTCTATCGTCATTTGAGACTCTCAAGAGCTGTGTCATAGAGGCTCCTGTTCTCCAGCCACCTGATTGGTCTCTCCCATTCGAGATCATGACAGACGCCTCCGATTTTACCGTGGGGGCCGTGCTGGGACAGAGGAGGGATGGAGTCCCATTTGCCAATCACTACGCTAGCAGTACATTGGATGTCGTGCAACAGAACTACATGATCACAGAGAAGGAGATGCTAGCCGTAGTTTTTGCCCTAGATAAGTTCAGATCTTACATCATTGGATCTAGAGTGACCATTTACACTAATCATACTGCCATCAGGTACCTCATGGCGAAGAAGGATGCCAAAGCTAGATTGACCAGATGGATCCTTCTACTCTAGAAGTTTGACATAGAGATGAAGGATAAGCCTGGAGTCAAGAATTTGGTGGCGGATCATCTCTCCCGATTGGAGTATCTTGAGGATTCTGACCAGATTGACCCTATTTGTGAGACCTTCCCAGATGAGGCGATCCTTGCTATCGCCTCACTCCCATGGTATGCTGATATTGTGAACTATCTTGTCGCCAAGAAAGTTCCACAAGATTGGCCCAGGCAGAAACTTGAGACCTTCCTCGCTAAGGCCAAGTTTTACCATTGGGAGGATCCCGTCCTTTACCACGAGGGAGGGGATAGTATCTGGCGTAGGTGCATTCCTCAGGAGGAGCACCACAACATCCTTACTTACTACCACAAGCTTGAGGCAGGAAGACATCACTCAGGGAGGAGAACGGCACAGAAAGTGCTCCAATCCGACCTATGGTGGCCTACTCTCTTCAAGGACTCTGATGAGTTCGTGAAGAGGTGTACTGACTGTCAGAGGATGGGAACTTGTGGACAGCGTGATATGATACCGATGCAGCCCATTCACTTCTGTGAGGTTTTTGACGCATGGGACATCGATTTCATGGGTCCATTCCCTAGGAGTTAGGGATTTGAGTACATTCTGTTGGCCGTGGATTATGTGAGTCGTTGGGTTGAGGCCATCCCCGCCCGAACCGCAGATGCTAGGACTATTTACAGATTTTTGAGGAAGAATATCATTTCACGGTTCGAGGTACTTCGAGTGTTGATATCTGACGGGGGGTCTCATTTCGTCAACGACAAGGTAAAGGCCCTTGCTAGCGAGTTCAGCATAGACCATCGAGTTGCCACTCCAAACCACCCTCAGACGAATGGTCTTGCTGAAGTGTCGAATAGGGAGATCAAGACTATATTGCAGAAAGTCGTCCGCCCTGACCGAAAGGATTGGTCACAGCTTTTGGACTCGGTCTTGTGGGCATATCGGACGTCTTTCAAGACTCCTTTGGGTACATCTCCCTTTCCCCTCGTTTATGGCAAGCCGTGCCATTTACCTGTTGAGCTGAGACATAGGTCACTTTGGGCAGTCACTGATATACTTTTGGATCCAGAGAGTGTAGGAGATCAGAGGAGGGGAGAGTTAGCAGCCCTGGAGGAGCTTCGTGATACCGCCTTCTCAAACAACCTATATTATAAGGAGAGAGTGAAGGAGTGGCATGATTCTCATATCAGCCACAAGCAGTTTGAGCCAGGACAGAGAGTATGGTTGTTTGATGCTAGGCTTAGATTATTCCCAGGGAAGCTACAGAGCAAATGGAAGGGACCTTATTTGGTTAGAAAGGTGCATGACAATGGAAGTGTTGATATATCTGAGTTGTCTTCTGATGCTACCTTTGGAGTGAACGGCCAGCGGCTCAAGCCATATCTAGATCATGAGCCGCAAGTCATTGATGTTGCCCCTATTCACTTTACTTGAGATGTGGTCTCTTGACTCACATCTATTGCATCTCACGCCTGATTATCACTGTTCTTCCGACCTGTATAAATCCAGTTGTCCATATCACTCTATTCTTTAGTCCCACATCCCTTCTCTCATCTAATGATTTTGCTATACTTAGGGTGTACTTTACCCTAAGTATAGGGGGGATGTAGGACATTTGGGTATTCTATTGATTCATTCTACCCTTATTTTGCTGCCTATACTTAGGGATATTTCACCCTAAGTATAGGGGGGTAGACTCTGTACATCCTTTCACTCGGATTTCCCTTCATGTACAACTTGCTATACTTAGAATTTCTTGATCCTAAGCATAGGGGGAACACCGAGTTCTCTTCATTCTATTATTTGGTTCGTCGTTGTATATAGCCATTCCTTTTCTCTTCCCTATACTAAGCACGAGTTATGTCTTCTTCATCGCTCTTGATCACTCTGAGGACATCGTTCGAGCTAAGTATATGGGGGTGTGTATATATTTCATATATACTTTAGCCATAACTCGTACTTTGTGTAAGTGTGTTAATAAATAAAAATGGCTAAAAATCCATAAAAATTTAAAATTTTTCCCTTGTATATAAAATTCATCTTGCACATACCTATTTATTTATAAAATTATTTTTGTACAAATGATTGCAAAATCTTTTTGTGTAAATAGTTTGTAAATATTTTCATATCAAAATTATGTATATAGTACAAAATTTTGTAAAATGTTTTGAAAACAAAAAGTTTGCAAAAACCTTGTGTAAATTTTGTAAATATTTTGCAAAAACTTTGCATTCATGCATACATCCATATTTTCAAACATTTTTAAAAAATTTTGCACAATTGTAAACATTTGTAAATTGCATATTTGTAAAATAGCATCTTTGTAAATCTTTGCACAGTTTTTCTAAATCATAGTTGGCATTTAAACTAGCCTGGAATTAAATTGACAAATGGAGCTTGGTTGAGACCTTAATCCACCTAATGATAAGAGGAACCTTATAGGGCTTAGGATTGAGACTTTTCATGCCCATTGGGACTTAATTCTTTGAGTCCACTAGGCTATGAGCATATGTCATCTTGATAAGCCTAAGTAGAGCACTTAACAACACACGCATGACTCTCAGAGACAATGGCTTTACTTGCACCAGCACCTTACACATAGATCTCCACGGATGAGGTAGTGAGGAGGCAGTTTCCTTTGGCTTGGGGTAGCATATGAGGCCAGTACTTCTAGGTGGAACCTCT
This sequence comes from Ottelia alismoides, assembly GCA_037367405.1. NCBI lineage: Eukaryota > Viridiplantae > Streptophyta > Magnoliopsida > Alismatales > Hydrocharitaceae > Ottelia > Ottelia alismoides. The sequence goes on from JAZKJV010008851.1 coordinate 215,757, forward strand.
CTTCTTCTTATAGTGAAGGAAGTGCGTCTCAACTTGGTCTGGTGGTTATGAAGTCTAAATACAAAAGCCGTGGGTTGTAATAAAGTTTCAAAAGAGGGATAGTCTACTGGCTCAAGAGGAAAAACTCCGTGTATATATGCTGCACCATGTAGATATGTTGTACAGATGCACATGAAAAAAAATGTGCAAAAAGAAAAGAACTCCAAAAAAAAGGGGTGGGTCGGATTGAAAATTTAATAATCCCACCGGAGTGTATATAGTCAAATAAAGCAAAAGCTTATGGTATACATGTTCCATCTCATGAAGCTTGCAGCGGGAGACTCAGCTACACTGGTTAGAGCTCCCAAGGATACATGGCTACACTGTCCATGGTCCATTCTCTTCTTCCCCTCTTCTTGAGCCGGTTGCACTTGAACTTAGAAGGGAATACCCGCTTCTTGAGGGAAGAGTTGCTAGACCGAGGCATTAGAGTTACCGACCTTTGTTACTTCTGAGGTGGGGAGCTACATATCACTTACACCGTACAAGGAAAGATTCATGATCATTAGAGTTTGTGTATGTAGACTTGTTCTGATCTGGTTTATTGAGGAGTCTTGACCATAGGTTGGTGGAACTTAGAGGCTGTTGAGTTTTAAGCTTAAGTCCAAATAAGGTTCCGACAAATTAATAATCCAAAGGTCTGACCGAGCTCCATATTTCAATTTAATGAAGGAAAGTTTGATAATCAACCTTGATTTCTCCTATTTTTCTTTTTCTTTTACTTTTTCACTTCTTTTTCAAATAAGTGTTTGCTAAGGGACTAGCAAAGTTAAGTATGGGGGGTGATGAATACCCATTCATCACTCTTTATTCTTTTATTTTAGCTACAAAACCTTGCAAAACACATGTAGATATGTGTAAACAGAATAAATTACCAACATGCATGCATTGTGTAAATTACAATAATTAGCATGTTTTTATGCATAAATAAAAGAATAAAGAAATAAAAGAAAAAGAGGAAAATATTTAGAATAAATATTGAGTGACCTAATCCCAAGGGAGGGCTCAGTATGGGCCTGACCGCAAAAGATCCCAAGTAGAGAGAGAGATAGGGAAGCTCATGTGTGTACATATACCTATGTATATAAATAAAAATTATTTCCTCTTATTAAAAATAAAAATGTGTTCTTATTTATTTGAACATATTTGTAAATATAAAATTACAATAAAAATGGGAAAAATAATATAAAAATAAAAATAAATAAAATTCCCTTCATCATCGTACATAGACCTTGTATATAGAATAACCTATCTATTTATTTTCCCTTTGTAAATAATTAATAAAAATATAATAAAAATATTTTCACATTCCACATTTCATAGTGTAAATAAATAAAAAAAATTAGAAAAATAAAAATAAAAAAAAAGAAAATAAAATAAAATTAAAATCTACCTTGTATATATACCATGTAAATATGTATATAAAAGTATTTATTTAACCCTTGTAAATAAATAATAAAATAAAAATACCCTTTTATTCCAAATTTTATTCTATAAATAAATAAAATATAAAATTGGAATAATTGTACAAAAATAAATCATTAAAAATAAAAATCGAAAATAAATACATGTATATACTTGTATATAATAATATAATGTAAATACATAAATTATTTTTCAAAAAAATAAATAAAAATCATAAAAAATAATTTGAAAATAAATAAACAATTTTCATGTTTTAACTTTTGCGAAAATAAGTCATTCGCTATTTTTTTATTGAATTTCCAAATCTTTAATAAATGGCGGATTTTGATTGGTCCACGGGGGATATTGACCCCAGGTCAACTCCCCCTGGACCTTGTCCCCGCTGATCTTGCGTCCGACCCGACATTCGCCGAATTTTCCAGACGTGATCCAACCTCCAAATATCCAAACCCCGGGCTCCAATTGTTCCCTGTAGATCCGAGACCGTCGCCCGAGCTTTTGCCTAGGGGTCCGTACTTCACCAAGCCGGACCCGTCGCCTTCTTCTCGGACCTGCAGGGGTATATAGCCCCACCTCCGACGCACAATTCCCTTCATCCTTGGCTGTGCCTCTTCATCCCAGGACCTCTACCTTATCCCCTGAGTGACAGCTTCGTCAGAGAGGTGTCGAAGAGAGGAGAGGAGACCTTCAACTATCAATCCGGCATCGTCTGCCGCCGTGCGCCGCCGCGAGGTGCGCCCAAGCCTCGGGCATCGACGTCCCTTCGAGGCTACAACCCAGAGCTCGCCAAGCTCGTCCCCGGTCGACTGCATCCACCAAGTAGATCCGATTCCCCTTAGTTTTCTTTAATTTCATCTTTCCCCCAATTCGCTCCGCCGCCATCCCACCTCAATTCCGCCCACTCCAATCACCCATTTCATCATCGGAAACGATCGTCACACTCGCGAGACTCCTACTCACATTCTGCACCCACTCACTCCCCTTGGTTCGCCCCGGAACCAAGGCCCGACCTCCACCGTCGTCGCCACGCCGGAGGTCTTCCATTCCGATGCACCCGACCCCTATTTCGCCCCTAACCGGGTCGAGGTAGTTTGCCCTCGACCCAGGAAGCATCCTAGGCTATTTTGTAGGTGAATTAAATCCATCTGAGGGTCGCGACGCTCGAGCCCAGGAGCTTTGCTCCTCCGACATCGCCGGACTGCTCCGGTGGTCTCCGGTCTCATCGGAGGTGTCCTTCAGCTGCGGAGCTCTTTGGCGGAGCTTTTCCCTACATCAGCAGCTTCAGAGGAGGCCCCCACCGTGCACACGGAGCCGGCGAAACTCGCCGGCGAGTTGTTCTTGGAGGATCCTTCTCCGCTGTTGGATTAGCCCTTCGCTCCAGACACGATCATACCCGTTCATCTAAGGAGCTGCAGCGACCGCCCGATTCTTCTAGGGCTTGATCCCAACCGTCCATCCAGACGAAGAGGTGCCCATCATCTCAGCCTTCCGATCATCCACGTGGCGTTTCTTCGGCCATCCAATAATTAATGGGTAAATTGTTCTTAGGCCCCTGCTCCTTTGATTTTTGCTCTATAGTCCTGTAAATATATAGTTTAGTGTTTTTATTTTCGGGATATTTGCACTCTGGACCTTTATGTTTTCCCTATTTGCATTTTCGTCTTCTATATGTGGACCACGTACATCGACACATGAGGTAGTGGTTTATTTGCATTTTGAGCCCTACAGTTTCTGTGTGTTATGGTTTGAATGTTTTAAAATAGGAATGACACATATACCCCTCCGTGCCTGAAACACGTACCCCGTGCGTGATTTGTTGGATAATTTGCACGAGGGCCCTGGGTTTTCTTTGTTTGTTATTGTTTGGCTGATAGAAATACTTTTTCTTTCATTTAGGTCCCTGTTCATTTTGAGCCTCTATTTTATTTAAATAAAATAGCAAATCAAGTCCAAATTGCGTGAAATTTGGACACGTGGCTCCTGCCACTGTGTAAAAATTTCACCAAAAATTTGGAACATTTTTGAGGTGTTTTGATATTTTTAAAAGTTCAAAAACAATAGTTTTTGCTTCTGTCCAGTTTAGAAAATCATAAAAATATAAAAACTATTTTAAAAATTCTAAAAGAAATTAGGTTTTGTTAATTTTGGTGTGTTTTATTTTCAAAAAAATTTTGGCTATTTTTGGATTTATAAAAACCTTAAAAAATTAAAAAACCCTTAAAAACTCATAAAAAGTCCAAAAAATTGTATAAAACTCAAAAAATAATAAACTCTTTTTCTGAATTTTCCTTGTTGTTTCGATTTCTCATAAAAACTACCTCCGGAATGTGAAAGACCCATTTGATATTTTTCATGGGACTTTAAAGTCTGGCTGGACAGATTGCTCATGTTTTTGCCTTCTTTGATTTTTATAAAATTGTATTAAACTTTTAAAAATTTCAAAAATTCATCAAAAATACTAAAAAAACCTAAAAAACATAAAAACATTTTTGTTTGAATTTTTGGAATGTTTTGGAGTGATTAAATAATTTTTTGAAGTGCTTGATTTTGCCTTTTTCCTATTTTCCTTCATTATTAAAAATTCAAAAAAATATAAATTAAAAATCCACCAAAAATACATTTTCTTCTCATTTTTGATCTTGACTACTTCGTAGGCCGCAGGGCCAATTCGTGTTCCCTGAGTCCGACCCTAAGTGCTACACCAGGCTAATCTCATAGCCAGGACCGCTATTTTGATTTGATTGTTTTTATCCTTCTGTTTGGTGGTCTGATCTAATATTTTTCTTGTTGACCGCATCTTGCTATTTGGGTCACATCGACTCTGACTATTTATACCTTATTCCGATAGTGAGTTTTTCGGCTCATCAGAGACCATCTCGGATTCCGTTGGTCGACCGGAGTTAGCAGCTCCAAGAAGCAACCTCCAGTTCAGGGTGGCCAGTACGATCAACAGTCGCACCGGCAGCCCCAGTTCCTACAGCAGTAGCAACAATAACCACAGCCACATCCACAGCCCCACCAGCAACATGGTTCTCGTTCCTATCAGTAGGGACAATTTTGAAGGCAACAACCTCAACAGTATCATACTTTGTACCCCTCTCACTCTCAGCAGCAGTAGCCTCAGTTTCAGAGAGGCCACCCGTCAGGTTCTCATGGGCCCGCCTATGAGAACCCCACCTTGGATGATCTAGCCTGCCTCATGTCCGAGCAGCAGGCCACCTTCAGACGGGAGATGGATGAGTTCAGACAGGAGATGAGAGAGATTGTGAGAGGGAAGGCCGCCATACCTTCACAGATCGAGCCAAACCCGAACAACCTATAGAAGAAATCTGAGCAGGTAGAGTTACAGAGGTTACCACTCCTAGTGATTCACTTGGTGATATTTCTGCATATCATTTTGATGCTGACTTTGTTACACTTAGGAGCGGTAGGATGCCAGCCGACAGTGCCTCATCTGAGCGACGACCACTCGCAAATTCAGGAGCGCCAGATGAGGAGGAGAGCAGTGCTGATGCCACTCGTGATGATGATGATGAGGGTGGTGCTGACGCCACCAAGGATGTTGATCTAGCTGACGGTACTGAAGCCGTCAATTCACCAGATTCAGGAGAAGGTGGTGTTGATGCCCCCAGATTCGATACTGAGCCAGAGTGCGGTACTGATGCCGCAAGTCTAGATACCGAGGGTGGTGCTGAGGCCACCATTTCTATTCCTGTTGCATTTCCATTTGTTACTGTATCTCAGGACTACTCTAAAAATAAAGGAAAGGTTTCTTCATTTCTGAGTCCATCTGTGTTGATTGGAGATGTTTGTATGGATTCTACCTTGTCACAACAGCAGCGACCCGATCCTAGCCCCCATATGAGGAGGGCCCAACCATCCCCTTTCCACAAGCACTCCGCTTGGCTATGGGGACTAAAAAAGAAAACCCAAAAAAATCACAGCAGTTAGAGTTCAGCCAACAGATGATAGACATATTTCAGATACAGCTGACTCTACAGGAGGCCTTGGAGCACATCCCCTCTTCCAGAGGAACCTTAGAGAGAGGACCACCATTCGTAGGAAGAGGAGGAACCACCACTCAGAGATTCATGTACTCACTCATGCCACCGGCTTCGCCATCCAGAACCGTCTGCCATCCAAGAGGCCAGATGTAGGAGCCCCCTATGTCAGATGCCACATACATGAGCAGAGGTCAGATCGGACTTTATTAAACAGCGGTTCTTCTATCAACCTACTTCCGACAACCTTACTTGACCGCTTCGAGTTTGGCCCTCCTCGACAGAGCAGGACAGTCCTTCAGCTTGCTGATCGATCTGTCAAGAGGCTGAAGGGGTTGCTAAAGTACGTGGTCGTCACAATTCAGGACCTGAAATTCCCCGTGGACTTTGTTGTGTTGGACATGGAGATCCCTGAGTCTGTGACCGATACCCCCATCATTTTAGGATGCCCGTTCTTGGCCACATCCAAGGAAGTGTCCGATCATGATAGCGGGAAGGTATACTTTCGTGTCGAGGGAGAAAGTATACAAATAGAGATGGTTGATGAGATCAGAGCACGAGATTCAGCTTGCTCAGAGCCGCTTACAGATTCAGAGCAGATGAGAGAGGCAGAGCGAGACATACACCAGGAGTGTGATTTTGTAATCATAGACGATGAGGCAGTTTGGGCAGACCTAGTTTCACGAGCCATCCTCTCACCTTCAGATCCTGCTGATGCACAGATTCCAGTAGAGGAGAGCTTGGAGATCACATTCCTGGCAGAGGATACATTCGAGGCAACAGATCGCGTTTTGGATAGTAAGGCAGTTGATTTTTTAGATTTAGATCCCTCGGAGTCAGATATTGATTGGGCAGAGTTTGATGATATGATTCCATGTATGACTTCCACAGAGCCAGCAACTAGGGTGGAGATTGGTCCCATTCAGAGCATAGACACACCTGCAGAGCAGTCTTCACCAGATTTTCCAGTTTAGCGAGAGTTCTCCCATGCGGATTTGGTTGCGTTCACTCAGACCTTTCAGAGTCCAGATCTGCCATCTCCCACTTGTCCAGAGCGGAAGATCTTGCCGCAGTCGTTGAAGTATAGGTTCCTTGCGGGCGAGCATGAGATGCACCTAGTCATTATCTCAACGGATTTTACTGGAGAGCAAGAATCTCGTTTGATGGAGGTTCTTGAAAAGAACCACAAGGTGATAGGATGGAGCATAGCCGATCTCTAGGGGATAAGTCCACCCTGTGCTCCCACCATATCTATCTCGAAGAGGACGCAAAGCCGCCGCGTGAGTTCCAGTGGCGGCTGAACCTGAACCTTCGAGAGGTTGTCATGAAGGAGATCTTGAAATGGTGGAGCGCCAATTTTATCTACCCCATCTCCAACTCCAAATGGGTCAGTTCATTACATGTGGTGCCCAAGAAGACGGGCATCACTACAGTTGTGAGTGAGTCTGGAGAGGAGATCGCTACCCGGGTACCCACCTCTTAGAGGGTTTGTGTGGACTACAGAAGATTGAACCAGACCACCAAGAAAGATCATTTCCCGCTACCTTTTATTGATCAGATTATAGAGAGGCTAGCCGGGAAGATTCATTACTGCTTTCTTGACGGGTACTCCGGATATAATCAGGTGGCCATTGTGCCAGAAGAGCAGGACAAGACCACATTCACCTGTCCCTTTGGGACGTATGCTTTCAGACGTATGCCCTTTGGTCTATATAACGTCATAGCGACATTCCAGAGGTGCATGTTGTCCATCTTTTCGGACATGGTGGATGATTTCTTAGAGGTCTTCATGGACGACTTTTCGGTTTATGGCGATGGGTTTGATGCAAGTATTGAGTGCCTAGACCGCGTCCTTCAGCGATGCATCGAGGTCCATCTTGTGATATCTTGGGAGAATAGTCACTTCATGGTGACTCAAGGGACGGTGCTTGGTCATATCATCTCCAACAGGGGCATGGAGGTTGATCCGACCAAGGTGGATATCATTAGAAAACTCAATCCACCGTCCAATCTGCGATAGTTACGGTCTTTTCTGGGGCACGTCAGTTTCTTCCGATGACTCATTAATGATTTCAGCAGGATTTCCCGGTCGTTGACTGATTTGTTGACCAAAGACACCGAGTTCATAGTCGATGATAAGTGTCTTGCGTCATTTGAGACTCTCAAGAATCTAGTTGTTAAGGCTTCTGTCCTCCAGCTGCCTGATTGGTCTCTCCCATTCGAGATCATGACGGATGCCTCTGATTTTGTCGTAGGAGTCATGCTGGGATAGAGGAGGGATGGAGAACCATTTGCCATTCACTACGCTAGCCGTAAATTGGATGTCGCGCAGCGGTTAACTACATCGTCACTGAGAAGGAAATGCTAGCCGTAGTGTTTGCCCTAGATAAGTTCAGATCATATATCATTGGATCTAGAGTGACTATCTTTACTGATCATACCGCCATCAGATACCTCATGGCAAAGAAGGATGCCAAAGCGAGACTGACTAGAAGGATCCTTCTACTCCAGGAGTTTGATATTGAGATTAAGGATAAGCCTGGAGTCAAGAATGTGGTGGCGGATCGTCTCTCCTGATTAGAACATCTTGAGGATTCTGAGCAGATTGATCCTATTGCAGAGACCTTCCCAGATGAGGCGATCCTTGCTATTGCCTCACTCCCATGCTACGTCGACATTGTGAACTATCTTGTTGCCAAGAAAGTTCCACAAGGTTGGCCTAGGCAGAGACTTGAGACCTTCCTAGCGAAGGTCAAGTCTTACCATTGGGAGGATCCCATCCTTTACTATGAAGGAGGGGATAGTGTCTGGCGACGGTGCATTCCTCAGGAGGAACACCATAGCATTCTCACTTACTGCCACAAACTGGAGGCAGGAGGACATTACTCTGGGAGGAGAATGACATAGAAAGTGCTCCAGTCCGGCCTATGTTGGCCTACTCTCTTCAAGGATTCTCATGAATTCGTGAAGAGGTGTACTGACTGTCAGAGGATGGGCACTTGTGGACAACATGATATGATGCCGATGCAGCCCATTCATTTCTATGAGGTTTTTGATGCATGTAGCATCGATTTCATGGGTCCATTCCCTAAGAGTCAGGGGTTCGAGTACATTCTGTTAGCCGTTGATTATGTGAGTCGTTGGGTTTAGGCCATCCCCGCCCGAACCGCAGATGCTAGGACTGTATGCAGATTTTTGAGGAAGAACATCATTTCACGGTTCGGGGTACCTCAAGCTTTGATATCTGACGGGGGATCTCATTTCGTCAACAACAATGTAAAGGCCCTTGCTAGCGAGTTCAGCATTGACCACCGAGTAGCCACTCCATACCATCCTCAGACCAATGGTCTTGCTGAAGTGTCGAATAGGAGATCAAGACTATATTGCAGAAGGTCGTCCGCTCCGACCGAAAGGATTGATCACAGCTTTTTGACTCGATATTGTGGGCATATAGTATGTCCTTCAAGACCCCTTTGGGTACATCTCCCTTTCGCCTTGTTTATGACAAGACCTGTCATTTACCTGTTGAGCTTAAGCATAAGTCACTTTGGGTTGTCACAGAGATACTTTTGGATTCAGCGAGTATAGGAGATCAGAGGAGGGAAGAATTGACAGCCCTAGAGGAGATTAGAGATGAAGCCTTTTCGAGCAGCCTACATTATAAGGAGCGAGTGAAGGTGTGGCATGATTCTCATATCAGCTACAAACAGTTTGAGCCAGATCAGAGAGTATGGTTGTTTGATGCCATGCTTAGATTATTTCCAGAGAAGTTGCAGAGCAAGTGGAAGGGACCATACCTGGTCGTGTACTGACTGTCAGAGGATGGGCACTTGTGGACAGCATGATATGATGCTGATGCAGCCCATTCATTTCTATGAGGTTTTTGATGCATGGAGCATCGATTTCGTGGGTCCATTCCCTAAGAGTCAGGGGTTCGAGTACATTCTGTTAGCCGTTGATTATGTAAGTCGTTGGGTTGAGGCCATCCCCGCCCGAACCGCAGATGCTAGGACTGTATGCAGATTTTTGAGGAAGAACATCATTTCACGGTTCGGGGTACCTCAAGCTTTGATATCTGACGGGGGGTCTCATTTCGTCAACAACAATGTAAAGGCCCTTGCTAGCGAGTTCAGCATTGACCACCGAGTAGCCACTCCATACCATCCTCAGACCAATGGTCTTGCTGAAGTGTCGAATAGGGAGATCAAGACTATATTGCAGAAGGTCGTCCGCTCCGACCGAAAGGATTGGTCACAGCTTTTTGACTCGATATTGTGGGCATATAGGATGTCCTTCAAGACCCCTTTGGGTACATCTCCCTTTCGCCTTGTTTATGACAAGACCTGTCATTTACCTGTTGAGCTTAAGCATAAGTCACTTTGGGTTGTCACAGAGATACTTTTGGATTCAGCGAGAATAGGAGATCAGAGGAGGGCAGAATTGGCAGCCCTAGAGGAGATTAGAGATGAAGCCTTTTCGAGCAGCCTACATTATAAGGAGCGAGTGAAGGTGTGGCATGATTCTCATATCAGCTACAAACAGTTTGAGCCAGATCAGAGAGTATGGTTGTTTGATGCCATGCTTAGATTATTTCTAGAGAAGTTGCATAGCAAGTGGAAGGGACCATACCTGGTCGTGTACTGACTGTCAGAGGATGGGCACTTGTGGACAGCATGATATGATGCTGATGCAGCCCATTCATTTCTATGAGGTTTTTGATGCATGGAGCATCGATTTCGTGGGTCCATTCCCTAAGAGTCAGGGGTTCGAGTACATTCTGTTAGCCGTTGATTATGTAAGTCGTTGGGTTGAGGCCATCCCCGCCCGAACCGCAGATGCTAGGACTGTATGCAGATTTTTGAGGAAGAACATCATTTCACGGTTCGGGGTACCTCAAGCTTTGATATCTGACGGGGGGTCTCATTTCGTCAACAACAATGTAAAGGCCCTTGCTAGCGAGTTCAGCATTGACCACCGAGTAGCCACTCCATACCATCCTCAGACCAATGGTCTTGCTGAAGTGTCGAATAGGGAGATCAAGACTATATTGCAGAAGATCGTCCGCTCCGACCGAAAGGATTGGTCACAGCTTTTTGACTCGGTCTTGTGGGCATATAGGATGTCCTTCAAGACCCCTTTGGGTACATCTCTCTTTCGCCTTGTTTATGACAAGACCTGTCATTTACCTGTTGAGCTTAAGCATAAGTCACTTTCGGTTGTCACAGAGATACTTTTGGATTTAGTGAGTATAGGAGATCAGAGGAGGGCAGAATTGGCAGCCCTAGAGGAGATTAGAGATGAAGCCTTTTCAAGCAGCCTACATTATAAGGAGCGAGTGAAGGTGTGGCATGATTCTCATATTAGCTACAAACAGTTTGAGCCAGATCAGAGAGTATGGTTGTTTGATGCCATGCTTAGATTATTTCCAGGGAAGTTGCAGAGCAAGTGGAAGGGACCATACCTGGTCCGAAAGGTACATGACAATGGGAGTATTGACATATCTGAGATGTCATATGAGGCTAACTTTCATGTTAACGGGCAACGACTCAAACCATATCTAGATCATTATCCGCTGGTCGTTGACGTCGCCCCTATTCATTTTGCATGAGATGTGGTCTTTGACTCACATCTAATGCATCTCATGCCTAATTATCACTGTCTTCCGCCTTGTATAGATCTAGATGTCCATATCATTCCATTCTTTAGTCCCACACCCCATCTTCATCCTATGATTATGCTATACTTAGGGTGTACTTTACCCTAAGTATAGGGGGATGTTGGACTCTTGAGTATTCTGTTGATTCTTTTTACCTCTATTTTGCTGCTTATACTTAGGGACATTTTACTCTAAGTATAGGGGAGGTAGACCCTGTACATTCTTCACTTGGATTCCCGTTTATGTACAGCTTGCTATACTTAGGATTACTTGATCCTAAGTATAGGGGGAAACACCGAGCTCTCTTCATTCTATTCTTTGATTCGTTATTATAGTATACCATTCCTTTTCACTTCCCTATATTAAGCACGAGTTATGTCTTCTTCATCGCTCTCGATCCACTCTGAGGACATCGTTCGAGCTAAGTATAGGGGGGCTGTCGTATATATTTCATATATACTTTAGCCATAACTCATACTTTGTGTGAGTTTGTTAATAAATAAAATGGCTAAAAATTCTTTGATCTAAAAAACCATATAAATTTAAAATATTTCCCTTAAAAATTCTTTCGTGCACATACATAACTATTCATAAAACTATTTTTGTACAAATGTTTGTAAAAAAAGTTTTGCGTAAAGAATTTGTAAATATTTTGATATTAAAATTATGTATATAGTACAAAATTTTTGTAAAATGTTTGAAAAACAAAAGTTTGCAAAAACCCTTTTGTAAATGTTTGTAAATATTTTGCAAAACTTCATGCATTCATTCATTCAAACATTTTTCAAAAATTTTGCACATTTTCAAAAAACTTGCATAATAACATTTTTGTATATATTTGTACAATTTTTCTGAATCACAATTGATATTTAAACTGACCTGGAATTAAATTGAAAAATGGAGCTTGGTTAAGACCTTAATCCATCTAATTCTAAGAGGAACCTTATAGGGCTTAGGGTTAGGACTTTTCAAGCCCATTTGGGACTTAATTCTTTGAGTCCACTAGGCTATGATCATATATCATCTTGATGAGCCTATGTAGAACACTTAACAACGCACACATGACTCTCATAGACAATGGCTTTACTTGCACCAGCACCTTACACATAACTCTCCACAGATGAGTTGGTGAGGAGGCAGTTTCCTTTGGCTTGAGGTAGCATATGAGGGTAGTACTTCTAGGCGGAACCTCTCTTCTTCTTTTAGTGAAGGAAGTGCGTCTCAACTTGGTCTGGTGGTGTTGAGGTCTAAAGACAAGAGTTGTGGGTTGCAATAAAGCTGCAAAAGAGGGATAGTCTACTAGATCAAGAGGAAAAACTCCTTATGTATATATGCTGTACCATGTAGATATGTTGTACATATGCACATAAAAAATGTGTGCAAAGAAAGAAAAACTCCAAAAAAAGTGGTGGGTCTGATTGAAAATAAAATACGCACCGGTGTGTATATAGTCAAATAAAGCAAAGCTTATGTTACACATAATCATCTCATGAAGCTTGCAACGGGAGACTTAGCTACACTGGTTGGGCTCCTAAGGATACATGACTACACTGGTTATGGTCCATTCTCTTCTTCCTCCTCTTCTCGAGACGGTTGAACTTTAACTTAGAAGGGAATACCCCGCTCCTCGAGGAAAGAGATGCCAGACTAGGGCATTAGAGTTACCTTATTAAGGTGGGGTTGTCACTTTGTCATTTTTGAGGTGGGGAGCTACATATCACTTACACAGTACAAGAAAAGATTCATGGTCATTAGAGTTTGTGTATGTAGTCTTGTTCTGATCTGGATTATTGAGGAGTCTTGACCATAGATTGGTGGATCTCTGAGGTTGTTAAGTTTTAAACCTAAGTCCAAATAAGGTTCCGACAAACTAATAATTCAAAGATCTGACTGAGCTTCATACTTCAATTTAATGAAGACAAGTTTAATAATCAACCTTGATTCACCTTCTTTTTCTTCTTTTTCTTTTTCTTTCTCTTTTCACTTCTTTTTCAAATAAGTGTTTGCTAAGGGACTAGCAAAAATAAAGTATAGGGGTTGATGAATACTCATTCATCACTCTTTATTCTTTTATTTTAGCTACTTACTTGTGGCAAAACATCATGCATATAGTTGTAAATACAATAAATTATCAATATGCATGCATTTGTTAAATATTAATAATTGGTACTTTTTTTGCAAAATAAAAGAATAAAGAATAAAAGAAAAAGAAGGAAATATTTAGAATAAATATTGAGTGACCTAATCCCAAGACAAGGCACAATATGGGCCTGATCGCCAAATAAAATAAGTAGATAGAGATAGGGCCACTCTATCTTGTGTATATTCCTTCTTATATGTATATATTTTATTTTCACAATAAAAATGTATTTATATTCCATTGAATAATTTCTAAAAATAAAACAAAAATTAGAAAAATAAAATAAAAATAAAAATAAAATAAATTCCCACTCATCTTGTATATAACACATGTATATATTTATCATTACCTATTTATTTTCACTTGTAAATAACCAATAAAAATAAAATAAAAATTATTTTATACTCCAAATAATATGTTGAAAATAATATTTTTATAAGAATAAGAAAATAAAAATAATTATATAAAATACCTAAGTATTTTATACATGTATATAATATAGTATAATGTATATAGATTAAATTATTTTTCATACAAATAAATAAAAATCACCAAAAATAGTTCAGAAAATAATAAAAACTTTTCATTTTGAAATAATTTTCTATTTTTAATTTATTTTACAAATATTTTTGACCGTGCTATTTTCTGATTGGTTTAGGAGGAATGTTGACTCCGGTCAACATCCCCTCCCAAACCCTCCGACGCCTGGATCCGAGTTTTATTGTTTTCTCCCAATTATCCCACTCGGACCTGGCTCTTTCTTGCCCTGATTTCACAACCCACTTCTCCCCCGTGGATCAACGATCCTCGCGGATCCATAGGGAATCGCGGATCATCTTTGGATTGCGGGCTCCATCCGATTCTCTCCAGCCACCTGGGAAGGCCTATAAATTCTTCATTCCATTCCCCAGAGAAGTAGCTCACACCACATAATCTCTTGAGACCCTATACCTCTTCCCCTTGGTGACAGCAACAAGAGGAGCATCTTGGTGATCGGAGAGAGCCGCTGCAGCCGACGCTCAAGCTTCGTGGCCGGAGTTCCGCCGCGACGAGCCTCCCCCGTCTTCTGCAGCGAGGTCAAGGTGAAGAACCCCTTCGACTTCATCCCCTGGAGCTCAGGATCATGTTAGGACCCTCAGGTAAACCCTTCATCATTCCTAGCTCCCCTATCTTCCCAATCTTTCATTTGCTGCCTTCCGTCACTCCGCCAGCTCCGACCCGCCGGTCGGAGCCTCACCGTCACCCTCCACATGTTCAGATCGACTCATCCGGCCACCGTCACCCTTTTTCCGCATCCTTATCACCCGAACCTTGGCTGTACAAAATGAGATTAGGATTTAGGTTTCCTTCCTCGTTCGCAGGAAACCCCCGACTCCACCCACCGTCACTTCCCTTTATTTCCAAATAACCTTGACCGGAGTACTCCTCCGAGTCGGAGCTTTACCCCACAGGTCTTTTCGCGCGTGGATTCGCCCCACTTTGCCTCCATCCAGCTTCACCGGAGCTAGCCCAAGTCACGTCCACCTTCTAGGAGATCCGACCAGTGGCGAGCTGATCAGACCCGTCCATCCGATGCGGAGGAGCCTTGCGATTCAACCATTATAGTCCGATCGTTCATCGGAGTGCCGGATCACCGCCGGTTCTCCGGTGAACTTCACCTGGGCAGAGTTTGTCCAGCATCCTTCACAACCGTTGGATCACGCCCGTCGCCCAGATTCGATCACAATCGTAAAGTGCATGTCCATGTCAGACCCTTAGATATGACATTTAATGGCCTCCGTACGCCCACGTTCGCACCCTCAGGATCGCCGTTGGATTCGCCAGATATCTGCGCTAGAGCCGCACGTCGCCATCTAGTCAGAGCGCGACATCTGCTCCCCCCCACGCGCGACGCACGAGCGGCTGGGTAATTTGCTCCATTTCCCCTGCATTTATTTCCTTTTATAGTTTAATCTCTAAAATAAAAGTTACACTGTGGACCATTTTGCATATTACTCCCTGCATTTCCCTATATTTACATTTCAGTCCTATTTGTGTATCCTCACGTGCATCTTCACGTGTAGTAGTGGGTTAATTGCAGTCAGTGCCCTAGATTTCTTCTTTGTTACATTTTGAAATTATAATTTCATTAATTGCAGTTATACCCCTGTGCATGCTTTTTATGTCATGTGCTGAAATTTGTGTGAAAATTGTAGTAGGGGCCTTATAGTTATACACGTGTTATAGTTTAGCCCCTGGAACATGTTTTTGTTGTGATTTGGTCCCTGTGTGCTATGCCTCTTGTGTTTGATTTAGTAAATAGCAATTTTTGTCCAAAAATAAAAAATTTCAATACGTGGCTCATGCCATGGTGTAGGAATTTATATGAATTTTGGTTGCATTTTGTTTTTATTTAGTATTTTTAAAAATTCAAAAACCTCAAAAATGGCTACTTTCTTTTTTTGAAAATCAACTAAAAATATTAAAAACCCTCTAAAAAATCTAAAGAAATTATTGATTGTTTATTTTGAGTTGCTTTTGCTTCAATCCAAATTTTATTGTATTTGCATTTATAAAAGCCATAAAAATTGAAAAACATCAAAAATCTTAGAAAAATCATTAAAAATTCATAAAAAATAAAAAATGTGTTTTCTTCTTCTGTAGTTATCTTTTAGTTTATAGTTTATCATGAAATTGCTGCTTGAATTTTAGGCATTTTAAGTATTTTTAACTTACCTTTAGATTCGGGTTATACATTGTTTAGCATTCTTACCCTTGTTTTATTTTTAGAACAAAAAATAAGAAAAATTCAAGAAAATTAACAAAATATCTGAATATTTTAAAAACCCAAAAATATTTTTATCTGAATTTTTTGGGTATTTTTGATGCTTTAAATAATTGTTTTTTATGTCCTTTTGTGTCTAGCATTTTTCCTAATATTAAAAATTCTAATTTTTTTTGAAAAATATAAAATCCACCAAATTCTTATTTTTCTGGATTCTTGACTATCTTCGTAGCCCATACATACCGTGCTCCTTGTGTTCGACCCTCGTAGCTATACCAGGTAAAATAAAATAGCGAGACCGCTTTTTGTTTGCTTGATTGATTTATCTTTATTGTGGTGGTCTTCTTTCTTCTTGTTGAGTTCGGTTCGGGTGGTTGAGGTCGCAACGACCTTTGATACCATTCTGTCTTAGTCACTCGGTTGTTCGGCTCATCAGGGGGCCATTAGATCTGACATCTAACGACCTGACAACTGCTGGAGATGGACGACTGAGATGGCATCCGGGTAAGGGGGCCAATCTGACCGTAGAGGGAAGCTATGGAAGAACTACGCCAGGGAGAGTTTCACCAGAGCTCCGACGATGATCCAAAGCTCCGATGAATGATCAGCTGGATCCAAAAGAAGCGTGAGGCTCTTCCGCATCGGGTGAACGGCTCGGATGGAGTTGCAGACAGTCTGATCTTCGTGACAATGATTGAGACCTAGGCGAGCTCCGACAAGGATGGTCGAAGGTGGTCCGAAGTGTCTCCACACGTGCTAAAGCCTGCAAGATAAAGCTCTAACTCGGAAGAATACTCCGGTCGGGGTTATTGGATCTGAAGTGAAGAGAAGCGGCGGTGAATGGAAGAGGGGTCTCCGGCGAAGGCGATGGATGAGACCGATGGCCCAACCTTGTCAATCCGAGGCAAGGTTAGAGTGATCAGATGGCGTAGGACGATGGAGGGTGAATGGGGGTGTCGATCTGAATGGGTGAATGATGGTGACTGAGCTCCTACTGGTTGGTCGGAGCTGGCGGAGCGACGGAAGATGACAAATGAAAGATCGAATGAACGAGGACGCTAGGAGCTATGGGAAGATTACCTGATGGTTCTAATAGAATCCTGAGCTCCAGGAGATGCGGACGACGAAGGTCATTGCCTCAACTTCGCTGCGACTGGTGGAGGAGGCTCGTCGCGACGGTGCTCCGGCCATAAGAGGCGAGCTACGGCTACAAAACACCTTTCCGACGACCAAAGGTGGTCTCCGATTGCTGTCACCAAGGCGGAGCTTCCTAGGGTATCAGAAGGGTGTGCGACGCGAGATCCTAGGCTGGGAGAGCAAATGACGAATATATAGCACGTCCCAGGTAGCTGGAGGAAATGGGTCGGGGCGCACGAACCGAGGGCAATCCGCCACTCCCTAAGGATCCGTGAGGATCACCGATCCACTAGGGAGAGACGGGCAGAGATTCGGGGCGAGAAGGCATAGGATCCGATCAGAAAAAATGGGAGAAATGAGAATAAAACCCGGATCCGCGTAAGAAGGAGTCCGGGAGGGGTAGTTGACCGTGGTCAACATCCCTCCTGGACCAATTAGAAAATAGATGGTCAAAAATAATTTTAAAATCAATTAAAAATAACAAATGTTTTTAAATTTAAAAGTGTTCAAAATGAAAAATATTTATTATTTTCCTAACTATTTTCTGTAATTTTAATTATTTTTAGGAAAAATAATTTATTGTATAGACAATATATTATATTATATACAGGTATAAAGTGCCTATGTATTTTGTACATTTATTTTTATTCTCTTATTTTTGCACAAATACCTCAATTTTATATTTTCTATATTTACAACATAATTTTTAGAATATAGAAAATTTTTTGTTTTATTTTTATTATTTATTTACAAGTATAAATTAAATAGGAAAAGATACATATATACATGTGTTATGTACAAAGTGAGAGAGATTTTTATTTTTATTTTTTTTTCTAATTTTTGTTTTATTTTTAGAAGTATATACAAGGAAATAGTTACACCTTCTTATTTTTATTTTTATAAAAATAAATTATATATATGTATATGTATACACATACATATGAGTGGTACATATGTACAAGATAGAGTGGCCCTATCGCTCTCTACTTATTTTATTTGGCTATCAGGCCAACTCTTTGCCCTCTCTTGGGTTCAGGTCACTCAATATTTATTCTAAATATTTCATTCTTTTTCTTTTATTCTTTATTCTTTTATTTTTGCACAAATACATGCTAATTATTAGATATTAACAAATGCATGCTTATTGCTAATTTATTATATTAACAACTATTTACATGATGCTTTGTCAAGATATTTAGCTAAAATAAAAGAATAAAGAGTGATGAATGAGGATTCATTAACTATATATTCAGATTGTTTTATAGTTATGCAATTTGGTATGCACATGTATGCGATTATTATTTGATAGCTCAACATGTTTGATTTGGAGTCAAGGTTTTCTTGTGATCTATTGGGGCTTTAGAGTGGAGATCCCATTCTTTGAGCCACTATATGCTTAGGTTTTTCATATGGATTCATAGGGACTTCAAAGTAGAGATACTATTCTCTGAACTCGAATGGGAGAGATCTAATTCTCCGACAAGGAGACTTTCAGACTCTATTCTCCAGCAACTGTGGACTCCGACGAGGATGTTTCCATAACTTTCTTCAATTTGACCCTTTAGAGAGATGGAGCAATTTCAAACCAGAGATCTCCATGTAGAGACTCATTCTAGTTTTATGACTCTGACAGATGCAATACATAGCACACTTTCTCTGACATGGAGACCCACTTTAGTTCACACTTCATCCATTCAATTCCTCCTCATCAGAACAACATAAGAAGCGATATCCTCAGCAGACAATCAATAGAGTGTGTATTGAGTTGATATTGTCCGTTGTGTCATGTATTGTGTGAGTGAGAGATTTTATTTTATTTATCCAAGTTAAGCATTGCATGCTCTAGCTTGAGGGAGAGTGTTAAAGTATGCATCACATGTATACAAGGGTAATTGGATCCCTCTTAGTCTAATTAGCATATGCACACGTTTAGTCCTACATCTACTATGAGTAAGACTCGGTCTTACCGGTGGGGTTATATAAGAAGTCTCACACCACTTAACACACACACACACACACACACACATACACACACACACACACAGAGTCATGACTCCAGTTCCAAGTCGTCATATCCTCCCATTACCGGATCTGATTACTCAATGATATTTTTATCCAACAATAACAACTAACATTCATAAACAAGCTACAATAAAAATTACTACATAGAGAACAAGTCACATTTTTCCATTCACAAAATAAGGCTTTTATAGAAAAATGTCCCATCATGTTCTTGTACATGTACATCAAGCTGAAAGAAAAGAACTCAAAAGAACTACAAGATACATTATACCGTAAGCTACTATGATAGATTGGCTGGCTAGTTAAGATCCTTGCGATGGCTCATCGACACCTGTTGGATTTCCAGAAATCATACGATAAAGGTTAGAGAGTGTTAAGTAAAAGTAAACAAGTAGTATAGTCTAGCAAAACTTATTATACTGGAAAGTTTTATCTCTTCTCATTAGATTAAGTCATATTCATTGTATTCCATGTCGAGGATTAGTTTATGTGGTTTATCTTACCTCTCGTGTTCTCTAAAGCTATGGACACTTCAGGATTAGAGATTGCCTTGATATGGTGAGCTTATATTATCGCACGTTATCTCAACCAATCTTCTAATACTACCTTGACAATTTTCTTTTTTTTATTATCCAAGGTTCTAAATCCTCAACATGTTAAATTTGATAAGGAAATACACCATCCTCGAGGATCAAATAGCTTAAATTCGCATGCTAACATTTAATCCCATATACTAGCATCTTTGGACACATGTTATCGTGACACAACCACCATTAGATCACTCATGCCTCCATACTGCATGACCACATCTTCTGTTAGTTAATCTGCATAATGACAACTAAACGTGCATTGTAAAAAATTATTAGTCGTGCTCAACATATCCGGGCAACCACGTACCACTTAGGTATGGCCTGCGAATATAGAAGCTCTTCTGACAAACATGTATGTTGCGTGTCCGACCTGTAGTATCTACTCCAAATCATCCTTATCGTTAAACATCATATGAAAATCGTAACTGGATTCCATTTATGCCATATCGATTTTCACCTAATATTAATATAGTATTACACATCAATCATAATAACTATAAGGATGATTAATTACATAACCTCTATATTAGCAATTAATTTGGAATACTCATGAAGTAAGCATGTGAATGTTCTTTTTACTAAAGAATACAATAAATAGTAATTTTATCCAGTTTAACTTAAAAATCTAATAGCAAGAGGCATGATTTCGTTACCTAACATGTTAACTTTTTCCGCGCTGCAACCTACTTTGTTTTGTATTCAATTAAGATGATGAATGGTTCTTGAAATGAGTTTAAACTATTTCCGCATAAAAAACACGAAGAATACATGAAGAATGCAAAGAACAAATGAAGAACAGAAATAACATAATCTCTTAGAATTTCGGCAGAGTTTCCTCTTTCAATGGGGTGATATTTAAAGGAAAATTTCGGCAGAGTTTCCCCATACATTAGTTAATATTCCAAAGAAAAATTTGATAGAGTTTTCTCTTATAAAATTATATTCGAACGAAAATGAGACTTGAAAATATGAATCAAAAGAGATAATGCATATTCGGTAAACCTCGCATCATGGTTTGGTGACATGTACATTCACCGATGGCCCAGCTGCCCGCACTCGACAAAGGCGTTACTCAGGCTTCTACCTTATATGTTAATACTAATATATAAGAGGAAAAGAACTTGAAACCCTTGTATCAAGATGGACTTATGTGCCTTCCACTCGAAAATGTCGAGGAAAGAAGCACACCGTTCTCTTTCTCCTCTTCTTCTCGACAACGCTTTGCTAGCACTTCATCCCTCCCTCCCTCCCTCCCTCTCTTTCTCTCAACCTCCTCCCTCCCTCCCTCCCTTTCTCTCAACCTTAGCCTCGAGGATGATGGTGGATGGAATGGAAGTTGTAGATAATGGAGGGGTGGTGGGCGGAGGGTATTTATAGGCTTCCAACACCTGAAAACCATGGTTTAGAATTCAATATTTTCACCCATAATTTTAACTAAAATCATGGTTTCCTTCAATACCAAGGTTTCACAACTCATATGGTTTATCCAAGCTTATCACGAAGCCCTTGATTTTTCTAATATATTTCATTAATGCCGATCATGATTAATTATTCTTAACATTGATTAACATCTACTAATCCATAATTAATATTCTTTAATCATGATCAGTAAGTTAAATTATCAGTTTTATACTTAATCAATATTTATTAATACTAGTATTGGTGATTAAGATCTAATGGCATCTTAACCAATATCAACATTGTTTGTTTCCAAAATTCACAACAATTCGAAAGGACTTCCGATTTAGATGAAACAAGTTCCGTTGGATTCGTCTTATCGTGCTGAACTTAATATCCATATACATGGTAGGATCTGAAAAAGTTGATTTTTACATAGGGAGAGGGAGAATAATAACGAATATCCGACCCTTGAGAGGTTTTCTTCTGTGGTTTCATTCCGCTCCTTATAGAGTAGGGTTCCACATTTGATATTTCTTTATCTCTGATGCTTCCGCACTATCATTTTCTACACTAAGCATTTTTGGGGAATTCAACATATAATGCTTCATACATAATTTTACATTTGGAAATTGGAAGCAATTTATATTATAGAAGAATTCATGCCAAAATGTTACAGAAACATGATTAATAAAAGACTACGATTGTCTTATGACCATTTCAAATGTGGCGCTAATTAGAGGACCTTATCATTTTTTTTACATATGGCATCATACAATAGATAGATATAGATATTAATTAAGATTTTTATCACATGTTCCGTTCTTAACTTCTACAATATTAGTTATGCTTTATCTTTTTTTTTAATTTTAGTTGTACCTCCGGCTTCTTACAAAATTCATGGTTTACCTTTTCGTTAAGGTAAATTAGGGGGTATAACTAATAATAGCATAACTGCTAATTTTGTAAGAAATCAGGGACACAATTGATATTAGAAAAAGAGAGGAACAAAACCGATATTGCAAAGTTAAGAAGAACACAAGTGATAAAAACTCTATTGGTTATATATAGTTTTGAGGGATGCATGTAATTACGATATTTATAAGAGTATGTATATATGTATGTGTGTGTGTGTATATATGTATGTATGTACACACACACATTAGGGAGCTTGCATCATGGTGTATGTAACTTACATGCATCGCTGTCACAAACATGCATTTTTAGATTTTTTTTTTGAAATGAAATCACGTGGGATTTAGATCACCATATATCACGATGGTATCATTTAAAAATCAACTTAATTCAAGACTTCTAACACATTCATCAAAATACCACAATTTTAACGGTATGAGAATTCCTGGAATTTATCACTTCTAGATAGACATGTTAGGAATCTCTGTTTTACATGAGATTTGAAACATGCATTACACTAATAACCCTAAGTAAATCCTCCCGAGTTTCATTTCAAAAATACACGTTTGTACCACTGGTGCATGTAAAGTTACATGCACTATGGTGCACGCTTCCCAACCTCATATATATATATATATACATACATATATATATATATATATATAAAGAGAGAGAGATTAATGGGGCTGCTCCCTTGGGGCGGTCAATATGGCCGCCCCACGCCATTTTCGGCATTTTTTTTATTTTTTTGAAAAATATCGTCATGTATTATTCATCACTATATCCCTCCTATATGCCATTCGAATTTCGTCAGAAACAGAGACTCCTATGGCCTCCATCCAGACAATCATTTTTTAACGGTAACAAGTTGTTAAATCGACACTATCTCGATGGAGGTCGTAGGTGTCTCTGTTTCTGACGAAATACGAATGACATATATGAGTGATATAGGAATGAATATACATGATTTTATTTTTCAAAAAAAATAGAAAAATATCAAAATAGGGGGTGAGACAACCATGTTGGTTGCCCCAGCACACACACACACGCACGCATGAACGCACGCACGCACACACACACACACACTTTGTGAAGTAGGCAACCTTGCTTACTTCACATCCATTTTTCGCAAATTTTTTTATTTTTTTGAAAAATGCCACCGTAAATTTTCATAATTATATCCCTCTAATATGTCATTCAAATTTCGTCAGAAACAGAGACTCCTGCGGCCTCCATCCAGAACATGTAAAATACAACAAATCTGTGACCGTTAAAAAATATCTGTTTGGATGGAGGCCTTAAGAGTTTCTGTTTTGTGACAAAATTTAAATGACATATTAGAGAGCTATAGTTATGAAAATCCACGATAGTATTTTCCAAAAAAATAAAAAATTGCTAAAAATAGATGTGAAGTAGGTAAGATTATCTACTTCACAAAGGAGGTTCCATTTCCCCTCTCTCTATGTAGTATGTGTGTAGACTTCCACGAATATGTGTGTGTGTAAAAACTAATGAGTGAAGTTTCACATACACTTTTAGTTGAGAATTCACATTTTTCTATGATTTTTCGCATACTTTCCAGTTCTAACTAAGATTTGACATCCATATGCCCCGTGAATACATGACAAGCCCTTGTCAACTGTTTACTGTATTGGATTATATAGATTTATTGTTTATTATCAATGAGTAATTTCTTGTAAATATGTAGAAGTTTCAACACTGCCGTCCATATGTACGGTCAACTTTCGCCATCTCGAAAGACCTCATCGAAGGATCACAGTCAATCAAGTCTTTTGTGACAGCAACTCATTAGAATAGACACTAATATTATTCTTTTGTTAAACTAATTTCCTCCGACTTTCTTTTACATGGCCATATTTAATGTCCTTCACATGCATGTTAAGGATGCTGATAAAAAATATCCCATCTTCAAAATTTTGTAATTTTTATTGAAAAATACGAATATTCAGCGGGATATAATTGGTCATTTTTTGCCGACGTTTGTTGTTGTTGTTGATAGGTCGTCGAATATTAGGAGCTCAGCTTTATTTTTCACTCGTTTTGAGAGGATCCGCGAATTCAAAGTATTCTCTCCATTCAAAACGTCAAATGTGAAACAAAAGGAGCCAAATATTTGAATTTGACCTTCTTTTTGGATCGTATACGATCGGACCGAATGTAGTGCAATGGTACATGACCAAGTCAACTTAAACGGATTAAAGATTCCAAGGAATTTTTTATTTTTTTCATCAAATTATATTGATGTATATAATGATGATTATTATTCATTTTGAAGTTTTATTATACTAGAAGTTAGCAAAGAATGTTATATCCACTGCTATTCCATTAGCGACGATCCATATAGAATGTTTGTATTCGTCGGTATATCTTCAATACATGGAAAATCCAATACCGATGAAAAAAAAGTCACTATAGACTCATTTTTATTGTAATGCACTTAGACCGTAAATATGTGGAGGAATATTAATAGAAGCTACATGCTAGCATCTCATTCTTGTATCCATACCGCATGCGAAATCGGGGTCGTTGAATACCATTGCAAAGCATGCCTCTAACTAGTACTACAAGAAATTCGACCTAAACAACGAATAATTCAAATATTTGTCATCATATCACATAGTGTTAAATATATAACAACAAATATTATTTGTCTTGAAATTATCATTTCTTTTTGCAATAGGAAAGAATGTGATATTCGTTGCTAAAAGTTCATATAATAACGATCTATCCGTTGATTAATTTATTCGTTAAAATTTATACAAATCATTGCTAAATTTTTCAACAGCTAGAAGAAAATGCTAACGGATAACAGTTCTTATATGATTCATTATTAGAAATATAAGTGAATACAATAATCATTGAGAAATATTTAAAGAAGCAAGTAAGGAATATTATTCATTTCTACATATGGTATGGTAACAAATGTTAAATTATTCGTTGCCTTAGATCCATTTTGATGTGGTGTAGATTCTGCAACATCATCGATGTCTTGTACAGTAATCGCTTTAGATCAATTTTGTAGATTAGTTCACATCGGAATCATCGATGTCTAGTTCGGTATGCATGATTTTTTCAAAGTTTCTCTTGACTTTCCACATAAGACAAACTTATAGACCATCCTATTTGTCGGATATGGAACTCGTTGACATCGAAATTTTGTCATGTTGCATTTGCATTGATTGTTCTCCATATCCTTCTCCTTTTAGAGTTGTTATTCTGTTTTCTAATTTTTTGTTCCTTTTTTATCTTCCCATTCTCTCTCTCTCTCTCTCTCTCTCTATATATATATATATATATATATGGGTGTGTGTGTGTGTATGTGTGTGTGTTTCGAGTTTCATGCAAAACAAACATTCCTATCATGTTCATCTAGAAGGTGCCATTTTCAGCAATTCTGAGATCGATAAAATTTGACGGTCTTGATGAAGATGATAGGAGTCTCGAACTAAGTTGAATTTTGAATGAAACCATGGTGATATATAGTGATCTAATTCCTCGAAAGTTTCATTTCAAAAAAATCAAAAAATAATGAAAAAATGAGTTGGATGTAGGTAGTTACCTACACCCCTGGGTGTAGGCTCCTTTTCCCCATATATATATATATATATATATATATATAGAGAGAGAGAGAGAGAGAGAGAGAGAGAGGGCCCTTCCAATGAGGTGCACCTTTCCTTGGTGCTTGGAAAGCCACTCATAATGACCATAAGATGGGGATCTAATGGATGAGATTAAAACCACCAAGGAAAAGGTAGGAGTGGTATTCGAACTAACTAATTAGCTAAGATTAAGGAGGACAATGAGCGTTTAACATAAAATTAAATATTTTGAAATATTTTGAAATCTAAACAGTTCTACAATTAATTCGAATTTCTAATATAAAACATACCTAAAATAAATTATAACCTTACCAAAAACGTACGACCTGTATACATAATCGCATCTGTTATTGTCGTTCTGTGTACATTAAATTTCTAAGATTTACAAATTAATAACACACAATACAAAACACTGCAAAATAATACAACAAAAATCCAGGACTTTTGTGAATTGTTGCCAGTTATAACGAAATTGTAAACAAATATATGATATAAAACACTTCCAATTACAATATAACAATCCACAACACATTTTCTGCATTTACAATTTCAACTCTTACTACCATAACCAATTGAAAAATTCCTAAAACATAGCTTTACACTATAAGTAAAACTTACCTTAAACCTACGACTTGTAATCTGATAAGCTCAATTTGTTACTTTAAATTACTAATAATTACAATAATATGTACTACAATACAAAACAATGCAAAGGAATACAAAATAAATACTCACATATATGCAATACTTGTCATTTAATTGACATTTTTTATCAAACTAATGCGATATATCTCCGGAAAATACTATATGAGAACGCATAACACAATATGTGCATACAAGAGCTCTACCTTTGTAAACAAGTTTGAAAGAGAAATATTTCTATAAAAAACTTAACAGTATTAATCGAACTTGAGTAAAATTTTGAATTCACAAGTGATAATAGCGTTGCTTTTGCTTTAATTTACATAGATTTACAAATTATAACAATAAAATACATTAGAGTTCATTAAAATACAAACTATTACAAAACGAACCAGTAAATTATATCCCGTACATTACTATTTGTAACTTTGAAATACAAAGTTGCTCGACCTAATACATTTTATAACGTAAAAAATACAATATCAAAATAAATTTTAAAGTTATTAATCTTAAAATAATTAGAGGATGAAATTTACTATATAATAAATCATGAACTTGTTAAATAAATGAATTACTTTAAAAATATTAATTATTTTTTATAAAAAATACATTATCTAATAGAAAATAAAACGATCCCTTAACATGGGTTCGATTTAATAGATAACATCTTCTGATATATAAGAAATTTTGAAAAACATTTTATTAGCATGATATAAGACAAATTGATCTTACGAAAATTAACTAATAAATCTATTTTTGAATGAACCAATGAATACTATGTACTAACAACGATGCAAAAAAAATTCTTCTAAATTTTTATAAAGAATAGCATTGAAAAATTGGAAGAAGGATGAAAAAGTTCATACCTGGAAACGTGAAGAAGCTAAAGACGTTGTGGAATGAACATTGACGGCAAAAATTTTGAAATTTGAGAGTATATGATTATTTGAGAATAATAAGTTTCTAATTTTAACTAATACAATCATCTATTAAATATTAATTATACAGCTACATAATTAATTTGACTTAAATAACTTAAAGTAATATATAGGAAGACTTTATCACCGTGATTTCCGCCTTCAGTTACAAGGTGACAGTAACAGAGTTGGCTCCCTCACCGAACGACTTTGGTAACTCAAGAACCCTAGGGGTTTTGTCACCTTCGATCCACGGCGGCAAAGGCACGAAGAGGACGAAACTAAGAAGAAGACAACCAGGTCAGAAATATCTCTAAAATGCTATTTTGATTATACTTTAACCATCTGATTATCTTTAAATTGCATAGGATGGATTTTTAAATCATCATATTATTCATATCTCGTTACAATGATCTTTGCAAAGTTACGACAGAAAAAAAACATGTAAACAATAACACTTAGTTGAACTGCTGCGCTAAAGCTAAAGAAAAATGATACCAACAACATTCATGTCTGCTGTGTAATATTAAAATTACAGTTGCATATTTTATACGTTCATTCATGGTTTTTTAACATATATGAAATTATAATGTAAATATTGTAGAGATGAGCTGCATTGAATCTGATTTTGATGAAATAAGGGGACCAAGAAAAATGAAAGAAAAATTATGCGGATAATCTTCTGATGAGGACAATGTAAAGGAAGCTGCTGATTCAAACCGCACAATTTTATTGGTGATGAAAGGTACATGAAATTAATTAAAAACTAAATCATTACGTGTCTTCTAAAAATATTATGTATTTGTATCTGTGAATTACAGGGAAGGGTAAAGTCATGAGTAAAAATCCTGACATAGAAGATGCAACTATTGAAGAATGCATGACTGAAAAATATGGCAGTAATATACAAATTACATATCCCTATAGATAATTTTCTAAATTCTTATTGTTTAATCTGTTTTATGTGTTTTATACACAATTACTATAAGAATGTGTTTACTTCTTTAAAGGTAAGGGATATATACAACACATATGCTTTGTGGAGCATTTTGTTCAATTTATAGATGCTCATAGACCAACAGCAAAGCAACAATGTCTGATTAATAAGACTGCATTCTCGAAATTAATAAACATTGGGAAGGTTGATATCCAAAGGAGGATTCTGCAATGGATTGTTGAACAATATCAAGGAGGACGCCAATTTAAATTTGGGAACCGGGTTCTTAACTTCACGGACGAAGACATAGGAGCAATATTAGACATTCCAAGCACAGGCTTTGCAGTGACTGTGAAGGGCAGACACCTACAGTGGAAGAGCTTTATTTCAGAGGAGATATTTGATTCTAGAATGATTTTCAACAGGAAGAAATTAGTCAATATTTTGATAGATTTCTACGATAGAGATGATGATGACTCGGTGGCTGTTAACGTTACTTGCTTGATATTGTTCATGTTTTCCACATTCTTGTTCCCAGATTGTGGATACTCTTTTCCAAGAGACTTACTCCATTACGTAGAATCTTTGGAAGATACCCGATTTTTTAACTGGTCAGACGCTGTAGCAAAAATGATTTTGTTCAACATGGAAGATGTATTGCACAGAATACATCAGAGGAGGCAAGGATCGTCCAGAACAATACTTGGATATCTTACGGGTTGTGTAGCATGCCTATACGTAAGTAAATATTTTATTGTAAAATATTTTATAAAATCGTAACTAATCAGATATTTTTGAAAATTATAATAGGTCTGGATGTTAGAATATTGTTGCAAAGATCTTGTCGTCAACAGAGATCTACGTCCAAGGATACGGAAATGGGCAGGCTCAATAAAAGGTTTGTCAAGGAGAATCGCTTCACTCACCAATGAACAGGTATGAAATAGTATATGCACATAAATAATACTATATATGACTGAATGTTGTAATTGATAGTAATTTAAAGTTGACATACCTTTTTTTATAAACTACAAATGTATCAGATTGTAGGAGGTTTGCATCCACAAAAAATGAAATATTTAAAATAGGAGCAGATGAATATGTTTTCCCGTATGAAAGATTCATTCAATACGGGTTCTCATTGAGAAGGCCACAGATAAACCTCCAATCCCGAATAAAAGTGCCTGAGGATGGACGTGCAAGGAGAGGGAGATACAAGAGGGCAGAATTTCAAATTGTAAAAAGTATAAATCAAGGAACTAACATTCGTGCTGGAAAAGGGACTGACAAGCAATGCATGTGTGATGAATTTTCAAAAGAAATAGACAGGTTGCAGAAGCTAATAGAAGAGCTGAATGATAAAAATCATGATAAGGATGCCAAAATCAAAGCTTATGAAATTCAATTAAGATTGTTGGAAATGGATAATGAAGAACTGAGAGGGAAACTGGAAAAGGCAACTCCAGCTGAAGTGAACAAGGAAATCAATGAGAAATTGATGATGGAAGGAGAGAACAAACTGACTGAGGTTGATGATCAGAAAAATACACTTGTGGTGGAAAGCAATTCTGAAATTGTCACCAAGATGGATACAGAACAAGAAGGAGAAATTAATTTATCCAAAAAAGAGTGTATTCCATGTTTTGATCTTGGAATTGTGGAGCATGAGTCCGTTGTCACAGATAAAAATAAGATGGCACAAAGGAAGAGAAGAAAGGAGAGATCAGAAGTGTATCCTAGCTCGTTGACAAAGAGAGTCAAAGAGAGGAATGCAACAAAAAGAGATGCAAGGGAAACAAGAGAAAATATTACAAGTGAAACAGAACACGAGGTGTGTATTTGAACTAGATTATTAATCATACAATGATTTATAGTTCTTCCAGATAATATATATGACATATTTACATTTTTAATGATTAATCTTCTAAAAATGATATATATATATTAACATTACAGTATCTCTGTGATCCTGCGACTGACTTTATCGGATATGCTAACATAACCGATGAACAAAGGAGATTGATTCAGGATTTCCTAAGAGACCCGGCGGACAAGTAAGTTGTGATTCATGACAAGAACTTATGTTTAATAGAAATTTGTAATTACAATTTAATGATATTCTGCTCAAAACTGCAGGTTCAACGCCACGTACTTCACACCTCTTGGAATTTTTTGCAAGGGAAAAGAGATACATCATTTCTTATATGAGAAAATGATTGAAGATAGCGTAATCACATAATTTTAATTCATATTTCTATATAAACCATAAAATACTCTGATGATTTATTTACTTGTACTGCAGATTTTGAAAATGTTCATGGATGTTCTGCGACATAGATATTGTACCGGTGACACGATCCCTTTCCTATTCACGCCTATTTACAAGATGGTTAGTCACTTCATTCACATATAAATCTCCAAATAAATCATAATACTTTCAACTTCTACATGCAGCAATATTTTGTAAATACGGTTGATAGAGCTACAAAGGAAGAGATCAATAATCTGGACAGCCTTCATGTATTGGAAGATGAAAGGCTGATTGGATTGTCTAAGGTTTTCACAGTTATTCATACCAAGAATCACTGGCATCTATTGGTCACAGACTTCACAGCGAGGAAATTCTATGCATATAACTCGATGAGAGGGTCAAAATTTCACAAAAAAGATGCTCAAAAATGGGTATGTTTATTTACAATATGTTCTTTATTGAAAACATCTTATGTTTACAATGAAAATTAACAAGTTATTTTGTTTAGCATGGCTGGATGTGCGAATGCTTTGGCATGAACCTGGTGGACGAAACAATGAATGAGTGGGAGATAATATATGTGGTTGACAGCCCGCAACAACCTCCTTACAGCTTGGATTGCGGTGTCTACGTGATGAAGACAATAGAGTACTTGTGTGAAGGGAGGGCTCTAGACTTCAGCTATGAATACATTCCAAGATTCAGGGCAGAAATAACATGTACTCTTTTGACATGCGGACACGTTGATAATGAAGCTAGAAATTAATTGACCGAGGATGGTGCATAGAGTTTTCATGAAAACACCCAAAAAATATTTCATAGATGTTGAACAGTGTTGACATTTAGCTTTCTGAAACAATATTTAGAAGTTTGTGTTTAAAAGTATTTCTTGGAAAGATAACTTTGGTTTGAATTTAGAAGTATTTGCTGGAATGTTGAAGAATGTTGGTATTTTTATTTTGTTTACCTTACATAATTCAGCCATGTTACGTCTTTTATACCGTCTATTATGAATGAATTGTAGTGTTTGATGATCTCAAATTTTTGTAATATGCAGATAACTTTAAATTCATATGTAAAAATATTATAATTTAACTGTATAAAATGTTAAGCATAATACATTTAAGATTATATAAATGATGTCATGAATTGAGAAGGTACCGTTAACTATAAGAAGATAATGCGATAAATAAACCAATCGAAATATATGTTAACATTACAAAACAAAATGTATTTTCACCTCATAGTTTATTTATTCAATTGTTACATTATAATGTTTAAATTTATTGTATTGGTCTTACATTTCCCACTGCAATAATTAAAATAATATGATATATTTTAATATGTGTTACTATATTTTACAATAACTGCAACATAGTTGCAATACTGAAATTGATTGTTTTACACATCAATGAAATACATTAATAATCCATATTTTTCCATTATATCTAAATCTTTTGATTCATCATAAAAAGTACGATTATGTACCTATAATCATTTAATAGTACGCTTGATATTTACTATTGTAATAACATCATACAAAGATCATTATATATTAAATGGATTTGAGTACATTGTCCGATATAATGATGAAATTCTAAAATCGAATCTAATGGATATATAGGACTTGTATGTAAAATTAACTAAATTATGATGTGGACAATCTGAAGATAGCGTCATATAAGTCGTTTCAGAAATTAATATATTCCTGAAAATTTAAAAATTACTGCAATTGATCAGTTAACTTTAACAATCTGAAGATAACTTGAAACATAAATCAGCTGTCATATATTTTATATTATAATACAATAAGAATGTGGATATATAATATGCTGTATAATATTGTACAATATATTCCTTTATTTTACAATATTACACTGCTATTATATTACGATATTTTGTTATATTTTACTATATCTGTATGACAAATACAAAACTGAAAAGGATTCTTAAACATTACCAACCATAAAATCCATGAATGCTATTTATTTAGTTAATCTTGTTTGCACAAATTCAAATGATTGAGTAACATCAACATTTGTTTGAGTAACATCAGATCATAACATTACAAAAAAATATAACACTAAATCAATAATGAACATCTATTGTTTGAGAAACATCAGATCATACAACCAATATAAATCAATCAACACCATGATTTATAAAAAAATACATATAAATACAATCTTAAAACATCAGTCTGTATTTTCTAATGGCTGCAACTATGTACTCTTCCATCTTGATCAAAAAGATCCTGCAGATAAAAGGGACACTACATCAGTAAGCTTGATTGAATATAATAAATCGAAAAAATATACAATTTTAATGTGTAACTTACCATGCTGATTTTAAATAATTGTGTATGTGATATCTGAAATATGTTCTCCTGAGTAAACTCTGTAGGAAAAGGGATATCTAATTATATGAAAAAAATATAATAACGAAATAAAGTGTAAAAAATTATACCATCTAGCATGCAAGAAATTAGCAATATATTTGTTATCATTCTGACTGTCCTGAAGCATCACTGAATGTAAAAATTGTCAGATTTTAAAAACAATATAAATATATAAAAAAATATATACTGTTTAACCGTTCATACCAGTCTGAAGTTGATTGAATCTTGTTTGAAGGGCAATTCCTAGAATCATGACCAACATTGTACTTCATGCACGCTTTGCACTGCCTACCTCTATTTCGTTTTAATTCTTGTTGAGATATTCAACGACTACCTGAACCTTTTGGTCTTCGTCCCCTTCCACTACCTTTAGTTTTTGCAGTAACAGGAACAAGAATATGATTATTATTATCATGAGATTCCAATTGAGGTTGATCCTGTGATACATTTGATAATCTTTTTTTTGCATTTAAGCTTTGAACTTCTTCGAGCAATTTCACAAGCTTTGCTTTGACGAGAAAAAAATTGTCATCATATTCTACGCTACTTTCAGCCACAATCTGAGAGCAAATATTATTTAACTGTCCAGACCTTTCATGTTGTGGATTTTGGTTGTAGATTGGATAATTACCAGAACTCTTAATATTCCTCGTCCATCTGGGCAGGATAAAAGAACTAGAAAGAAATGATTCTCCTCTGAACTTGATAACAACAAGTAAGTGCCTACATGGTATTCCTTGAAATTTCATTTTTTTGCATTCACAAGATAGATAATCAGAGTGATGCATTTCAGAAACTATTCTATCTTTTACAGACTTATCAATTGAAGTAACATTGTAAAATGACTATCCATCTTTGATTTCAGCAACACGAACATTTAACATCATTAACTCCTTCAACTCTTTCTGAAATTTGTAAAAAAATCTTTTTCGAATAAACATCAACCATTTGTTCTTCCAAAGTCCATTTGGTAATTAACTTAGGCCTTCTAGTCTTTGAATCATGATCCATGTCATTCTCACGTTCTCTTAACCTCTCGATGGCTGTCTGGAATCTGGAAACAAACTCTAAAAGAGTGTTCTGTTTAGTAATAGAATTTTGTAAAAATGAGTTCATACTTTCACTCCTTTGAGTGATACGCATCCCAGCGAAGAATGTGTCATTTGTATATACATCTATCCATTTGTGTCTTATGTCATACTTCTCTGCTAACCATTTATTCTCAAGCAATCCAAACTCTGATATGGCTGCTGACCAACCATCTTCAAATTGATCAATAGACTCACTCCGCCAAACAAGTCTGAATGTTTTAAGAGCCTTGACAATTTCCTTCATTCTACCCAGTTTAAGTTTCAGCTTTGACATAATGTGCCATGTACAAAACTTGTGAACAGTGTTAGGAAAAGAAAGACGGATTGCAGCACATATTACCGGATCTTCATCAGTAATTATAGAAATGGGGTGTTTTCTAGCAGCTTCAAGAAATTGATTAAATAACCATGTAAAACTTTCAGTTGTTTCTCTATTTATAAATGCATTACCAAAAAAAATCGAGCAATCATGGTGGTTAACTCCACAGAAAGAGGCAAATATTAAATTGTATTCGTTGGTTCTATATGTAGTATCAAAAGAAATTGTATCGCTAAAAACCTTATAATCTTCAATGGATACACTGTCAGCCCAGAATAAATGTGTGAGCCTATTATCCTCATCTGTTCGATAAGAGTAAAAAAATTCAGGCGTCAACTTTTTGCAATTATCAAAGAGATCTAACACAAGTTTTGCGTCCAAACCATCGCGACGTCTTCTCTCATCCCTATTAAGGTTGTATATATCACGTACAATGCCACCAACTTTGTTGTTTGTAATGAAGCCGTTATCCAAAAATGCCGATTGTTTTGAGGCAGGAATATTAACATCAGTCATGGACTTGATAAGCATTTTAGCAGCTTTAGAAAACTTTCTATTGGCACGAAGATACAACCGTTTGCTGGGAGATACTAGGTTATGATTGTGTTATTCATTGAAAGAAAACACTATCCAATCATGATCATCAAACCTATATTTAACCGACATCATGGCCTTACACCCAGTTCGAACAACACCAACAGCTCTCTCTGATCTTTCAAACATACTTTCATCGCTGCAATCACTTTCAACTGAGTATGCACCTCTTGATGATGAAGAAGCTCTTGATTTTCCTTCTTTCCAACAAACAAAACTCTTAAACACAAGTGTCTTATTTTTAGTTAATCTATCAACTCTATGTCTTGTGCTACTTTTGCGTACATTGAATCCCTCTTTTGTAGCATAAGCTTCATAAAAATTATACGCATGTTCAACGGAACCAAAAACCATGCCAACATTGGGTATATGCTGATAATTAAGACAATTTGCAGTAGGGGAACTTGGATCAACTGCATTAATTTAAATATAATCGAAAACACATTAATGTTATTAACTGATGATATATTGTTTGCATCATTAATAGATTTTCACAATAATATTATTACCTGGAAAGGATCCATCAGTTTCTATGCACTCTGAGTACAAAATGTTTGCAGCAGAATCCTAATATAAAAATTGCAGAGACATAAATTCTCAAAAAACAAAATTAATAATAGATAATTATTTGGTGTCTCATTACCTCAATATATGGAAGACGTTCTTCAGTAATATCTTTGGAATAAAGAGCTCCAGAAATTTGTCCTAGCAAAAAAAAAAATAAAGTGAAATTCTGTATACTGTAGTAGTAAATAGTATTCAAGAGCAATAAAAAGTAAAATAAATACAAATAAGTTGCACTGGATATTGAAACTACATATATTATACGAAACTAATATATTGAAAAATATTAAGATATATAGTAAAATATAAATATGTATTATTTTATAAAAAACATGGTTATGTAACATATTGTTAAATATAGTAAAATAGAAAGTAAAATTGTGAATCCAATAAGGAAATGATGAAATGAATACATAAAAATCATATTATTTATATTAAAATGAAGATTTTCAATAGAAAGAACAACACCTGGATGGAGAGAACCGATATCAGAATTGTCGTGACCTGTATCTATGGTGCTATTATCCTGTTTAAAACATGATAATGTAGATCAAAACGAAATAATTCCAATAAAAAATAAATATAATGTAATGAACCTGGTAGATTTCTTCAAAAAAGTTTGACATAAACTCGGATGCAGAATCATCATCTGATGAAGAGGACGGATCTTCC
Organism: Ottelia alismoides; assembly: GCA_037367405.1. Lineage (NCBI taxonomy): Eukaryota > Viridiplantae > Streptophyta > Magnoliopsida > Alismatales > Hydrocharitaceae > Ottelia > Ottelia alismoides. The sequence continues at coordinate 251,849 of JAZKJV010008851.1, forward strand.
ATGACGAAGAACGACTGAGAATACCAAAAAATTAAACGAAAAAATGAAATACAACTAATCTACACAAAACCACATACCGTAAAATTTGGTAAAATTAGGTAGAGTAAATGACGCATTCTCGAATCTAAAAATAGGAAGTAGAATACTTAATGACGCCTTTGCGATTTTGATATATTTGATTCTGTCTTTAATTAATTAGTTTACCAAAAATAGAATACCGGGAGTGGTTTTTACAGTGGTTTCGAAGGGCTGAAAACATACCTATCAAAGCTGTCGATACAGATCAGACGGTCAAGATTGATGGCTTTCCTTATAGCAATGAAAGGTGCACCTTATCTGAAATTTTCCCTATATATATATGAGTTTAATGGGGCTGCCCCCTTGGAGCAGTCAACAATGGCTGCCCCCGCGCCGTTTTCGGTATTTTTTATTTTTATTTTGAAAAATATAGCCATGTATATTCATCCCTATATGCCTCCTATACGTCATTCGAATTTCGTCAGAAACAGAGACTCCTACGGCCTCCATCGAGATGGTGTTGATTTAAAAAATCCTGTTACCGTTAAAAAATAACTGTCTCGATGGAGGTCGTAGGAGTCTTTTTTTCTGACGAAATTCGAAAGCTGCCCCCGCGTCGTTTTCGACGTTTTTTTTATTTTTTTGAAAAATATCACCATGTATATTCACCCCCAATCCCATTAAACTATATATATATATATAGGAAATATTTCCAATGAGGTGCACCTTTCCTGGATGCATGGAAAGCTACATTAATTTAAGCATTTATTCTATTCATTTTATACATTCTAACTCCATAAATTTAATAGTAAATATTAACATAATATGTATATCATGAAAGATTTATGAAAAAATTAATATATTTGACATTAAATGTTTGTTACAATATGGATGATATATTTTACATAACTGTATTATCATCATTATTTTACAATATGTAGTTTAAATTTACAATATTATTACGTAATTTACAAATTTGGTAGTGGCTTTCTGAATTTCAAGAAAGACCCACCTCATTAGAAGGGCTCCCTATATATATATATATATATATATATATATATATATATATTCAGAGGGCTTATCCAGTGAGCCATGTGCCCATTTGAGTTTTGGTGAGCACCAAATGTAGGATGTCCATGTATACTTCTATTTTAAAGGCTACCTATTTTGAAGAGGCATGATTTTGGAAGGGTGTTTGTAATATCTACTCTTTTTAGGGATCTTTTGGAAAATAGAATTTATTGGATAAATAAAAAATCAAATAATATCAAGTAGGATAAAAATTTTTTAAACAGAAAAAAGCTCAACGGTTGAAACGGTATAACCGTTCAAAGATTAAAAAAAATATGTATATAATAATAAAAAAAGAAACGGCACCATCACGTTGCTGTTCAAAAGGGAAATGAAAAAAATAATATAATAATTATAATAAAATGGCATAACTAATTGCCGTTCAAAAGAAAGTTTATAAATAAAGTATAAAAGATAAGATAACATAACACACGTTATGAGATTAACCCAAAAAAACCGCATTCTGTTTTTTTTTCCTATCGTCATTTTACTAAGGACTATATATATGTGCGGCGCATCTAACATGCCCTCTTATCTCCGGCATCCTACGCTCTCTCTCCTTCTCTCGAATACTTGATCAAACCCCACCATCCACTCTCGTGTTCTTTCGGCCACATCGGATTGGGACGACATGCACGTAGATCGTGGTTTCCGGCAATCAAACTCGAAGAAGGGTTCGAGTCGATTATTTTCGTGGAGTTTTTCATCCAGGTAATTTCTTTTATGTGTTCCTTGTGCAATTTCTTGTCGGCCTGATGTAAAAGTTTTGGAATAGGCAACATCACTTCTAAGTAATTGTGATTTTGCGAATATTTTTGGGTTATCATTCTCCGGTGTGAAATCAAGTTTTGTAAAGTTATCTTCATAACATAGATTTCCAACAATATTGCGCATGTGAGTTCCGATAAGTCATTAGAATATGCCTAATAACTTTTCATTCGAAATCATGAGATCATTTTTTGTATGCATATGACATCAATAACGAATTAGTTCAGACATTGAGTCACCTAACTATAATTATCAACAAAAAAATTTATAGACTCAATAATACTATGTTAAACTTGAAATATATAAACATGAACAAAATAAACAAACTACTACATATATATTGATTTAACCATAAAATAACCAACAATTGGGAATTGTGAGTAGATAAGATGTATTATGACTTGTGCACGGGTTAAGATTCATTTCTTATGCTAAAGTGGCATTTGATTTTTGTGGACAAATAAAATCGTGCAGATCAATCTATATTGATTTCTTATCAAGGTATGTATATTAACTTATGTCACATGCCATTGTTATTTATACCCCACATTAGATTTTTACCAATTATTGATTGTCGCTCTTATTTTATCTCTTAAAATTCTTTGATTATATTTCCTTAGTAGAACTCTAGATAGTCAGATGCTAATTTGATATGTTGTCATAATGCTTGTCTATGGATTCATTATTAAATGATAAAGAGATTGTTACATTATTGTCTTTTGATATATATATAGTTTAATTTGCAATTTTGTTTGTCCAAATATTTTATTGAAAATTAATTATTATTTTTGACACCATCATTGTGCGGGAGTAGACATTTTCATTGTTGGCCCATTAGAGGTTTTGACCTGGCCGGGTGCCGCGCAGACGGTTAATTCCGCCAATTGACCGTTGTAGGCGGGTAATCCTATACTACTTCCAAACAATTTACCGCTACGGTGGTTGACTTAGTACTGATGTCCATTGCATTGGGGTTTGGATAGGAAATCTCGTATTAACATTTGTTTTAGTTTTAAATTTTTTGATTTACAGGAACGGGGTGACTTCTATCCATGCTCGGGCTGCCAGGTGTCGGCAGATGATATTGATTTATACTTGATATGAATTTTGATTTTATGATCACAAAATTTATGATATTCAAGGAAATTTATTGAATTATCATCGTTATCCCATGATTGGCATAATTGAAAAGTCTTGTCTAGTTCACTGGTTTTATTGCTCTATATGCCTTATTATGTGGAATTATTGTCATATCATTTTTTTACTACCCATGGTATATTGATATTGATGGTATGTCTCATAAATTATTGGTGCATACTTAGTAAAATTCGTTTGACTAATATTGAATTACAACCTTGCAGCTTAGAGGAAAGTAAGAGGGTTGGTCGTCTGTTGGATTGAAGATTCATTGATATTTTCTAGCCTCTTAAGTCATTATACGGACAGACTTATTTAGTTTCAATTTGTAGTTCAGACTTGATAAGTCTTTTATTTATTGGTTAATTTCCTTTATTCTTCCATTATGTATGGTACTCTGAAAGTTATTTATGGATTATTGAGTGTTTGTCTCGCTTTTGGACTCGAAAAAAAATTTCAGTGCTTTGGGATGCTTCTGCAATTTTTCCCTTGTTTCGAGGTCTGGGACGTGACAACGTGGTATCAGAGCCAAATGGAAGATTAGAGGAATATTTTCCAATTTTAGGATGACTTATAATATTTATAGATTACATTTGGAATAGCTGACTAATTGATCGTCGCTATTCGTAGATATTGATCGTCTTGAACCGTAAGCGGTGTCGTCGCTCCATGGATTTGGCAACCCAGAATGCCAAATTAATGAAGACGGTCGAGGAGCTCTTCCAGCTGATTTGTGATCAAGCTGACCACCACCAGAGCAAGGACAAGGATCAGAGACGTCGCGAGAGGCGTCTTGATAGGGAAAGGCGACTTCGTGAGGAGCGCCGTGATGAAGTCACCTTTGAGAGATTCTTAAAGATGAGCCTGTCTATCTTTGAAGGTGTAATGGATGCTGAGATAGCATATCGATGGCTGGAGGAGATAGAAAAATTATTTGATGCAATTAGATGTCCGGATCATAGCAAGGTCTCCTTCGCTACTCATCAACTGAAAGGTCCTGCTAAGGACTGGTGGACCAGTTGCCAGTTGCGGAAATTTGTAAAAGGCGAGATTATTCTGTGGGATGAGTTTGTTAAACTCTTCCGTGAGCACTATATTCCGATGCACTTGCAGTTGATCAAGGAGCAAGAGTTTATTAATCTGAAGTAGGGAGATCTGAATGTTGCTGAATATAACAACAAGTTTCATCGCTTACTGAAGTATGCTCCACACTTATGTCCTGATGAGTACTGTATGACTCAGAAGTTCGTTGAGAGACTTCATCCTGCTTTAAGATCGAAGGTTCTTTCCAGCATGCCGAAGCTATGGAGGATGCTCTAGCCAGTGCCACAACTATGGAGCGAGATTTCTTGCGAAGAAAGGAGGAGAAGTCGTGCAATGATCGGAAGGATCGATTTGGAAGAAACAAAAATTTCAAAAATTCTCAGAAGCAAAAGCAAACCTCCAAGTCGGGACAAATCAACAGATTTCCTGAATGCTCTTTCTGTCACTGTTTCCATCTTGGAGAATGTTATCTCAAGAATGATCAGTGTCTGAATTATGGAGAGAAAGGACACTTTGTTCGTGATTATCCGAAGCCTAGGAAGCAGCCCGCTGCTCAAGGACAAGATCAAAGGCCAAAGGTTCCGGCTCGAGTTTATGCTCTTACCACTGGGAATGATGCTGCTAAGGAAGACAAGGTCATCGAAGGTACCATTCTTATTGATAATTTACATGCAAAGATTCTTTTTGATACTGGTGCTACACATAGCTTTATCTCAGAGGCTCTAGTAAAAAGTATGGATGCAAAACCAAAACTTTTAGATATTGATATAATAATCACCACACCTACTGGGGGAAATGTAAAAGCATTGGAGTATATTCAAGATGCTCCATTGATAATTGAGGGTCATGAGCTACCTAGTGACCTCATTGTCATGAAGATGACAGACTTCGACATCATCCTTGGAACGCATTCGCTTTCCCGATATCATTGTATCATTGATTGCTGTAAGAAGAGAGTTATTGTCGCAAGCCATCAGTTTCCAGGTATCGTCATAAAAGGACATGTCTCTACCTCTGAACGGTGCATTATTTCTGCCATGAAGGCACATCGCATGATCTTGAAAGGGCGAGAAGCCTATCTTGCCAGCATTTTAAGGGTTGAGCCATCAACCATATCTTTATTTGAACTCGACGTCGTTCGGGAGTTTCCTGATGTTTTTCCAGAAGAATTGCATGGATCCCCACATCAACGGGAGATTGATTTCACTATTGAGCTCGTTCCTGGAACTTCACCAATATCCAAGGCACCATATCGCATGGCTCCTGCCGAGCTAGTGGAATTAAAGAAGCAACTTGAAGAGTTGCTTGACTTGAGATTTATCAGGCCCAATGTATCACCATGGGGAGCACATGTTTTATTTGTTAGAAAGAAAGATGGATCTCTCTGCTTATGCATTGATTATCGAATGCTGAATCAGGTGACTGTGAAGAGTAAATATCCATTACCACGGATAGATGATTTATTTGATCAGCTTCAATCAGCAAAGGTCTTCTCGAAGATTGATTTACGATCCGGCTATCAACAATTGAGGATTCAAGAGGAAGATATCTCGAAGTTTGCTTTCCGAAAACGCTATAGGCATTACGAATTTTGTGTGATGCCGTTCGGATTGACTAATGCTCCTACCGCTTTTATGGATCTTAAGAATCGTGTCTTTCGACCATTCTTGGATCACTTCGTTATTGTTTTTGTGGATGATATTCTTATTTATTCTCAAAGTATTGAGCAACACGAGGAGCACTTGAGAATCATATTGGAGACTCTGAGGCAGAACCAACTTTATGCTAAATTTTCCAAGTGCGAATTCTGGTTGGAAAAGATCATGTTCCTTGGGCACATTATTTCCAAGGATGGGATTTCTGTTGATCCAGCCAAAGTCGAGGCAGTCTCAGAATGGAAGCAACCGCAGAGCGTGACCGAAATTAGAAGCTTTCTTGGTTTAGCAGGATATTATCGTAGATTCATTCGTGATTTCTCGAAGATTTCACTTCCTCTTACCGAATTGACTAGAAAAGGAACTAAGTTTGAATGGTCTTCTGCATGCGAGTTTTGACTTTACCTTCTAGTTGTGGAGGTTTTGTCATTTATACGGATACATCCCTGAATCGCTTGGGTTGTGTGTTGATGCATAATGAAAAAATTGTACCTTATGCTTTGAGGCAGCTGAAGATTCATGAAAGGAATTATCCTACACATGATCTAGAGCTTGCTGCTGTGGTGTTTGCATTAAAGATCTGGCGTCACTACTTTTATGGTGAGAGATTTGAGGTCTTCTCTGATCATAAAAGCCTCAAATACATCTTTTCTCAAAAAGATTTGAATATGCGCCAGCGAAGATGGATGGAATTTCTTAAGGACTATGATTTTTCTATTGCTTACCATCCAGGTAAAGCGAATGCTGTAGCCGATGCTTTGAGACGAAAAGGCTATGCGATGTTTGCAAGTTTGACGATCAAAAAGTGGAAGTTGATTGATGATTTGGTCTCTTGGCATCCTTTCAAAAGAAGGAGACAAGATTATCTTATCCAGCATCCATATACATTCGGTGATAGTAGAGAAAATATTGAGAGCTCAAAAGGAAGATCCTGAGTACCATGTTTTAGCTGAGAAGAGTTAAGGAGAGAGTTCAAAATTTTCCATTGCTCCAGATGGCAGCATTAGATTTAAGAATTGGTTATGGGTTCCTTCGCAAACAGAGCTGAAGCAGGAGATTATGGATGAAGCTCATCGCTCTAAGTTCTCTGTACATCCAGGAAGCACAAAAATGTATAAAGATCTCCAACGAAATTTTTGGTGGAAAAATATGAAGAAGTAAATTGCAGAATTCATTTCTCGTTGTTTGGTGTGTCAGCAAATTAAGGCTGAGCATCAAAGACCAGCTGGGCTTTTGGAGCAGCTAGAGGTTCCGGAATGGAAATGGGAACATATCACTATGGACTTTGTGATGGGTCTTCCGAAGACCGATGCAACTCATTGTGATGCTATTTGGGTAATCGTGGATAGATTGACAAAATCTGCCCATTTCTTGCCAATGAAGAAAAAGGAGTCAGTTGCGAGCTTAGCAAATTTATATATGAACAATATTGTAAAGCTTCATGGCATACCGGTCTCTATTGTTTCTGACCGAGATCCAAGATTCACAGGAAGATTTTGGAAAAAACTTCAGGAGGCTTTCGGCACAAAGCTGAAGTTTAGTACTGCATTCCATCCTCAGACAGATGGTCAATCTAAAAGAACCATTCAGATTCTCGAGGATATGCTTAGGGCATGTTCTTTGGATTATGCTCGAAGTTGGGATGAGAATCTTCCGCTTATTGAGTTTGCCTATAACAATAGTTATCAGGCCATCATTGGAATGGCTCCGTATGAAGCTCTCTATGGGAGGCCCTGCAGGTCCCCTCTTTGTTGGAGCGAGGTAGGTGAAAGAAGGTTGCTCGGACCTGAACTTGTGCATAAGTGTACTGATAAGATTGATCTAATTAAGAAAAGGCTCTTAATTGCTCAAAGAAGACAAAAGAGTTATGCAGATAACCGTCGCAGAAAACTAGTATTTGCAGTTGGTGATCATGTCTTTCTCAAGATTTCTCCGACCCGTGGTGTATTGAGATTTGGACGAAAAGGAAAACTTAGTCCAAGATATATTGGTCCTTTTGAGGTGTTGGATAGAGTAGGTGAGGTAGCCTACCGCATTGCATTACCACCTCAGTATTCACATATTCATAATGTCTTCCATGTCTCCATGTTGCGAAAATATATTCATGATCCATCTCATCATATTCATTATGAGCTTGTCGAGGTTCATAAAAACTTATCGTATGAAGAGCGCCCTTCACACAATGTTGATCGTCAAGAATACCAATTACGAAGGAAGACTATCAAGATGGTAAAAGTTGCTTGGCATAACCATTCGGAAAGTGAGGCCACATGGGAACTTGAAGATGAAGTTCGAGAAAAATTTCCTGAATTGTTAGGTATGTCTTTAGAATTTCGAGGACGAAATTTCTTTTAAAGGGGGTAGAGTTGTAATATCTATTCTTTTTAGGAGTCTTTTGGAAAATAAATTTTTTTGGATAAATAAAAAAATCAAATAATATCAAGTAGGATAAAACTTTTTAAACAGAAAAATAGCTTAACGGTTGAAACGGTATAACCGTTCAAAGATTAAAAAAAATATGCATATAATAATAAAAAAAGAAACGGCACCATCACGTTGCTGTTCAAAAGGGAAATGAAAAAAATAATATAATAATTATAATAAAATGGCATAACTAATTGTCGTTCAAAAGAAAGTTTATAAATAAAGTATAAAAGATAAGATAACATAACACACGTTATGAGATTAATCCAATAAAAAACCGCATTCTGTTTTTTTTCCCTATCGTCAATTTACTAAGGACTATATATATGTGCGGCGCATCTAACATGCCCTCTTATCTCTGGCATCCCACGCTCTCTCCCTCTCTCGAATACTTGATCAAACCCCACCATCCACTCTCGTGTTCTTTCGGCCACATCGAATTGCGACGACATGCACGTAGATCGTGGTTTCCGGCAATCAAACTCGAAGAAGGGTTCGAGTCGATTATTTTCGTGGAGTTTTTCATCCAGGTAATTTCTTTTCTGTGTTCCTTGTGCAATTTCTGGTCGGCCTGATGTAAAAGTTTTGGAATAGGCATCATCACTTCTAAGTAATTGTGATTTTGCGAATATTTTTGGGTTATCATTCTCCGGTGTGAAATCAAGTTTTGTAAAGTTATCTTCATAACCTAGATTTCCAACAATATTACGCATGTGAGTTCCGATACGTCCATTAGAACATGCCTAATAACTTTTCATTCGAAATCATGAGATCATTTTTTGTATGCGTGACATCAATAATGTATTAATCGGACATTGAGTCACCTTACTATAATTATCAACAAAAATATTTATAGACTCAATAATACTATGTTAAACGAAATATATAAACATGAACAAAATAAACAAACTACTACATATATATGACTCTTTATTTAACCATAAAATAACCAACAATTGGGAATTGTGAGTAGATAAGATGTATTATGACTTGTGCATGGGTTAAGATTCATTTCTTATGCTTAGGTGGCATTTGATTTTCGTGGACAAATAAAATCGTGCAGATCAATCTATATTGATTTCTTATCAAGGTATGTACATTAACTTATGTCACATGCCATTGTTATTTATAACCCACATTAGATTTTTACCAATTATTGATTGTTGCTCTTATTTAATCTCTTAAAATTCTTTGATTATATTTCCTTAGTAGAACTCTAGATAGTCAGATGCTAATTTGATATGTTATCATAATGCTTGTCTATGGATTCATTATTAAATGATAAAGAGATTATTACATTATTCTCTTTTGATACATAGTTTAATTTGTAATTTTGTTTGTCCAAATATTTTATTGAAAATTAAATATTGTTTTTTACACCATCATTGTGCGGGAGTAGACAGTGTTCATTGTTGGCCCATTAGAGGCTTTGACCTGGCCGGGTGTCGTGCGGAGGGTTAATTCCGCCAATTGACCGTTGTAGGCGGGTAATCCTACACTACTTCCAAATAATTTACCGCTACGGTGGTTGACTCAGTACTGATGTCCATTGCATTGGGGTTTGGATAGGAGATCTCGTATTAACATTTGTTTTAATTTTAAAATTTTTGATTTACGGGAATGGGGTGGCTTCTATCCAAGCTCGGGCTGCCAGGTGTCGGCAGATGGTATTGATTTATACTTGATATGAATTTTGATTTTATGATCACAAAATTTGTGATATTCGAGGATTTTTTTGAATTGTCATCGTTATCCTATGATTGGCATAATTGAAAAGTCTTGTCTAGTTCACTGGTTTTATTGATCTATATGCCTTATTATGTGGAATTATCGTCATATCATTTTTTTACTACCCATGGTATATGGATATTGATGGTATGTATCATAAATTATTGCTGCATACTTAGTCAAATTCGTTTGACTAATATTGAATTACAACCTTGCAGCTTAGAGGAAAGCAAGAGGGTTGGTCGTTTGCTGGATTGAAGATTCATTGATATTTTCTAGCCTCTTAAGTCATTGTACGGATAGACTTATTTAGTTTCATTTTGTAGTTCAGACTTGATAAGTCTTTTATTATTGGTTAATTTCCTTTATTCTTCCATTATGTATGGCACTCTGAAAGTTATTTATGGATTATTGAGTGTTTGTCTCGCTTCTGGACTCGAAAAAAATTTCAGTGCTTTGGGATGCTTCCGCAATTTTTCCCTTGTTTCGAGGTCTGGGACGTGACATATATAATGTGAATTGGTAACCATATTTTTAGGTATCTTTATGGAAGATATAATACTTAGAATAGATTGATAGGAAGGTGGATGTTCTGTACGTAAAGGATGATGAATGCTCTCTTATGAAGAAATCATAAGTAGATGTTATGTTGTTTAAAAAATAGACGCATATTAAGTGGATACTTAATATTAAGGTATTGAATATACATGAAAGGTTGAATCATTGGAAGAAACAGGGCAGAACGGGTCTTCATCATCAGGAGACGGAATGAAGATCTGATTGTTCGTAAACCTGTGAATTCATATTGGCTTCAGGAAAAAGAACAAGACATATTAAATTAGAAATGGAAGTCACTTACTAAAAAGTGTCATAGTTAATAAACAAATGATAAAAAGATACATGAAGCAAAATGTGTCTTCGACGATTCAGATTTGAAAAATGTAGCATGAAACAGAGGTGATGAGAATAAAGTCAAAAATAGTAAATACCATTTAAACAATGATCCCTTGAAATTAGGAACACAATTAACAAACGTGTTAACTGATCTCAAAAAAAAAAAGAAAATGATGGAGTGGTTTTGCAACGTGATGGTGGTTTTAGTATTGTTTGTAGATCAATATCATATGGCCAGCTGTGAAGGATTTCCAGACATAAAAGAAATGCGTGTCTTATATAAAATTTTCCTTATATATAGGGAATTTATCTAATGAGCTCTAAGCCCATTTGAGATCAGATGAGCCCATATTTTCATCCTTCAGATCATGATCTAATGATCATATTTTATCTCATCTATTCCCTTTTTAGCGCCAATCCTTACCATAACAAATTGCCTCCGCATTCTCCTTGTAATTGATTTCCTTTTTTGATTTGCGATTAAGTCTGCCCGACATTGTATTGTATTTATTTTTGATATTTTCAAAATCATCCATGTCTTCCTCTTGCTGCGAAATCTCAAGATCTCCAACAATGAAAGAAGATCGCCTTCAAGTCCTCGATTTGCAAGTTTTTTCGTTGCTTATTAGATATTTATTTATTGTTCTTTTGTAGAGTTTGATCATTTGTTTTTTAATTTTCGATTTCAGTTTCAAACGTGATGGATCATATGTGACCGAAAATTGATCGTGGTTTCTCAGAAGCAACGATGAACGATGTGTCCTGGATGGATTTGAATCTTGAAAAGATCGTATCTGAAGGAGAGAAGATGCATGTCTTGCAATTGGATTTGGATAGCAAAAATATTATTTTATAAAAAATATACTAAGTTATTTATGGCATTTTCATATGTTACTGACAATATATCATGTATTACTTTTCAATTTTATTATTCTTACTATTTAAATTTCATTCATAGCTACTTACATATCTTCAGTTACTTATGTGTGGCTATCAGTAACACTTGACGTATTTCAAGTAATTAAATGGGCTACATAATTAAAGAAGGTGTGATCCGATAGTAATTCAAAACAGAGAATATAATAAGTAAGATATAGAGAAGCATAAGTAACATGTAACTAATTGTACGTAAAAAAAGACAATGGAACCGGTAAGTTGGAATAGTTATAGAAAACCATCCATGTGACCAGTAACTTATGTATTGCTATCAGTAACTCTCGTTACATTATAAATAATTTAAAAGATTATAAAAGTAAATAAGAAGCATGTCAGTAACACTCAAAGTATTAAGTAACTATAACATCAGTACCAATCAAAATGAGTTCAGTAACACTTTATTCATGATTTGTAGTCAGAATTGATTTTTAATTCAAGGCATTTTTATTTCATATAATTTAGTAATTTATACGCAACTACCAGTAACACTTGTCATATTATAAGTAATAAAATAAGTTATCAAAGTAAAGAGGGAGTAATTTAATAGTAATTTAAAATATAGAATAAGTAAGATTGAGAAAAGCATCTGTCACATGTAACAAATTGTAAAGTAAGAGAAAACAATGGAATCAGTAACTTCGAATAGTTATGAAAAAACTCGAGACCAGTAACTTACGGATTGCTGATGAATACCCATTCATCACTCTTTATTCTTATATTTTAGCTACAAAAACCTTTGCAAATACATGTAGATATGTGTAAATAGGAATAATTACCAAAAGCATGCATTGTGTAAAAATCTATAATTAGCATGTTTTTGTGCAAAAATAAAAGAATAAAGACCAAAAAGAAAAAGAGGGAAATATTTAGAATAAATATTGAGCAACCTAACCCAAGGGAGGGCTCAGCATGGGCATGACCGCATAAAAGCCAAAGTAGAGGGAGATAGGGGCTCATGTGTAAATATTTATGTAAATAAAGATATTTTCCTCACCAAAAATATGCTTGTAAATACTTGTATATATTTATAAAATATAAAAACCAAAAGAAAAAGTTAAAAATCAAAAAGAATTAAAATACCCCTTTCATCATGTACATAAACCACATCTATATATTTATTTAACCTTATAAATAAATAAAATTACTTTTCCAAACTTTTTGTAAATATTCTATATTATATATTGTAAATAAATAAAATAAAAAGAATTAGAACAAAAACAAAATAAAAAGAGTAAAATTAAAAATACAAAAATACATTGTACATATACCATGTATATAAATGTACATATATATTTATTTTACCTATGTATATAAATAAGAAAAATAAAATAAAAACACCCTTTTATTCCTTATTTTATTCTATAAATAAATAAAATATAAAATAAGGATAAAATTGTATAAAAATAATAATTAAAAATAAAAAATCAAAACCCTATATATTGTATATATACCTATAGATAGTACATACTATGTATATAGCTTATTGTTATTTCAAAAAAAATTATTAAAAATCACCAAAAAATAGAAAAAAATAAAAGAAAAATATTTCATGTTTTGAGTTTTGGCTGAATCGGGCCCTAGCTACCCTCATTTGTCACTTCAATATTCGGCCACGTGGCCAATTCTCATTGGGTCCTGGGGATGTTGACCGCCCGGTCAACTACCCCCCCAGGACCACTTCCCACGGGTCTGAGCTCCGGACCCGATTTCTCCAATTTTTGCACGCTCAACCCGATCACCATTTCATCAAACCCCGGCTCCGAATTGCTCACGTCATATCCGTCAACCTCGCCGGGGTATCCACCTCGAGATCCGCGCTCCAGAATGCCCTACCCGCGCTCATCTTCTCGGACCCCTCCAGCATATATAAGCGAGCTCCGCCACCTTCTCTGCCGATCTTTGGCCATTTGCTTCGATCTCCAGTGAGCTCCAGAGAGTGTGTGAGGTGACGGCTCGCATCCCCGACCTGTTGCAGCGAGGAGAGGGAGTGAATCCATCGATCCGGCGACGTAGCCGCCGCAGCTCCGCCACCAGCGAGAGCTCCGAGCCTCGGGCAGAGACGACCCTCGAGGCGACGACCAGGAGCATCCCCAGCTCCTTCCCAGTCTATTCCTTCACCCAGGTAACCCCTTAGGCTACCCATTTCCCTTAATTTCCAGTTTCGCGCAATTTGCGCCGCCGTCGTATTTCCCTGATTCACCCCGGTTCCGACCACTATCCGATCATCGGAATCGACCCCCACGTTCGCCTTCGTCCGACGCACGTTCTTCACCCACTCACTCAACCCAGCTCGCACAGGAGCTGGGAACCGAGCTCCTCCGTCCACCCCCTTCGCCGGAGCTCGCCGTCCCGACGCACCAGCCACCCCCACTTCGCCTAACCGGGTCGAGGCAATTTGCCCTCGACCCGTGAGTCTTCTGGTGTGCTTTTCAGGTCGAAACGAGGGCTGTCTGAGGCCCTTCGCCACTCAGCCAGGAGGCCAAGCTCCGCCGACCTCGCTCGAGATCCTCGGAGCTCGGCTTGATCATCGGAGCATCGCAGCAGACGCGGGAGCACTCCAGCTTTCTTCTCCGACCATCAGGAGGCTCCCCGGAGGACCCTAGCGCACGCACGAGCCCGGCGAAAGTCGCCGGCGACCAGTTCTTCCAGGATCCTCGCCGACCGTCAGATCGTCCTCATCGCCCCAGTTATCATCTGAGCCATCCATCCTAGGCGAGGTGTCACCGTCCGATCGTCCCGAGGGTCGATCTTGACCATCCGCGCGGAGAGAGAGGCACCAGCTAGCCTCATCCGTCAGATTCGCCACGTGCCCTCCTCCCCTCCGTCTGACACACGAGGGTTTCGACTCCAGGGAACCAGAGCCATCCGATCGCCACGTGGAGCACCCTCAGACGTCGATCAGGCCAACGTTCGCCAGGTCAAAGGCGCCGTCGTCCTCAGTCGTCAGATCCGCCACGCGTCACGCATCCGGTCGTCGACGTTAATAAAAGGGGTAATTTGCTCTTAGGCCCCCTTTCTTTTATGCATTTTGTTCTAGTCCTGTAAATATTTAAGTGAGTTGTTTAGTTTTAGGGGAATTTACGTAATGGACCCTGAGCTTTAGTTTATTTGCATTTATACCCCTGCTAGTTGTGGACACGTGCTTCGACACGTGATTTCTTTGGGTTATTTGCAGTTAATACCCTTGTAGTTCTGGATGTTATTCAATGAATGAAAATTTTTTGATATTTGCATTTATACCCCTGTGCGTGATTTATTTGAGCATGTGCGATATTTTTTTGGGTTATTTGCAGATAAGCCCTTGGACTTTTGGTACTTGTTACCAATAAGCCCTCGGAACTTATTTTTCTTACATTTGGGCCCCTGAGTGCCCCAGGCATGTGCTTGGCACGTATTTTGCTGGGTATTTTGCACCAGGACCCCCAGAACTTTGGGTATTTGCACCTTGGTCCCTGTGCACAGTGCCCTATCTCTATTTTTGAATAAAATATCTCACCTCCAAATCCAACGAAAATTTGACACATGGCTCCTGCCATGGTGTAGGATTTTCGAGGATTTTTTAGGACATTTTTGATCTCGTTTGATATTTTTAAAAAATTCAAAACAATCAGTTTTGCTATTGTCTAACTTTAAAAATCACAAAAAAAATATTAAATAGTGTCCAAAAATTACAAAAAAATTGTCCACTGTTTGTTTTGCTTAGTTTGATTTTCTAGCCAATTTTGGCTATTTTTCATCACTGAAAACCACTAAAAACTTAAAAACACTCAAAAACCCATAAAAATTCTAGTAAAAAAAATTAAAAACCCAAAAATAATAAAATTGGTACCTAAGTTTTCCTTGTTTTATCATCTTTACAGGAAAATTACCTCCAGGCCATTTTAAGGCCCTTAGATATTTTATCTAGGGCTTTTTGGCTCGGCTGGACAGTACCCACTGTTTGCTTCACTTTTCGATTTTTAGAAAATAAAATAAACATCAGAAAATTCTCAAAAATTCACCAAAAACACTACAAAATATAAAACACATAAAAAATATTTTTGTTTGAATTTTTGGTTGTTTTTTAGTGCTTTAAATAAATTGTTGAAGTGTGTATTTCTTCACTTTTCTCATTTTCTTTACACATTAAAAATCCAAAAAAATATAAAACAAATTAAAAACCACTAAAAAGATTTTCTCCCTTTATTTTGACTACTTCGTAGGCCGAGAGGCCAACCCGTGCTCCTTGAGTTCGACCCTGGGTGCTATACCAGGTTAATCACATAGCAGGACCGCTATTCGTTTTTGATCGATTTTATTCTTCTTGAGTGGTTCATTTTTCTTGATCGACACGGTCTGATCGCTTGGGGCGCGACGACCTATTTCTAGTACCTTATACCCGAGTGGTCAGGTGTGTCATCAGAATGGCGCCGTTGCCGGAGAGCACGGCTTAGTAGTCGTTTTTCTTGAGTTTTTCCGCGGTGTTTCTTTTCGCGGCTTTTTGTATAGATTTCTTTAGATATACATATTTTTCCTGACATTTTTATAATAATTTGGACTGACCACTTGTCTCTTTTTCTTGCAAGGGCCCGAGGATCGAGGCGGCCGATTTCGAGAAGCCGACGCAACCGCGAGACTCGGAGGCGGCTCCCTTCTGCACGGAGCCGCAGGAGAGAGCGAGAGAGAGAGAGTTGAGTGGGTGAGGTTAGATTAGGTTTTATTTGATTATTATTGTTGTAATAATACAGGGACCCAGAGACTGGACTTGGACTTGGTTGACTTAGCGGGTCTGTTTCGCCGAGCACCGGTGTGCTCGAGGGACCCTTAGGAGTTTTTCGCGGCTTTTTACGCGGCTTTGTTTTCTTTCCTTTTTACTGCCTTTTACGGTTTTTAGCGGTTTTTCTCGAGCCCCTAGATTTAGGATTTTCTGCTTGACTGTGCCGTAATTAGTAGGATCCCCACACTTAATTAATTGCCTGTTCCTATAGAACGATAATTGGACCTACTAATAAATCAATAATAAAAATAGCTTAGTCGCTTTCCTGAGAGCCTACACGTCGCGAGCCTGCCCCGTCAAGCGCTACTCCTGAACTCGACTTGTCGAGAAGAGGAGGGGTGGGTCTAGACCGGACTCTTTGGATCGAGGGCGAGTGATTAAGCTAGACGGTTCTGTCGAGTAGAAATTGCCTGTTTAGGACTCGGTTTTCACCGCTGCACCATATAGGTAGTTTCTTTCCTGTCTTTACATTTATGCACGGATCATATTGCATGTAGAGTGCTGGAGTCAGGTACGCCTTCCTTACTTTGCATGTATCATTGATTTCATCGTGCATCGGCTTTTTCGACTTCTCCCCCATGTTTTCGGACTTAATAATCAGGAGAACCGAAAAATTTGTTAGGCCACTTATTTTTATTTGAAAAATATTAAAAAGAAAAACCATAAAATTGGGACTGGTTAACACTATTGATCTTAAAAGTCGCTCACCCTAAAAATTTTGTCTTGGGGAGAGCAACCCCCTCATTGTATGGTTTGGATGCGCGAGAGAGTGACCCGCACCCTAGGTAGAGCCCTCCGGTGCTAGTCCCGACTGATTACCGACTCTTTCGTGCGGGCCAGTCGGTTGGGGTAGCATCGGATATCCTAACAGGTCACGTAAGCGCTCTGATATTTTGTGTGTTCACCTAATAAAATCGACAAGATAATTTGACCGAACTTTCACGGTCTTCAGCTCGCGTTGCATTGGTGAACCGGGGGTTTGTTTTGTGATCATAGTTTCTCCAGATCTCATCTGCACTACTCGCCAGATCAAGATGATGGGAAGACGCTCTCTTAGGAAGCCTCTGGCTGCACCGCTTTCGGGCACGTCCACCCGATCATCTAGGTTGGCCCGCGAGAGCCGAGACCAGCTCTCCGAGCCCGAGTACGACTCCGCCCTGTTCCCCCTCGATCCCCTTTCTTTTGGTACTGAGAGACATGAGCCCGAGGAGAGATTAGCAGATTTGACAGCACCTGAGTTGGGCTCGTTTGATTTTGCAGACGTCGCCATGGCCGGTAGTTCAGATGATCACCCCCGTCAGCCTGAGCATTTTGTACTAGACCAGGGAGCGATCAACTCCACCCTGATCGCATCACTTGAGATAGTCCAGCAGCAGTTACGCGATCAGGGAGCGTTTATGATTGAGATGAAGAGAGAGTTGGAGAGGCTCAGAGCAGAGCGAGACCAGCAGAGCGAGCCTGTGGACGGACCAGATGTAGAGGCACGAGCCGCAGCAGCCGCAGCAGCAGCAGCAGCCGCCGCCACCGCAGTGGCAGCCGCCGCGGCAGGAGGACCACCTAGACCGATGCGGGAGTTGCACAACCCCGGATCTACACTGATGCACCATTGGGTGGTGGTACCTGCTATCATGGGGGACTTCAAGTTCCCCCCGAACACCCTGCAGATGCTTCCCCGTTTTCACGGACTTGCCACTGAGGAGCCCCACCCCCACCTCCAGGAGTTTCTGATGATTTGCAGCATTGTCCACGACCGCCACGTGGACCAGGACACGATCAGGATGATCGCCTTCCCCTTTTCACTGGAAGATAGAGCAGCCACCTGGCTGAAACACTTGGGGAAGTTTGTCTACACCTGGGAGCAGCTCCGCACTGAGTACTTGAACAAGTACTATCCACTCGGGCGGACCAATGCAGCGAGGGCCTTGATCAGCAACTTCTCCATGCTCCCCAACGAGCAATTTCACGAGGCATGGGAGAGGTTCCGAGAGCTCACAGACAGATGCCCGCATCACGACATCACGAAGCCGAACCTAGTTCAGAGCTTTTTCAGCGGGTTGACACCAGAGCTCCAGGGCCTGGTGAATGCTTCTTGCGGCGGGTCCTATTTCGCCAAGGATCACGACCAGGTCTGGGCCATTTTCGAGGAGATGACCGAGAACTACATGGTGATGTCCCAGACCAGGTTGTACACACAGAGACCCCAGCAGCAGCCAGGATCTGTGCAGTATCAGAGGATAGCACGGGTCGATGCAGGTCCATCTAGTTCGTCCGCAGTCGCAGCAGCACAGGCAGAGTCGTCCGCTGCGAACATGGGTATCATCAGCGAGAAGTTGGACCGCATGGAGCTGATTGAGAAGAAGCAGTGCCAGAGTATCACGCAGATGGAGCAGATGGCACAGACACTGAGCGACATGAAGACCCATCTCATGTGCCTCCAAGAGGCACAGACGGCTTCACAGCCCCGTCTTCTGTCGCGAGGCGATACCGGCAGCAGCAGCAGCTCGTCCCAGCGCTCCAGCTCCCTACAGCAGCCTAGACAGGTTCACCTTGTACATGCGGAGCCGTACCAGCCGCAGCAGCCCTCTTACCAGTCACCACCATCTCCAGACATGCAGATGGTGGTATACCAGCCGGATCAGCCTCTGGCAGTACTCCCGCCAGCCCCCTACGATGCAGAGCCGTTGATGGATGTCAACGGGATTTGGTATGACCGCTCCCAGCCTGGGATCCGATGAGACCATCCCGGATTCAGATGGGGGAGTGGAGGTGCCCAGCCCCAGCAGCAGTCATCCGGTCAGGGAGGGCAGTACGCCCAGCAGAGAGATCACCAGCCGCAGCAGCAGCCCCCAGCCCACCAGCCACAGCAGCAGTCATCCTTCGTTCCTCGTCCCTACCAGCAGCAGGGACAGTCGTGGAGACGTGAGCAACAGGCTCACCCACCACAGCAGCAGCAGCACCCTTCCTCTTATCCCTATTACCAGCAGCAGTTCCAGCAGCCTCATCCCCAGAGAGGCTACCCGTCGGGCTCCCAGGAGAGCCCCGCCTTGGATGATATCGCCCGCCTCCTCACGGACCAGCAGGCCACTTTCAGACGGGAGATGGACGAGTTCCGCCAGGAGATGCGGGACTTGGTGAGAGGGAAGGCCGCCATCCCTGCACAGATCGAGCCGAACCCGAACAACCTCAAGAGGAAATCTGAGCAGGTAGTACACACTGAGCTTGCCACTCCTAGTGACCCATTTGATGATATGTCTTCGGATCTATTTGATGCTGATTTTGTCACACTTAGGAGCGGTAGGACCCCAGCAGGCGGTGGCGCCTCATCTGAGCTTCACCACGAGGATACTTCCGGGGCGCCACATAAGGAGGAGGAGAGCGGTACTGAGGCCGCTCCTGATGATGACGGTGGCACTGAAGCCACCAAGGATGTTGATCCCACCGGCGGTACTGAGGCCGCCGCTTCACCAGTTCGAGGAGGTGGTACTGACGCCACCCGTTTAGCCGAGCCAGCCCGCGATACTGATGCCGCGAGACGTCCAGCAGCAGCAGTAGCAGAGCCAGCCCGAGGTGGTACTGAGGCCACCGGTGTTTGTCGTGATAGAGATGTTGTCTTTCCTTCAGTTCATGTACCTCAGAACACTGTTGTGAATAAAGGAAAAGGTTTAGTTTCTTCTGGTCCCACTGTGGTGCTTGATGTATGTGTGGATCCGGCCTTCGAGCCGTCTAGGCCTTTTCCTAGTCCTTCATCTGCGAAGGACCCTGTGATCCCCTTCCCTAGAGCCCTTCAGATGGGGAAGGGGAAGAAAAAAGAAAATGATCCAAAAAAGAGGGAGTAGGAGGAGTTCAGTCAGAGCATGATCGATAGATTCCACATCCAGCTGACCCTCCAGGAGGCTTTGCAGCACATCCCCCTTCTTCAACGATCTTTGAGAGACAGGACCACAGTCAGGAGGAGGAGGAGGAATCACACTTCAGAGATTCATGTGCTGACGAAAGCCACGTGTTTTGCGATCCAGAACCGTCTGCCGGCCAAGAGGCCAGATTTAGGGGCACCGTATGTCAGATGTCAGATTAGTGAGCAGAGGTTCGACCGGACTCTATTGGATAGCGGATCGTCGATCAACCTTCTTCTGGCAGCCCTTCTCGACCGCTTCGAGTTGGGCACTCTTAGACAGAGCAGGACAGTCCTTCAGTTTGCTGATCGATCTGTCAAGAGGCCGAAGGGGTTGTTGCGAGACGTTATCGTCACAATTCAGGGCCTGAAATTCCCCGTGGACTTCGTAGTGTTGGACATGGAGATCCCTGAGTCAGTGGCCGATACCCCCATCATCCTTGGTCGTCCGTTCTTGGCCACAGCCAAGGCGGTGACTGATCATGATAGCGGGAAGGTGTACTTTCGCGTCGAGGGCGAGAGTATACAAATAGAGACGGTCGAGGACTACAGAGCCAGAGAGAGAGTACGCTCAGAGGATAGCACAGATTCAGAGCAGCTGACAGACGTAGAGCCATACATCCACCAAGACTGTGATTTTGTGATCATAGACGATGAGGCAGCATGGGCAGATCCTGCAGCACAGGACATCCTCTCATTTTCAGACACAGCTGATGCCGAGATGATCGCAGAGGAGAGCTTGGAGAGCACAGCCCTGGTCCAGGATACAGTAGAGGCAGCAGAGCCGGTCCTTGATCGCGACACGGATTTTAGTGATGGTGGTGCTGAGGCCACCTTGTGTTACGGTGGTACTGATGCCACCTTGTTGGATGCAGATCCCTCGGATTCAGAGTCTGATTGGGCAGATTGCGACGATCAGATGCCAGACTTGAGTCCACCTGAGCCTACAGATGAGGAGGAGGCAGATGCAGAGCAGATCAGAGACAACACAGTTGAGCAGCCTTCTCCAGATCCAGTTTGCGAGAGTTCGCTTTCTTTCTCCCTGGCAGATTTGGCAGACTTAGCAGCATTGACACATTTTCTTCCGAAGCCAGAATTGCCAGCGCCCAACTGTCCAGAGCTGAAGCCGCTCCCTACTTCGCTGAAGTATCGATTCCTTGCGGGCGAGCTTGAGATGTACCCAGTCATCATCTCTGTCGATCTGACTGGAGAGCAGGAATCCCGTTTGATGGGGGTTCTTGAAAAGAACCGCAAGGCAATCGGATGGAGCGTAGCAGATCTCCATGGGATTAGTCCATCAGTGTGCTCCCACCATATCTATCTCGAGGAGGGGGCGAAGCCGTCGCGTGAGTTCCAGCGGCGGCTGAACCCCAACCTGAGAGAGGTCGTGATGAAGGAAATATCAAAATGGTGGAGTGCAGATTTTATTTATCCCATTTCCGACTCCAAGTGGGTCAGCCCCTTGCATGTGGTGCCCAAGAAGACGGGCATCACGACTGTGATCAGTGAGTCGGGAGAGGAGATTACTACACGAGTACCCACCTCTTGGAGGGTCTGCGTTGACTACAGGAGACTCAACCAGGCCACCAAGAAGGACCATTTCCCCCTACCTTTTATTGACCAGATTATTGAGAGACTGGCAGGGAAGAGCCATTATTCCTTCTTGGATGGGTACTCGGGCTACAACCAGGTGGCCATCGCTCCTGAGGATCAGGAGAAGACCACCTTTACCTGTCCCTTTGGTACATATGCCTTTCGACGCATGCCATTTGGGCTATGCAATGCCCCTGCGACTTTTCAGAGGTGCATGCTGTCGATCTTTTCGGACATGGTAGGGGAGTGTTTAGAGGTCTTCATGGACGATTTCTCGATCTACGGCGATGGATTCGACACCTGTCTTGACTGCCTAGACTGAGTACTCCAGCGATGTATTGAGTACCATTTGGTTCTATCATGGGAGAAGAGTCACTTCATGGTGACTCAAGGGACGGTGCTTGGCCACATCATCTCCAACAGGGGCATGGAGGTTGATCCGGCCAAGGTTGATGTCATTAGAAAACTCGCACCACCGTCCAATTTGAGGCAGCTACGGTCATTTCTGGGGCACGTTGGATTTTATAGGAGATTTATCCAGGATTTCAGCAGGATTGCCCGACCGTTGACTGACCTCCTGACGAAAGACACCGAGTTCCTTGTCGATGACAAGTGTCTCTCGTCCTTTGCGACTCTCCAGCAGTGCGTGATTGAGGCTCCTGTCCTCCAGCCGCCTGATTGGTCTCTCCCATTCGAGATCATGACGGACGCCTCCGATTTTGCCGTGGGGGCAATGCTGGGACAGAGGAGGGATGGAGTTCCGTTTGCTATCCACTACGCTAGCCGCACATTGGATTCTGCCCAGCGGAATTACACGGCCACAGAGAAGGAGATGCTAGCCGTAGTGTTCGCCCTGGATAAGTTTTGATCTTATATCATTGGATCTAGAGTGACTTTGTACACAGATCACACCGCCATCAGGTACCTCATGGCAAAGAAGGATGCCAAGGCCAGACTGACTAGATGGATCCTTCTACTCCAGGAGTTCGACATTGAGATCAAGGATAAGCCTGGAGTCAAGAATGTGGTGGCGGATCACCTCTCCCGTTTAGAGCAGCCTGCGGAGTCTGAGCAGATTGATCCTATTCGAGATACCTTCTCAGATGAGGCGATCCTTGCTATCGCCTCACTCCCGTGGTATGCCAATATTGTGAACTTTCTCATTGCTGGGAAAGTCTCACAGGATTGGCCCAGGCAGAGGGTTGAGACCTTCCTTGCGAGGGCCAAGTCCTACCACTGGGAGGATCCCATCCTTTACCACGAAGGAGGGGATAGCGTCTGGTGTCGGTGTATTCCTCAGGAGGAACACCATAGCGTCCTCACTTACTGCCACAAGCTTGAGGCAGGAGGACATCATTCTGGGAGGAGAACGGCACAGAAAGTGCTCCAATCCGGCTTGTGGTGGCCTACCCTCTTCAAGGACTCTGATGAGTTCGTGAAGAGGTGTACTGACTGTCAGAGGATGGGCACTTGTGGACAGCGTGATATGATGTCGATGCAGCCCATTCACTTCTGTGAGATTTTTGATGCATGGGGCATCGATTTCATGGGTCCATTCCCTAAGAGTCAGGGATTTGAGTACATTCTGTTGGCCGTTGATTATGTTAGTCGTTGGGTTGAGGCCATCCCCGCCCGAGCCGCTGATGCGAGGACAGTTTGCAGATTTTTGAGGAAGCACATCATCACGCGGTTCGGGGTTCCACGAGTTCTGATTTCTGATGGGGGGTCTCATTTCATCAACGACCAGGTGAAGGCCCTTGCTAGCAAGTTCAGTATAGACCATCGTGTTGCCACACCTTACCATCCACAGACGAATGGTCTAGCTAAGGTGTCGAATAGGGAGATCAAGACTATCTTGCAGAAAGTCGTCCGCCCTGACCGAAAGGATTGGTCACAGCTTTTGGACTCGGTCTTGTGGGCATATAGGACTTATTTCAAGACACCATTGGGCACATCTCCCTTTCGTCTCGTATATGGCAAGCCGTGCCATTTACCTGTTGAGCTGAGGCACAAGTCACTTTGGACAGTTACAGATATTCTGATGGATCCAGATGGTGTAGGAGACCAGAGGAGGGCAGAGTTAGCTGCCCTGGAGGAGCTTAGAGATACAGCTTTCTCAAACAGCCTACAGTATAAGGAGAGAGTGAAGGAGTGGCATGATTCTCATATCAGCCACAAGCATTTTGAGATTGGACAGAGATTATGGCTGTTTGATGCGAGGCTTCGTTTGTTTCCAGGGAAGCTGCAGAGCAAATGGAAGGGACCCTACTTGGTCAGAAAGGTACACGACAATGGTAGCATTGATATATCCGAGTTGTCTTCTGAGAGTACCTTTCGAGTGAACGGCCAGCGGCTCAAGCCATTTCTAGATCATGAGCCGCGGGACGTTATTGTTGCCCCTATTCATTTTGCGTGAGATGTGGTCTCTTGACTCACATCTTTTGCATCTCACTCCTGATTTTCACTGTTCCTCCGCCTTGTATAGATCCAGTTGTCCATATCATTCTATTCTTTAGTCCCACATCCCTTTTCTCATCTTATGATTATGATATACTTAGGGTATACTTTACCCTAAGTATAGGGGGGATGTAGGACCTGCGGGTATTCTTTTCATTCTTTCTGCTCTTGTTTTGCTGCCTATACTTAGGGATATTTTACCCTAAGTATAGGGGGGGCAGACTCTGTATCATCTTCACTCGGATTTCCCTTCATGTACAGCTTGCTATACTTAGGATTAGTTAATCCTAAGTATAGGGGGAAACACCGAGTCCCTCTCATTCTATTCATTTATTCGTTTCTGTACTTAGCCATTCCTTTTCACTTCCCTTTTACTAAGCACGAGTTATGTCTTCTTCATCGCTCTTGATCACTCTGAGGACATCGTTCGAGCTAAGTATAGGGGGGTGTGTATATATTTCATATATACTTTAGCCATAACTCGTACTTTGTGTGAGTGTGTTAATAAATAAAATGGCTAAAAATCACAAAAATTAAAAATTTTTCATGTACATAAACTTCTTTTATTTGCACATACATAGCTAGTGTACAAAGTATTTTTGTAAAAATGATTTCAAAAATCTTTTTGTATAAAGCTTGTGTAATTATTTTTGTATCAAAATTATGTATATAGTACAAAATTTTTCCAAAATGTTTTGAAAATCAAAAGTTTGCAAAAATCTTGTGTAAATGTTTGTAAATATCTTTTTGCAAAACTTGCACCTCATGCATCATTCATCCATGATTTCAAAACATTTTTCAAAAATTTTGCATGATTGTAAAAATTTGTGTAAATAAGCATCTTGTGTACATATATGTATATAGTTTTTCCTTGATGAGAGTTGACTTTTAAACTAAGCCTGGAATTAAATTGAGAAATGGAGCTTGAATAAGATCTTAATCCACTT
Source organism: Ottelia alismoides (assembly GCA_037367405.1). Lineage (NCBI taxonomy): Eukaryota > Viridiplantae > Streptophyta > Magnoliopsida > Alismatales > Hydrocharitaceae > Ottelia > Ottelia alismoides. The sequence continues at coordinate 277,169 of JAZKJV010008851.1, forward strand.
AACTTTAAGAGGAACCTTATAGGACTTAGGGTTAAGGCTTTTCAGGTCCATAAGGACTTAATTCTTTGAGTCCACTAGGCTATGAGCATATGTCATCTTGATGAGCCTAAGTAGAGCACTTAACAACACACGCATGACTCTTAGAGACAATGGCTTGACTTGCACCAACACTTTACACATGGCTCTCCACGGATGAGGTGGTGAGGAGGCAGCTTCCTTTGGCTTGGGGTAGCATATGAGGGTAGTACTTCTAGGCGGAACCTCTCTTCTTCTTCTAGTGAAGGAAGTGCGTCTCAACTTGGTCTAGTGGTGATGAAGGCTAAAGACAGAAGCCGTGGGTTGCAATAAAGCTTCAAAAGAGGGATAGTCTACTGGCTCAAGAGGAAAATTTCTTGTATATATGCTGCACCATGTAGATATGTTGTATAGAAGCACTTGAAAAAAAAAGAAAAAAAATGCAAAATGCAAAAAGAACTCCAAAAAGGTGGTGGGTCGGATTGAAAATTTAATAACCCCACCGGAGTGTATATAGTCAAATAAAGCCAAAGCTTATGGTATCATGTTACATCTCATGAAGCTTGCAGCGGGAGACTTGGCTACACTGGCTGAGCTTCCAAAAGTCTATACTTCTACCCCCTCTTCTTGAGCCGGTTGCACTTGAACTTAGAAGGGAATACCCCGCTTCTCGAGGAAAGAGTTTCTAGACCGAGGCATTAGAGTTACCAGGTTGAGGGAGGTTGTTTCTTTGTTACTTCTGAGGTGGGGAGCTACATATCACTTACACTGCATGGAAAGATTCATGGTCATTAGAGTTTGTGTATGTAGACTTGTTCTGATCTGGTTTATTAAGGAGTCTTGCCCATAGATTGGTGGAACTTAGAGGCTGTTGGGTTTTAAGCTTAAGTCCAAATAAGGTTCCGACTCATTAATAATCCAAAGATCTGATCGAGCTCCATATTTCAATTTAATGAAGGAAAGTTTAATAATTCAACCTTGATCCATGTACATTCCCCTCTTTTTCTTTTTCTTTCTTTCTTTTTCACTTCTTTTTCAAATAAGTGTTTGCTAAGGGACTAACAAAGTTAAGTATAGGGGGGTGATGAATACCCATTCATCACTCTTTATTCTTATATTTTAGCTACAAAAACCTTTGCAAATACATGTAGATATGTGTAAATAGGAATAATTACCAAAAGCATGCATTGTGTAAAAATCTATAATTAGCATGTTTTTGTGCAAAAATAAAAGAATAAAGACCAAAAAGAAAAAGAGGAAAATATTTAGAATAAATATTGAGCAACCTAACCCAAGGGAGGGCTCAGCATGGGCATGACCGCATAAAAGCCAAAGTAGAGGGAGATAGGGGCTCATGTGTAAATATTTATGTAAATAAAGATATTTTCCTCACCAAAAATATGCTTGTAAATACTTGTATATATTTATAAAATATAAAAACCAAAAGAAAAAGTTAAAAATCAAAAAGAATTAAAATACCCCTTTCATCATGTACATAAACCACATCTATATATTTATTTAACCTTATAAATAAATAAAATTACTTTTCCAAACTTTTTGTAAATATTCTATATTATATATTGTAAATAAATAAAATAAAAAGAATTAGAACAAAAACAAAATAAAAAGAGCAAAATTAAAAATACAAAAATACATTGTACATATACCATGTATATAAATGTACATATATATTTATTTTACCTATGTATATAAATAAGAAAAATAAAATAAAAACACCCTTTTATTCCTTATTTTATTCTATAAATAAATAAAATATAAAATAAGGATAAAATTGTATAAAAATAATAATTAAAAATAAAAAATCAAAACCCTATATATTGTACATATACCTATAGATAGTACATACTATGTATATAGCTTATTGTTATTTCAAAAAAATTATTAAAAATCACCAAAAATAGAAAAAAAATAAAAGAAAAATATTTCATGTTTTGAGTTTTGGCTGAATCGGGCCCTAGCTACCCTCATTTGTCACTTCAATATTCGGCCACGTGGCCCATTCTCATTGGGTCCTGGGGATGTTGACCGCCCGGTCAACTACCCCCCCCAGGACCACTTCCCACGGGTCTGAGCTCCGGACCCGATTTCTCCAATTTTTGCCCGCTCAACCCGATCACCATTTCATCAAACCCCGGCTCCAAATTGCTCACGTCATATCCGTCAACCTTGCCGGGGTATCCACCTCGAGATCCGCGCTCCAGAATGCCCTACCCGCGCTCGTCTTCTCGGACCCCTCCAGCATATATAAGCGAGCTCCGCCACCTTCTCTGCCGATCTTTGGCCATTTGCTTCGTTCTCCAGTGAGCTCCAGAGAGTGTGTAAGGTGACAGCTCGCATCCCCGACCTGTTGCAGCGAGTAGAGGGAGTGAATCCATCGATCCGGCGACGTAGCCGCCGCAGCTCCGCCACCAGCGAGAGCTCCGAGCCTCGGGCAGAGACGACCCTCGAGGCGACGACCAGGAGCATCCCCAGCTCCTTCCCAGTCTATTCCTTCACCCAGGTAACCCCTTAGGCTACCCATTTCCCTTAATTTCCAGTTTCGCCCAATTTGCGCCGCCGTCGTATTTCCCCGATTCACCCCAGTTCCGACCACTATCCGATCATCGGAATCGACCCCCACGTTCGCCTTCGTCCGACGCACGTTCTTCACCCACTCACTCAACCCAGCTCGCACAGGAGCTGGGAACCGAGCTCCTCCGTCCACCCCCTTCGCCGGAGCTCGCCGTCCCGACGCACCAGCCACCCCCACTTCGCCTAACCGGGTCGAGGCAATTTGCCCTCGACCCGTGAGTCTTCTGGTGTGCTTTTCAGGTCGAAACGAGGGCTGTCTGAGGCCCTTCGCCACTTAGCCAGGAGGCCAAGCTCCGCCGACCTCGCTCGAGCTCCTCGGAGCTCGGCTTGATCATTGGAGCATCGCAGCAGACGCGGGAGCACTCCAGCTTTCTTCTCCGACCATCAGGAGGCTCCCCAGAGGACCCTAGCGCACGCACGAGCCCGGCGAAAGTCGCCGGTGACCAGTTCTTCCAGGATCCTCGCCGACCGTCAGATCGTCCTCATCGCCCCAGTTATCATCTGAGCCATCCATCCTAGGCGAGGTGTCACCGTCCGATCGTCCTGAGGGTCGATCTTGACCATCCGTGCGGAGAGAGAGGCACCAGCTAGCCTCATCCGTCAGATTCGCCACGTGCCCTCCTCCCCTCCGTCTGATACACGAGGGTTTCGACTCCAGGGAACCAGAGCCGTCCGATCGCCACGTGGAGCGCCCTTAGACGTCGATCAGGCCAACGTTCGCCAGGTCAAAGGCGTCGTCGTCCTCAGTCGTCAGATCCGCCACGCGTCACGCATCCGGCCGTCGACGTTAATAAAAGGGGTAATTTGCTCTTAGGCCCCCTTTCTTTTATGCATTTTGTTCTAGTCCTGTAAATATTTAAGTGAGTTGTTTAGTTTTAGGGGAATTTACGTAATGGACCCTGAGCTTTAGTTTATTTGCATTTATACCCCTACCAGTTGTGGACACGTGCTACGACACGTGATTTCTTTGGGTTATTTGCAGTAGATACCCTTGTAGTTCTGGATGTTATTCAATGAATGAAAGTTTTTAGATATTTGCATTTATACCCCTGTGCGTGATTTATTTGAGCATGTGCGATATTTTTTTGGGTTATTTGCAGATAAGCCCTTGGACTTTTGGTACTTGTTACCAATAAGCCCACAGAACTTATTTTTCTTACATTTGGGCCCCTGAGTGCCCCAGGCACGCGCTTGGCACGTATTTTGCTGGGTATTTTGCAGCAGGACCCCCAAAACTTTGGGTATTTGCACCTTGGTCCCTGTGCACAGTGCCCTATCTCTATTTTTAAATAAAATATCAAATCACCTCCAATTCCAACGAAAATTTGACACATGGCTCCTGCCATGGTGTAGGATTTTCGAGGATTTTTTAGGACATTTTTGATCTCGTTTGATATTTTTAAAAAATTCAAAAATAATCAGTTTTGCTACTGTCTAACTTTAAAAATCACAAAAAAATATTAAATAGTGTCCAAAAATTACAAAAAAAAATTGTCCACTGTTTGTTTTGCTTAGTTTGATTTTCTAGCCAATTTTGTCTATTTATCATCACTGAAATCCACTAAAAACTTAAAAACACTCAAAAACCCATAAAAATTCTAGTAAAAAAATTAAAAACCCAAAAATAATAAAATTGGTACCTAAGCTTTCCTTGTTTTATCATCTTTACAGGAAAATTACCTCCAGGCCATTTTAAGGCCCTTAGATATTTTATCTAGGGCTTTTTGGCTCGGCTGGACAGTACCCACTGTTTGCTTCACTTTTCGATTTTTAGAAAATAAAATAAACATCAGAAAATTCTCAAAAATTCACCAAAAACACTACAAAATATAAAACACATAAAAATATTTTTGTTTGAATTTTTGGTTGATTTTTAGTGCTTTAAATAAATTGTTGAAGTGTGTATTTCTTCACTTTTTTCATTTTCTTTACACATTAAAAATCCAAAAAAATATAAAACAAATTAAAAACCACTAAAAAGATTTTCTCCCTTTATTTTGACTACTTCGTAGGCCGAGAGGCCAACCCGTGCTCCTTGAGTTCGACCATGGGTGCTATACTAGGTTAATCACATAGCAGGACCGCTATTCGTTTTTGATCGATTTTATTCTTCTTGAGTGGTTCATTTTTCTTGATCGACACGGTCTGATCGCTTGGGTCGCGACGACCTATTTCTAGTACCTTATCCCCGAGTGGTCAGGTGTGTCATCAATTGCCATCAGTAACACTCGATGCATTGTAAGTAATTTAAAAGGTTATATAAGTAAATAAGGGATGCCTCGGTAACACGTAAAGTATTAAGCAATTATAAAAGTAGTAACAATCAAAATGAGTTCAGTAATATGGATATTTGTAATCAGTTTTTGTTATATGGACATTAGTAATTTTTACCTTCAAGTTTGAATATAATACTTATCTCACAACAAAAATTACTTGATTTATGAATATGTATTACTTGAGTAACATGCATGAGTTACTGATTTCTGTACAATGTAATATTACAAATGTAAATTACCGATAATTATTTTCACTATTACTGATCTCGCAACAAATAATTACTTGAGTAAACAAGTACATTATCGATCAGATTTATAATGACTATTTCTTTGATCCGAAATTAAAGATTTGAATTTATCTTTCCAAAACTGTCTTCCTTTTTTAAGGATTCGGCATAATTGGAAAAATTGAAAGCTCAAACATATTAACACTGTAACGTCCCGGGCTTAAAATCCCGGTCCGTTATCGAGGAAAACTGGCCCTGACAACTTGTTGGGTTCATGCCCAAATAGACCCGTTGACAACCACCCAAAATGCTTAAGCCCAAGTTGTCAAGTAGTAATCCCCACCACTTATAAACCACACCCTCACTTCGTGAGTTTTAGGTATGGCACTATGTTTGGGGTTGGGGTGTTACAACCTTCCCCACTTATATTCGCAACGTTCTCGTTGCGACATGACCCATCACTTATTCTCAGTGATAGTGGCGGCTGCACGCTCCGGGTAGCCATTTCCTCCAACCTCTTTGTAGGGGCGGCTCCACCTCTCGGGTAGCCCTTTCCACTATCAGAGAGAATTTGGCTCCGATACCATGTTGTCACATCTCGGACCTCGAAACATGGGAAAATTGAAGAAGCATCCCAAAACAACGAATTTTTTTCGAGTCCATGAACAAGACAAAAACTCAATATGTTGTAACACCCCAACCCCAAATATAGTGGCATACCTAAAACTCACGAAGTGTGGGTGTGGTTTATAAGTGATGGGGGCTACTACTTGACAACTTGGGCTTAAGCATTTTGGGTGGTTGTCATGGGATCCATTTAGGCCCAAACTCAAAAAGTTGTCAGGGTCAGTTTTCCTCAATAACGGATCAGGGACTTAAGCCTGTGACGTTACAAATGATATCAGAGCCATGTTCCCTCTGATAGTGGAAAGGGCTACCCGAAGGGATCTAAGCCGGGAGCGTGCAGCCGCCACTGTCACTGGAAATAAGTGAATGGGCCATGTCGCAACGAGGACGTTGCGAATATAAGTGGGGGAGGTTGTAACGCCCCAACCCCAAATATAGTGCCATACCTAAAACTCACGAAGTGTGGGTATGGTTTATAAGTGATGGGGGCTACTACTTGACAACTTGAGCTTAAGCATTTTGGGTGGTTGTCATCGGATCCATTTAGGCCTGAACTCAACAAGTTGTCAGGGTCAAATTTCCTCAATAACGGATCGGAGACTTAAGCCCGTGACGTTACAATATATCTTATTATAATAAATTTTATCTATATTTTACAATTGAGGATTCCCACACTTGATTACATATAACTTCAAAAATAACCATTCAAGTAGTAGTCTAATAATTTATTTATTATAATTTACATTTCTTTTACGTATTTTTCAATATTTAAATTTCATCGAGCTTTAATAAGAGAGCATAAATCTCAGTTGAATTCATCTTTTCATTTATCATATTTCATATCATATTTTACATTACATGACTTCAATTTGATTAAAGGTATATAAAATATGATCATTAACACTTAGGAAATCTTCTACTTGATCCATTACAATTTAATGTAACCACATCCATATACCAACTCATAATTTTCATTTCCCTTCGTCCATTTTGATAAGATTGTGCATCTAACGTTTATAATTTACATTTCTTTTACATAGTTTTCAATATTAAATTTCCTCAAACTTTAATAAGCCAGCACAGACCTCAGTTGAATTCATGCTTTCATTTATTATATTTCATCTCATGTTTTAATTTAATTAATATGTATATAAAATATAATCATTAACACTTTTTACATGAAATCTTCTTCTTGATCCATTACAATTTAAATTTAGATTAACTGAAGTACATTTATCTACCAACTCATAATTCTCACTTTTTCTTAACCTTTTTTTATATGATCGTGCATCTAATGTTAATTTTTTTCAGATGCTATTTTATCTTTTATTCCCACTACAGGCTAATCGGTTCAAGAAATGCCCTTTCTTGGTATGGTTTTCGGAGCTCGCTCATACATTTTATGGATCATATGCAACTTCAACTGGGTTCAATGTTCGAAAACCTAGCACAAGACATGCTATTGATAGGAAAATCAAGAAAAAGATTCTTGTTTGCAAGACTTTTATTTGCTGGAAAGAAGGAAAATCAACGGCCGCCACAAAAATAACAGAAGATGATATCACAAGTAGTGATCTCAGTGACGAATTTCGTTTTGAAAGGGAACAGAGATGAGTTGGACTTGTTAGGACTGGTTCCAAAACAATTATGTAAATAAAGTACACGTTGGACGAGCATGATTGGATTGTCTTAAAATTTATTGAGGATCATAATCATTGCCTTGTATCCCCTAGATCAAATAAAAGATTTTCCAAGGCAGCTAAGATGTTAGTTAAATCTATGGCAGAAGTTAACATTCCTATTGCTAAACAATCCGCTTTTATGGACAACAGCTTCGTTTCTAACAATAAGGTGGGTGGAATTGTTCGAGATATATATAACATGAACAAAGATGATAAAAGTCGTCGTGATGACATGGATGCTCAACTTCTTATTGATCTTTTTAATAATTTTAAGAAGTTGATTCCGGATTTTTTTAGTTTTCAGACTGATAAAGAAAATAGGCTTACCCACTGTTTTTGGATTGACAATGTGTTGTTAGAAGATTATACACTATTCGGGGATACTATTTCCTTCGATACTACTTATAGAACCAATGAATACAAGCTTGTTTTTGGTGAATTTTTTGCTATTAATCACCATGGGAAGACCATGTTCTTCGATAATGCTTTCGTCAATAGAGAAACCATCGAGTCGTTCACTTGAGTATTTAAACACTTTCTCATAGTTGTCGGGAAGATCCTGCCATAAGAGCTGTAATTCTTCTCTCATTCCCACATACTGTGCTTAAATTTTGCACATGGCATATTATGTCTAAGATGAAATCCAAGTTGGGACAAGGTAAGGACCCTGACATTGCTCTAAAAAATTAAGCAGGATCGTCTGGTGATGTAACTCCATTGAATACTTTGAATGTGTATGGTCATCCACTATCCTTGAGTTTGGATTGTCGAAAAACAAGTGGCTACGGGAAATTTTTTTTATTAGACACAAACGGGTTGATATATACACCAAGGATACATTTTTTGCATGTCAACGTAGTACACAGGGAAGTGAAAGTATGAATTCTTTTCTCCAAAGTCATATTACTAAACAAAATACTCTTCTTGAATTTATTTCTAGATTTCAAACAGCCCTACACCGCTTAAGAGAACGAGAAAATGATATGGACAATGACATCAAGACTAGAAGACCTATGCTAAGGACAATATGAAAGTTGGATGAACAAATGATGCATTTATACACTAAAATATTATTTTTATAAATTTCGGAAGGAACTTGTGGAAGTATTGGTTTTAAATGTTCGATAATCTGATGTAAGTGATGACAATACTATTTACATGATTTTCTTCATTGATAAAAGAGTTGGTGGTAGATCCTTAATATATTTAGCTCAATAAAGCACAATCATTTGCACATGTAAAAAGATGCAGTTCGTGGGAATTCCCTGTAGGCATATCCTTGTTGTTCTCATGTATAGGGCGTGGAACAACTTCACTCTTCATTAATCCTTAACAGATGGTCACAATACATATATAAAGAAATCTGGAAAATATCCCATTTAACAACACAATTCTCATGATGAAAGGGTCGTGAGTTGCAATATTTGTACACAAATTGTTGCTATGTCAATGGAATGCGATGATGCAACATTTACTCAGGTGAAGTCCAAGCTTGAGAGGCTCCTAGTTCAAGTTCAAAGCATGCATTCTGCCCGATTAAAAGATTGCACCGTAGTTGTTATTTCATTAGAACAAAAATGTTTGCAAGAAGGTACACATGTCCTAGAGCCAATCACTACAAAAACAAAAGGTAGTGGCCATGGTGGTAGACCCAAAGGAACCAGGAATAGGCTAATTCCTACCTATGAAGCCAGAAGGAAAAGAGTCAGGCAGTGTAAAGCTTGTCTGAAGTTTGATGTTGGTCATGATTTAAGAAATTGTCCATATAATAAGCAACCAACGTTATCCGACACATATGTAATTTCCAATTGTTTTGTTATTTGTCACCTTATTTTCTTATTCTACTGACCTTTGTTCTTCAACATCGACCATCATCCAATGCCAATTGTTGACAACAGCAATTTTTTAGTTTCAAATTATTTTAATTTCTAGGCACTGTTTCATTAAATTTATCATTCTAATAGTGTTTTTTACATATATATATATACTATTATAGCGTTAGTTAGTTTTTCATTAATTCTTAAACACCTTTTTATTCTTATATGCAGTGTTGCAGCTGACCCAGTCATCATTATCAAATATCAAGCTTCTTTTATCTATATATATATATATATCAAGAACTTGTTATTCATTTTCAATATCATAATGTTCTTGTTAATGCAGTGTAACTGGATTTTTTATTCCTGAACTCCGTATTCTTCTTGATTTTGTAGACACGAGTTTTGATCTTTAATATTTCTTTGATGTTTTTTCATATATTCTCTAAGTTATTCCTGTTGTTTCGATGAACTTTCACTCAAAAAGATTATGTGTGTTTTTTTCCATGTTGTCCTCTTTGTGTAAAGTCATATGCCCTCGATCTGTATCGATCAAATTAACATCTTATAATGCTTTGAAAAATTTCATACTTAAATTCCTGGAAATTTTGTCTTAAATCGAGGTATTCATACTGCATGTGAAATCGGGATTGTCGAATATCATTGCAAAGCGTGCCCTAACTAGTATTACAAGAAATTTAACCAAAACAACCAATATTTCAAATATTTGTCATCGTATCACCCGCTGTTAAATATATACACATATTTGTCTTGAAATTAACATTTATTTTTGCAATTAGCAAAGAATGTGATATTCGTTTCTAAAAGTTCATATAACAACAATCTATCCATTGGTTAATTTACTCGTTAAAATTTATCCAAATCATTTCGAAATTTTTCAACAACTAGAAGAAAATGCTAACGGATAACAGTTCTTATATGATTCATTGCTAGAAATATAACAGTGAATACAATAATCATTGTGAATTTAAAGAAGCAAGTAAGGAATATTGTTCATTTCTACATATGGTATGACAACGAATGCTATATTATTCATTGCCTTAGATGAATTTTGTTGTGGCGCAGATTCTGCAACATCATCGATGTCTTGTTTAGTAGTCGCCTTAGATCAATTTTATTGTAGTATTGATATGTTCGTGAATCATTGATGTCTGGTTCAATGTGGATGATGTTTTCAAAGTTTCTCTTAACTTTCAACATAAGACGGACTTATGGACCATCCTATTTGTAGGATATGGAGCTCGTTGACATCGAAATTATAGTTTTATTCCCTTATTAAAAGAAAAAGAAAATATAAAAATATAAAATATAAAATATAAAAAGAAAATACAAAATCATTAATCAAAAAAAAATATATAATTAAAAATAAAATAAAAAATATAAGATTAAAAACCCACGAAAATAACACACTTGTAGACATTTGATCACATTCAGTCTTGAGCTTGTTTGTCTCGATCTATCCTGCTTGTTCCCTGTGTTCGACACTCTACACATACTAGCACCTATATACAAATTTATTGTAGAGTTATAATAAATTTTAAATCTGCACATTTACTTCATTGCTTGATTTATTTGTTGTCGGTTAATTGTTGACTTAATCCGGATCTCGTGTGGTCGACTCAACGACTGAGTTCCTGCCCTGTGTGGAACTTAAGACCATCGATTTTTGGGTTAATCAATCATCTATTCCTCCAACTTCCATATTATCCTTAGCATAGGTCTTCTAGTCTTGGTGTCATTGTCCATATCATTTGCTCACTCTTAAGTGTTGTAGGGTTGTTTGAAATCTAGAAACAAATTCAAGAAGAGTATTATGTTTAGTAATATGACTCTAGAGAAAAGAATCCATACTTTCACTCCCTTGTGTACTATGTTGATCGGCAAAAAATATATCCTTGATGTATATATCAAGACATTTGTGTCTAATCAAAATTTTTTCTCGCAACCACTTGTTTTCCGACAATCCAAACTCAAGGATAGTTGATGACCATACACGTTTAAAATGTTCAATAGAGTTAAATCACCATATGGACTTGCTCTTTAGAGCATTGTCAGGGTCCTTACCTTGGCCCAGCTTGGATTTCATCTTAGACACAATATGCCATGTGCAAAGTTTATGCCCAGTATATGGGAATGAGAGACGAACTGCAGTGTCTATGGTAGGGTCTTCGTCGATGGCTATTGAGATATGATACTTCCTGACGGTTATGAGAAATTATTCAAACAACCAAGTGAACAATTCAGTGGTTTATCTATCGATGAAAGCATTGTCAAAGATTATAGTCTTGCCATGGTGATTAACACCACAAATGTACCAAAAATAAGCTTGTATCCATTGGTTTTATAAGTACTATCGAAGGAAATAGTATCCCCGAATAGTTTATATTCTTCTAAAGACACGTTGTCAATCCACAAACTGTGAGTAAGCCTATTTTCTTTAACATGCCGGAAACTATAAAAAAATTTTGGATTCAACTTTTTACAATTATTAAAAAGATCAATAGGGAGTTGAGCATCCATGCCATCATGATGTCTTTTATCATCTTTGTTCATGTTATATATTCCACCAACCATATTGTTAGAGATGAAGCCATTGTGCATAAAAGCATACTATTTAGAAGTAGGAATGTTAACTTCTGCCATATATTTAACTAACATCTTAGTTGCCTTCGAAAATCTTCTATTTGGTCTAAGATATCTCTACTTGTCGGGGGATACAAAGCAGTGATTATGATCCTCAATAAATTTTAAGACAATCCAATCATGCCTATCCAACATGTTCCTTATTGACATCATTGCTTTGCAACCAGTCCTAACAAGTCCAACTCGTCTTTGTTCCTTTTCAAAATGAAATTCATCATTGAGATCACTACTTGTGATATCATCTTCTATTATTTTTGAGGTAGCCCTTGATTTTCCTTCTTTCCAACAAACAAACAGTCTTACAAACAAGAATCTTGTTCTTGATTTTTCCTATCAATAGCTTGTCTGGTGCAAGATTTCTGAACATTGAACCTAATTGAAGTAGCGTATGATCCATAAAATCCACGAGCGAGCCAAAAACCATACCAAGAAAGGGAATTTCTTGAACCGATTGGCATGTACTGGGAATAAGTGATAAAGTAGCATCTAAAAAAATTAATGTTACATTCACAATCATATCAAAGAAGGGTTAAGGAAAATGAGAACTATGAGTTGATAGATGAATGTGGTTAAGTTAATCCAAATTCAAGTTATAATGGATCAAGAAGAAGATTTTATGTAAAGAGTGTTAATGATCATATTTTATATGCATATTAATCAAATTGAGGTCAAGTAATGAAAATTATGAGATGAAATATGATAAATGAAAGCATGAATTTAACTGAGATTTGTGCTGGCTTATTAAAATTAAGTCAAATTTAATATTGAAAACTATGTAAAAGAAACATAAATTATAAACGTTAGATGCACAATCTTATCAAAAAGGATGAAGGGAAATGAGAATTATAAGTTGGTAGATGGATGCGATTAAGTTAAATTGTAATGGATCAAGTAGAACGTCTCCTATAAATAGTGTTAATGACCATATTTTATATAATATTAATCAAATTGAGGTCGAGTAATGTAAAATATGATATGATAAATGAAAATATGAATTCATCTGATATTCGTGTTCTCTTTTTAAAGTTTGATGAAATTTAAATATTGAAAATTATGCAAAAGAAATGTAAATTATAATAAATAAATGATTAGACTATTACATGAACGGTTATTTTTGAAGTTATATATAATCAAGCGTGGGAGTCATAAATTGAAAAATGTAGATAAATTTTATTATAAGAAGATATATAATGTAAATTGGTGGCCATATTTTTAGGTATATAATACTAGGAATAGATTGGTAGGAAGGTGGATGTTCTATGCATAAAGAATGATGATTGCTCTCTTGTGAAGAAATCATTTGTCAATGCCATGTTCTTTGAAAAAATAGGCACATATTCAGTGGAAATTTAACATTAAGGTATTAAATATATATATATATAAATGTTTGAATTATTGGAAGCAATAAGGCAGAAAGGTTCTTCATCATCAGAAGACGAAGATGAAGGATCTGATTGTTCGTAAACCTGAGAATTCATATTGGCTTCAAGAAAAAGAACAAGACATATTAAATTAGAAATGAAAGTCACTTAGTAAAAAATTATCATAGTTAATAAACAAATGATAAAAAGATACATGAAGCAAAATGTGCCTTCGACGATTTAGATTTCAAAAATGTAGCACGAAACAGATGTGATGAGAATAAAATCAAAAATAGTAAATACCAGCCAACCAATGATCCCTTGAAATTAGGAACACAATTAACAAACGTATTAATTGATCTCAAAAAAAAAAGAAAATGGTGGAGTGATTTTGCAACGTGATGGTGGTTTTAGTATTGGTTGTAGATCAAGATCATATGGTGAGTTGTGAAGGATTTCCAGACATAAATGAAAGGCTCGTCTTATATAAAGTTTTCCTTATATATAATGAGAATGGGAAGATCAGAAAGGAACAAAAAAAATAAGAAACTGAAGAACAACTCTAAAAGGAGACAGATATGGAGAACAATCAATGCAAATGCAACTTTTATGTTTTTTTAATGTTTTTATGATTTTTCTAAATTTTCTTAATTTTTTGGTATTTTTAAAGAAAAAAAATACTGAAAATAATGTACAAGATAAACGGCTGAAACTAAAGTGGAGAGATAAAATATCAAGCAAAAGTCAAAATCCTCCAAATTAATTTTAAAATAAAGAGAACACAATAGAGAAAATTAGGGGATAGAAATTAGTTTTTTTAGGAATTTTTAATATTTTTAAGAAGATTTTTGGTGTTTTGCTATTTTTTAGAGTTTTCTTTTGTGTTTTTTATGATTTTTGGTCTGAAATTAAAACACACAGAAACACACAAAATATAATTTTTTTGGAATTTGTCAAAAACTTTTTGTAATTTTTATGTATTTTCTAGTGGAAATAGTGAAGAAAAAGCATCTTTTTGAAATTTTATAAATAATAAAATACAATAAAAATGCAAAATAAAAATACGACGTGATAGAGCAATGCAACATGCACACAATGATATTTTTTTTGGGATTTTTTTAGAGTTTTATAGATGCATGAAATAATTAGAGACAACAAAGATAAACTACACTACTTGTAAGGGCATCCGTGTAAATATCCAAAAACATCCAGGGCCGAAGTGCAATTTATCCAGAAAGTTATAACTATTTAACAAAATCTCAAGACCAATCACAAATACTCAAACCCCTCAGGGGTATGCATGCAAAATTTCCAAGGTCTCATGCGCAAGGCACGCGACTAGTAGGGACCTAAAAGCAATTACCAAAAATCGGAGGACTACTTTGCAATTTTACCAAAAACATTACACTATTTTCGAAAGTTCCTGGACTGAAATGAGATAAAATAAATAGCGAGCCCCCCCCCCCCCCCCCCCGCGTAAAATACCCCACCACCTCACGCGCACAGGCACGTGAGGTGATGTGGCCGAGGACCCAAGTACAAATACGAAAAGTACGGGGGTGTCTATGCAAATATTACACAAAATTTTAAACTGCAAATGGAAGTTTCTTACTAATAAAAAAATACACAAAACTCTGAGGTGAAGGTGCAAAATACCCAACGCCTGCAGATCCGACGGCTGATGTTCCTTCACTTGCCACATGTCGTCAATCCAATGGTGGGTACCGCTTCGCGCGGGGATGGTTGAGATTAGATCTTCCCACGAAGATCCGACGGTTGAGGCGCTGCACGATCCAACGGTGGAAGTGCGATCTGGGCTTCGGCCTTGATCCGACGGCGGAAAGCCTAGGATGAAGAACAGGGAAGAATCGTCAGATGGGCGACTTTCCCCGTCCTCGATCTCGACATCCGGCCTCTGTTCTAGCTCAAAAGTGGCCGATAAGCTTCCTGTGACGGTCCTCCACGTGCTGGGCGCTCCAAAAGTCTCCGGCGACGGCCGGAGCTCTCACGAGGAGGCGACGGAGCTGAGAGACTCCAAGTACTCCGACGAGAGGTCAAAACGAGCCCCCAGGCTCTCTCGTTGCTTCTGGACCTGCAAAGTGCCTGAGAGGGTCGAGGGAAAAGTGCCTCGACTCCGTGGTGGCGAAGTGGAGGCGTGGACGACTAAAAGGGACTCGGCCGGAGCGAGCTCCGACGAGGTGGTCGATGGTGCTAAACGATGATCGAAACACGAAAAGAATAATGGGGATCGATTCCTAAGACTAAGGCGATTCTAAAATGTGAAACTAAGTGGATAAGATTGAGTCTCAAAGGTGGTGATCACTTGAGGAAGAAAACCTCGACGACGGGACTTCATCGTAGGTGGTGGAGCTGCCTCGACCTTCCTTCGATCCACTTGACGCCCTGAAGACGGAGCTGTCACCTCCCTCTGGTGAAATGGGACGAAAAGTGGAGAGGAACTGGTCGAAAAGGGGTTCAAAAATTCAAATGAAGGTCGGGGGGTGTTTTTGAAGGGTTGATGAGGCGCTCCAAAAATCGAGGGAAATCAGGAGCGACAGTGATTCAATGGCCGAGGAGACACCTAGGCGTGTATGCCCGATCTCCCAAGAACAAAAGTCGTGAAGACTTCGTCCCAAAAATATGCAAGGAAATACCTCGAAAAATCCACGAAATGGGACAAAAACGAGGGTCTGACAGGTGCCAGACCTCGGTTAGACCGAGGACATCCAACGGAGGCTTCTGGTTGGTCTACGTGGACCAATCAGAAAATTCCGTGGCAAAAATATTGGGAAATTCGTATTGAAATAGCAAATTAATTTATTACTTTTAGGTTATAAAATAAAAAATGTTTATTATTTTCTAAATTATTTTATCATGATTTTTATTTATTTTTTAGAGATTAAAAATTACAAGTTTCCTTTTGTAGCTTATATACAAGTATATTCATCTATATATTTTATTATTTTATTTTTATTTTGTATATTTAATTTTATTATTTTTGTTTGTCATTTTATAAATTTATAAATTATTTTTATGGACATCTACATATTTTTATTTTGTTTTTCAGATGTGTTTTGTACACTTAAACAATTAGGTGTATTACTTATATAGGTATAGTTATAGGTATTTCATCTATGTATTACACACAAGTATTTTATTTTTGTGTTTTTATTGTGTTTTTATTCTTGTTTTTATATACATATATTATAAATAATATTTAAAAATTTATAAAAATAAGAAAGAAAACAATAATGAATAATAAATAAAATGAGTATTTTAATCGTATAAGTATACAAGTGGGGTCCAAAATTCAACTTTCAAACTGTAACTCCTAAAAATTTGAAACTACTTCATTAAATAGCTTATTAAAAGTTATATACAATTAAAGGTGATTTTGATACGTTTCGAGTTTTTATTTGAGAGATACAGGTCTGGGAAGTTGGGATTATGGAAACTTATTCAGATCATAACTTTTTATCTGTACTTTATTTTTGTGTGAAATAAATTTTATATTTTTCTATATTAAATTATCTACAACTTCCATGATCAGAGTTTCTTTATTTTAAGTATAAAAAGTAGAACTAAAAATAGGTCCCAAAATGAATAAAGAATGAATTAAATAACATATATTTTTATTGTATTTTGACCCTTATCTCCCCCTACTTCATTCCTTGTCGACCTAGTCATCGAGATGCCTAGGTCTCGGGGTTTCAAGTCATAAAATATTTGCAATATTTTATTCTTTTTCTTTTCTTAATTCTATAATTTTGGCTTTAAAAACCGCTTTGTATACACTATTTACACAATGATGCATGGATGGTAAAATGCATGAATTAAGGGTATTTACATGTATTTACTAGGATTTTTGAGGCCAAAATGATAGAATAAAGATGATGAACTAGAGGTTCATCAATGATGTATTTATACACTAAAAGAATATTTTATAAATTTTAGAAGGAACTCATGGAAATATTAGTTTTAAATGTTCGGTTATATGATGTAAGTGATGACATCAGTATTTACATGATTTTCTCCATTGATAAAAGAGTTTGTGGTAGATCCTTAACATATTCAGCCGAATCATGCATAGTCATTTGCGAATGTAAAAAGATGCAGTTCGTGGGAATTCCCTGTAGACCTATCCTCGTTGTTCTCATGTATACGGGTGTGGAACAATTTCACTCTTCATTAATCCTTAACAGATGGTCACAAAATATATATATATATATATAAAGAAATCTGAAAAATATCCCATTTACAAGCATAATTCTCACGATGAGAAGGTCGTGAGTTGAAATATTTGTACACAAATTGTTGCTATGTCAGTGGAATGCAATGATGAAACATTTACTCAAGTTAAGTCCAAGCTCGAGAGGCTCCTATTTAAAGTTCAAAGCATGCATTCTGCCCAATTTAAAGATTGTACTGTAGTCGTATTTTCATCAGATTTTCCATCTTTGCAAGAAGGTACACATGTCTTAGAGCCAATCACTACAAAAACAAAAGGTAGTGGTCGTGGTGGTAGACCCAAAAGAACCATGAATATGCTAATTCCTACCTGTGAAGCTAGAAGAAAAAGAGGCATGCGGTGTAAATCTTGTATGAAGTTTAATGTTGGTCATGATTGAATGAATCATACATACAATAAGCAACCAATGTTATCCGATAATTTTCAATTGTTTTGTTATTTGTCACCTTATTTTCTTATGCTACTGATCTTTATTCTTCAACAACGATCCATCATCCAATGACAATTGTTGACAACTATAAGTTTTGGTTTCAAATGATTTTAATTTCTAGGCACTATTTCATTAAATTTATCATTAAAATAGTGTTTTTACACACACACACACACATATATATATATATACTATTATAGCGTCAGTTAGTTTTTCATTAATTCTTAAATACCTTTTTATTCTTATATGCAACACCTAACCTCAGTCATCATTATCAAATATCAAGTTTCTTTTATCTATATATCAAGAACTTGTTGTTCATTTCCAATGTCATAATGTTCTTGTTAATGTAGTGTAACTGGATTTTTTATCCTAAACTGTGTATTCTTCTTGATTTTGTAGACAAGAGTTTTGATCTTTAATGTTTCTTCGATGTTTTTTCATATATTCTCTGAGTTATTCCTTTTATTTCGATGAACTTCACTAAAAAAGATTATGTGTTTTTTTTGTCCACTTCGTGTATAGTCATATGCCCTTGACCCGTATCGATCATATTAACATTTATAATGCTTTGAAAAATTTCATACTAAAATTCTTGGAAATTTTGTCTTAAATCGAGGTATCCACACCACATGCGAAATCGGGGTCGTTGAATACCATTGCGAAGCATACCTCTAACTAGTACTACAAAAAATTTGACCTAAACAACGAATATTTCAAATATTTGTCATCATATCGCCCGATGTTAAATATATAATAACAAATATTATTTGTATTAAATTAGCATTTATTTTTGCAATTAGCAAAGAATGTGATTTTCTTTTCTAAAAGTTCATATAACAAGGATCTATCCGCTGGTTAATGTATCTGTTAAAATTTATAGAAATCATTGCTAAATTTTTCAACGACTAGAAGGAAATACTAACAGATAATAGTTCTTATTTGATTCATTTCTAGAAATATAACAGTGAATACAATAATCATTGTGAATTTAAAGAAACAAGTAGGGAACATTATTCATTTCTACATATGGTATGACAACGAATGTTATATTATTCATTACCTTAGATCAATTTTGTTGTGGCGCAGATTCACCAACATCACCCATGTCTTATTCAGTAATTGCCTTAGATCAATTTTATTGTAGTATAGATACATTTGCATTGGAATCATCAATGTCTAGTTCAGTATGGAGGATGTTTTCAAAGTTTCTCTTAACTTTCAACATAAGACGAACTTATGGGCCATCCTATTTGTCGGATATGGAGCTCGTTGATATCGAAATTTTGTCATGTTGCATTTGCATTGATTGTTCGCCATATCTGTCTCCTTTTAGAGTTGCTCTTCAGTTTCCTATTTTTTTGTGTCTTTATGATCTTCCCATTCTCATTATGTATAAGGAAAACTTTATATAAGATGAGCCTTTCTTCTATGTCTGGAAATCCTTAGTTGTATGATCTCGATCCACCGCCAATACTAAAACCACCATCACGTTGCAAAACCACTCCATCGTTTTCTTTTTTTCGAGATCAATTAACTCGTTTATTAACCATGCTCCTAATTTCAAGGGGTCATTGGCTAACTGGGATTTAATATTTTTAATTTTATTCTCATCATCTCTGTTTCATGCAATATTTTTGAAATCTAAATCGTCGAAGGCACATTTTGCTTCATGTATCTTTTTATCATTTGTCTATTAACTATGACGATTTTTTTACTTACTGACTTCCATTTCTTATTTAATATGTCTTGTTATTTTCTTGAAGCCAAGATGAATTCTCATGTTTACGAACAATCAGATCCTTCATCTCTGCCTTCTGATGATGAAGATCCTTTCTGCCTTGTTGCTTCCGATGATTCAACCTTTCATATATATTGAATACCTTAATATTAAATTTCCACTGAATATGTTCCTATTTTTTTAAACAATATGACATTGACATATGATTTCTTCACAAGAGAGCAATCATCATTATTTACGCATAGAACATCCACCTTCCTGGCAATCTATTCATAGTATTATATCTTCCATAAAAATACCTAAAAATATGGCTACCGATTTACATTATATATCTTCTTATAATAAATTTTATTGATATTTACAATTGATGACTCCCACACTTGATTATATATAACTTCAAAAACAAACATTCACGTAATAGTCTAATAAGTTATTTATTAGAATTTACATTTCTTTTGCATAATTTTCAATATTTAAATTTCATCAAACTTTAATAAGACAAAACAAATATCAGTTCAATTCATGTTTTCATTTATCATATCATATTTTACATTACTTGACCTCAATTTGATTAATATGTATATATAATATGATCATTAACACTATTTACTAAAAATGTTTTACTTGATCCATTACAATTTAACTTAACCACATTCATCTACCAACTTATAATTCTCATTTCCCTTCATCCTTTTTGATAAGATTGTGCATCTAACGTTTATAATTTATGATTCTTTTACATAGTTTTCAATATTAAATTTCACCAAATTTTAATACGCCATCAGAAATCTCAGTTGAATTCATGCTTTCATTTATCATATTTCATCTCATATTTTACATTACTTGATCTCAATTTGATTAATATGTATATAAAAATGATCATTAACACTCTTTACATGAAATCTTCTTCTTGATCCATTACAACTTGAATTTGGATTAACTTAACCACATCCATCTATCAACTCATAGTTCTCATTTTCCTTAACCCTTCTTTGATATGATTGTGAATGTAACATTATTTTTTTTAGATGCTACTTTATCCCTTATTCCCACTACATGCCAATCAGTTCAAGAAATTCCCTTTCTTAGTATGGTTTTTGGCTTGCTCGTAGATTTTATGGGTCATACGCTACTTCAATTGGGTTCAATGTTCGGAAATCTTGCACCAGACAAGCTATTGATAAGAAAAATCAAGAACAAGATTCTTGTTTGTAAGACTGTTGTTTGTTGGAAAGAAGGAAAATCAAGGGCCACCTCAAAAATAATAGAAGATGATGTCACAAGTAGTGATCTCAATGATTAATTTCATTTTGAAAGGGAACATAGATGAGCTGGACTTGTTAGGACTGGTTGCAAAGCAATGATGTCAATAAGGTACATGTTGGACGAGCATAATTGGACCGTCTTAAATTTTTTTTAGGATCATAATCACTGTCTTGTATCTCCTGGCAAGTAGAGATATCTTAGACCAAATATAAGATTTTCAAAGGCAACTATGATTTTAGTTAAATCTATGGCAGAAGTAGACATTCCTATTGCTAAATAATATGTTTTTATGGACAATGGCTTCATCTCTAGTAATAAAGTTGGTAGAATATATAACATGAACAATGATGATAAAAGACATAGTGATGGCATGGATGCTCAACTCCTTATTGATCTTTTTAATAATTGTAAAAAGTTGACTCCGGAATTTTTTGTAGTTTCTAGATTGATAAAGAAAATAGGCTCACTCATTGTTTGTGGGTTGACAACGTGTCGTTAGAAGATTATAAACTCTCCGGGGATACTATTTCCTTCAATAGTACTTATAAAACCAATGAATACAAGCTTATTTTTGGTGCATTTTGTGGTGATAATCACCATGGAAAGACCATATTCTTCGACAATGCTTTCGTCGATAGAGAAACCACCGAATTGTTCACTTGGTTGTTTGAATAATTTCTCATCGCCGTCGGGAAGCATCCTATCTCATTAGTCTCCGACGAAGACCCTTCCATAAGCACTACAATTCGTCTCTCATTCCCATATAATGTGCATATATTTTGCACATGGCATATTATGTCTAAGATGAAATCCTAGCTGGGCCAAGGTAAGGACCCTGACAATGCTCTAAATAGCAGGATCATCTGGCAATGTAACTCTATTGAACATTTTGAACGTGTATGTTCATCTACTATCCTTGAGTTTGGATTGTCGGAAAACAAGTGGTTGCGAGAAAATTTTTGACTAGACACAAATGGCTTGATATATACATTAAGGATGTATTTTTTGCCGATCAACATAGTACATAAGTGAGTGGAAGTATGAATTCTTTTCTATAATAGCCTTAAACAATGGTATTCCAACATAATGTTTCGCAAAATTTCAACAATGCTAGGACCATATAAAGTATTTTCAATTTTTTTATTATTTTTTATTTATTTACATCAGGAAAAAGGAATATTTACATTAGAAAAAATTTCATTATGTAAATTTATGTCCATGTATTTGTGTACAGGTAGATGGAAAAAAAGGTGTAACTTCATCTTTAACTTGTGGCCTGAAATGAACTGCAGGTTCGACTCCATCGGCGGGCTTTGGTTCGGCAGCTGAAGCTTGCTTCTCCATTGCTTGTACTGCTTCACCTTGGCTGATACTTTTTATTTGTATTTTCTATTATTCTTCATTTTTTGTATTTTTGAAAAATGGGTTGCATCCTCAAAAAGATCTTGGGCCCTATTTGATGGCCTGACTGATGACTTGCCATCAGATGCTGTGTTCTTCCCCTTCACCATCGTCGATGCCTGGAGTATCCTATAGCTCCTAAGAGTTACAGAATTAGATAAATCAAAATTGTTTTTACTTGTATCGGGTGGGGCACTACAAACCACCTACTCCTTGCGACAGATGTTGTTCAGATTTGCCTCGACCTAAGATGGTATGATAGTCCTGGTGGCTGTCAGTCACCTATCTTCTAGCTTATCTTGGCCATGTTCTTGATGAGTTGGACTAAGCAATCAAGAGTCAGGTTCACCAGTGCGACCTTGGATGATTTTTCCTGGTGTGGCCTCTAACTTTGATGGTATAGAGGAGGCTCTTGCTGATAACCCTGAGAAAAATGAGACTGAGGAGGAAAAGAATACTTTTGGTATTGAGGAGGGGAATAATGATGATGGAAATGAGTAGCCGGTTGTTGATAGTTCTGACGATGGTATCCGGGTTGTTGGTAATTCTGCGTCCAAATTAACCATGCTACGGAGGCTACTGGTGATGGGATTGGTTGGACTGGAAGTTCATCCCTCCCTCCTGCTAGTGATATGGCATGATGGTTGTGTTCTGACGATGGGGTTGTCACTGAGGATGTGCCGGCTATTGATCATTATTTCATATGTCATTCACCTCTTGAATGCATAGTGAAGGTGGGAAGCACGTCTCAATATATTGGGGCTTTGGCTCTGGTTGATAAACCACCATATGTTATTGTGGATGCGGTAGCAGCTTCCTGAACGCCTGCACGTAATACACGTGCTATACTTGAGACTGACTCCTATTCGGCTGAGGTTGACATTGCATTTTGGGCTCCTTCTGCTCAGCAGGAGTGTCAGGGGTGGCTGCTACGAAGTTTCAAGCATTGATGATATTTACCAACATCTCGAATTGCTTGATGATTGTGTATAGCTTGTCCAAGCCCTTCATTCTTTGATCGATCATAGCAAGATTCTCTGGATCAAGTGATCTCTTCTTAATAATATATACTTTGGACAGGTGACTACCAATGATGTTGAGATCTGAATTCTCGCACCTATCCACTTCACGAGTATCTGTCGTGTTGATATTTGTGCGAAGGATCTAGGGTTGCACTTGAAAATAATGAGAAGAGGAGAGTCTAGCCTCTCCTTCGGTCATATCCCCAAAGATCTGCCATAGTGCATCATCATCCTTGTTGAAATGGTGACCTCCACAAGCGGCGTCAATGAAGCATTGAATATTCTCCATGAGTCTCCTAAAGAAATGTTGGACCAAACCGATCTTCAGAATATCATGGTAGGGGTATTTCTCAATTAAAAGGATGAATCTCTCCCAAGTCTCATGAATGGACTCTTATGGTCCCTGAGAGATTCTGGCATCTTGGAACACATAAAGTTAATATGACCTAGTGGATAGTATTTGTGCTGAAAAGCGGACTTCAACTCTTCCCACGTCGTCACCACTTTATTTAAATGGTTGATCCAGTACAATGCTTTGCTCTGAAGGTTGAAAGTAAAAGCAGTCATCTTGACCATGCCTAATGGGATGTTGGGGTAGTGCATTGTGCTGCAGATGCGTCCAAACTATTGTAGATGGATATCAGGTTCTTCATTCTAATTCTCATGGAAACTGGGGAGGAGACAAAGGAGTTGTGGTTTAAGCTTGAAGTGTCCATGGATCGGCAGAATCTGGATCCACTCAGTATTCTGGTTGGCCTCAGGGTTGTAAGTATGCTTGAGTGTAGGCTTGAGCCAACCTCTTCTTCTCTCTCCCTTGCCTCTACGAGGTACATCTACAGAATGATTTTCTTCATCATCACCATCTAAATCATCATCACCTCTTCCTCGTATCTTTCTTTCTTCTGGCCTCATATCATTAAGCATTTCCTGAAAGGCGGCCTGGACCATAGCTTGATCAGTCAATTGTTGCTGGATGGTTTGAGTGGATGCAAAGAGTTGACTAGTCACTTCATTCTAGTTTGTGCCATGTTATGTGTTATACTCGATACTAGGATGTTGTGGTCCCTTTCCCCGTCCTATGGGAGCCATCTCAAAATCTGACTGTGGATGCTCAAGCTCTGGATCAGATTCTTAATGTCCAATAAGGAAAATACCCTAAATAGTTTGCATGCAAGCACCATATATAGAGAATAATTCTGAATTAGGGTCAATACAGAATTTTAATAATGATGGAGAAGTGTAAGGAGTGAAATCAATCTCCATCCAAAAGGACAGAACTTAGAAAGAGAGTTTTCTCAATCTGTAGGAGGTACAAGAAGCACAGAGCCAAGAGGATGGTTCGCAAAGTTTGAAACAATCTCTTAAGGATCACCTCGAATTATTGGAGATGTCGAACCCATGGAATTGATGTGAGTGTTGGCAGAGTTCTGACTAAACCATCCAGGGGTCGACAACTTGGAAATAAAAGGAAAAAGATTAGGAGAATTTATCACGAGGGAAATAAGAAAATGAGTGAAGAGATGATAAAAATGCTCAAAGTGAGCGACAAAAAGAAATGCAAATAGAAGGAAAGAGAAAAATGACACAAGTGTGTGGGACTGATTTTTAAATGCTAGCTAGATCCAAATAAACACCAAATAAAAATGGGTTCATCAATTCATCACATGTGAAGCTGTGAAGGTTCGATTATTTTTATATTTTCAATTTTATTATTATTTCGAGCAAAATTGTAACACATCCTTATCAACTAGCCCTATAAAAAAGTGATTACTGCTAGAAAAGTATCCCATAGGGTTTCCACTTCTTTTAGATCCCGTGATCTACATTTTCTGAGATCCTTGATATCGGGCTTGGGGGGATACTCCTCAAAGAAGAAGAGATGAAGCTTATAGGCAAAATCACTTCTTGCCTAAAAACTGAGGTACTTGGATGCAAGACAATGAAGCAGACACACCCGTGAGGGTGTGACCTATGCTCAATATTCCAAACCAAGTCGAATGTTCTATACAAGATGAGAACACCAATGACAAGGCTCTACTCGCCTACGTACGATAGAAGCATCAATACTTCGCCGGTCCCAGATGATAACCCTGGCAATCACATATCTGATTTTAGATCTATTCCTTAAGGGTCGTGCCTGTCTCTGTCTGTAATGTACATGAATACAATGTGGGCTTTGTGAACCCCAAACAATGATGTTCGTTACAGATTTTAATTAGGGTTAAAGTTTATTTAGTAGTTCCCTAGTTTTAATTTTTGTATATTTATTTTTTTCGGTATTGTTTAGAAATAATTGCCTAACAATTTTTTTGAATTTACTTTTACGCTTAAGTGATAAAAACAGAGGGAGATAGTGGTAAAGTAAAGCAAGGTAGTACTAGGATGAAAAACTTACCCTTGTGTCAAAATGATGAATGTTCAGATAGAAGACTTACAACACTTCCCGACTCTCTCCATACGGGATGAAAGACAAGAATTTTAAACCTAATCTATATAAGTATTCAAGAGGTAAAATCACCCTGATCAGGAATTACTATTATCATGAAGTACAATTTGAGTTTGATCTAGATCCAAACGTAGACAATAGGAGCATGCAAATAATAGGTGTGTGGAATAGTTTACTCGATCAAGCAACTAAAAAGGTATGGTCTCAATCACAAAAGGTAAATGAAAATAAATGTGGAAATCACAAATCGCGAGAAACAAAAGAAAATAAAAGTAAAATAGGGAGAACAAAAGTGTATAAGTTTATGAAAACAACGAGAAAAACATGTGTGCCCCCGAGTGAACAAGCACATGGTAAAATAGGCCCGATAGTTCAAGTGTCCACCTGTATTATTACAATAATTATGAGAAATAAAATGCTTGCCTCTCTCTCACACACAAAAATAATAGAAAAATTCTTCACTAATATATGCTCTCGCTTGTTCTCTCCAATTGGCTCAAAGGGAGAAGAGACAATCTCCTTGCAATGCGGGTGCACATGCTTCCTAAGTAGTCATCTTTGCCACGCGATCCCTCGCAAGAAGTTCAACAAAGGAAGATGTATTAGCACATATAAACAATTATGTGAATATAGGAAAAATAAAACTGAAAAATGATAGGAAAAATAAGGCATAACCATTTGCTGATCGATTTTGATGATGATCCTAATGCTTGATATGGAAGGACCTACAGTGCCTGACAAGTCAGATTCGACAATAGCTGTGTCGGTCGCTCTCGAAGTATTCGAATCATATCCCAATCAATCATCAATAATCAAACCACGATCTACGATAAATATGTGAAACTGTGTGAGTCAAAAAATATTTTTATTTTAACTCTACAAAATATGTGTATAATGAATAAGTGTAGAATGTCAAACCACCGAGAGAAAATACGTGGATAGGAGTATTTATTGCCTATAAAGTAAACAACAAATGCTTTTGTGGATTTTCAACTTTTTAATTTTTTATGGGTTTTTAATTATATTTAATTTTATGTATTTTTATTTTTATGTATTTTTTTTAATTTTATATTTATTTTTTTATAATAAGTTATAAGTCATATATGTGATAATATGGATAGTATGATTATTATATATAATAGAAATATATAATAAGTGTATAAACTCAAGAAATTACAATTAAGTACAGAAACGTTTTTGTTTTTTTAAGGTATTAAAAGTATGCATAAGCATTTATAATTATATTAATTATACCAATAAGTGTTAATTTGTGTATATATTATATATAAAGTATTATATATATTCAAAAATTATGAAATAAAATGTCTTTGTGTTTTTTTCTCTATTTTTGTGAATTTTTATTTTTTTGCTAATTTTTAAGTATTTTTAAAATCCAAAATACTCCAAGCTAAGGATTTAATAAATAGGCCAAATGGTTTTGAGCTTTAAAATTAGATAATAAGTTATTTCTCAAAGTTGTTTTTAATATGTAGTATAAAAAATATATAAAAATATACAGAAGAAAACTTTTTTTGGATTTTATAAAATATTTTCTAATTACTTAGCATTAGAAAGGGTTTTCAATTTTCATGGTTTTCTTTTGCTATTTTCTATGACTTTTGGTTTTGTCTATATTATATAATAATATATAATATCTAATTTTTTGAATTTTTTATATAAGTTTTTCTAATTTTTTGGGTTTTTATATCTAAATGGGACTAAATAGCTCTTGATTGTTTTTTAATAAATAATATACATAAAGAAATGGCATATAAAAATCATAGCATGAATGAACATCATTTAGAGCATGTCCTATAATTATTCCATAATTTTTGAAGCACATGAGATATTTGATCAAAAATAAAAGATGTAAGTTAATTTACATTGTACTGGTAGAGGTATAATTACGATAAAAAATAAAGTAGAAGGCACACACGCAAAATACCATACATTTCTGAACTTAATTACAAATTTTAAACTAAAATAAAATAATAAAACTCGTAAGGGTGTGTCTGCAAAATGTCCAACTCACGTGGGGGACCACGTGAGCTGAGCTGACTTAGACCTAAGTACAATATACAATAAAATCTGGGGTCCACTTGTAAAATTTAAAAACCCTTTTAAACTACAAATATTATTTATAGGATCAAAAGTAAACTAAGAAAAGGCAGAGGGGTGTTGATGCAATTACCCCTGGGTGCGAGCCGATGTTGCAGATGATAATGTTAAACATGCGTCACTTGTCGGACTGTGGTTGTTGGTTCATGGATGAATGGTGTGGATTAGTTCCAATTGCAGATCTGACAGTCATTGTTGTGCTCGATCAGATGGATGTACTCAAAACTGAAGAAGGCTCGAATCCGAAGGTCATGACTCTTCCCCAAGAACAGATAAGAACAACTCTACAGGTGAACTTCGATATGTGATTCCTCCCTAATCCGAGCTCCTCCAACACTGCTATGATGCTTAACTCTTTCTCGATGACGGTCCACAGCTGTTAGCGGCCTCCAAAATGATCGAGACCCATTGGAGGGGTCTTGGTGGATTGATGAAGTTCCTTGGCTCAGAGACCCTATTCTTGATGTGATTTACCCTCAGATGGTCCCTTCAGAACCTACAAAAGATGTGGGAATGGAGGTTAAGCATAGAGGTCTGACGAAGCAGTAGAGTGGACCTTGAATTCACAAATCTGGAGGAGATCAGGGTGGCTTAGGTGGTTAGGAAGATGGAGAAAGGGGAAGCGAATGGGGGTGATCAGATGAGTCAGAATGATGCTGAACAATGGAAAACGATGGCCGAAGCTCTAGAGCCCCGGCAAACTAAATCTATTTTTTTGCTACAACGACTGATTAAAGCACTAAATAAACACTAGAAATAAAATCTACAACTAAAATCATACGAAAAACAAGTAATAAAAGGACATCTTACTCATGAGAACAGGGAGCATGGACCTCAGCGAAGCTCCGGTGTGGTGTGGATCTCTTTGAAACTACCCCTTCATGCTCTGCAAGCTCACAAAGAGATCATTGTCACTGAGCTCAACATGCTTTTGATGGAACTTGAGGGTTTTATGAGGCCAACACGGATAAAATTTGAAGTAGGAAAGGAGATGGTGCTTGATGAATCTCCATTTCATCACCTCTATTCTATCATTTTGGCCTTAAAAACCCCAATAAATGCATGTAAATACCCTTAATTTGCATAAATTAACAATCATGCTTTGATGTATAAATATTATATAAAATACTATTTTAATGCCAAAATTATAGAATAAAGAAAAGAAAAGAAAAAGAATAAAATATCAAAGATATTTTATGATCCTAAATTGTGAGACCTAGGCATCTTGATGACTATGTTGACAAGGAATAAAGTAGGGGAAGATAAGGGCCAATAATACAATTAAATTCCAATCTATTTTTCATTACCTATTCATTTTTGGGACCTATTTTATTTTTCACATTTTATACCTCAAATAAAGAAACTTTGTGTATGAAAGTGGTTGATAACAAAATATAGAAAAATAAAAAATTGGTTTCATACTAAATTAATATACATAATAAAAGTTACACTCTAAATAAGCTTCAAAAATCTCAATTCCCAGACCTATATCTCTCAAATAAAAACACAAAATGTATCAAAACCACATGAATTGTATAACTTTTAATAAACTATTTAATGAAAATGATTTCATATTTTTTGGAGTTAGTGTGTGAAAGTTAGGTTTTTGACCCCTATTGTATAATTTACTTGATTAAAATAATAAATTTATTTATTCTTTATTATTTTTATAATTTTATAATTTTATAATTTCGTAAAAATTACTTATAATACACATACATATTAAAACTGGAATAAAAGAATAGATATAGCACTGAAATAAAATAAAATACAAAAGATGTAGATGAATACATAATAACTATACCTATATAATAAATAGACTTATTTAATTAAGTATAAATAATATAATAGAAAAATATTATAAAATTTATTTAAGTATATAAAAATGAGTTATAATTATAAAATAATAAACTAGATTAATAAAATAATAATAAAAAGATCTAAAACATAGACAAATATACCTGTATATGTACCCTTAAAAAATAGCTTGTAATTATAAACCTCTAAAAAATAAAAATTGTAATAAAATAATACAAAAATAATAAGTATTTTTATTTTATAACTTAAAATCTAATAAATTCATTTATTAATTCTTTTCGAAATTCTAAATATTTTAAGCTAGCTTTTTCCTGATTGGTATACGTGTACCAAACAGGTTGAGTCTGGAGTTGACCGGCTGTCAACTTTTCTGACGGCACCTGTGAACTTTGTCATACTTCATTTGACTTCATGTTCTTTGATTTGTAGCCCGCTCCTTGCATCTTTCTAGAAAGATTTCTTCAGAACCGTTTCTCCTCGATCAATGCTCTTACACGCTGAATTGATACCTCGAAGATTGTTCCATCGATATGCCCGCTCTTCTTCATTCTTTGGAGCCTGATCACTACCTTGTACAAAACGACCTCCGATTTCCTCTCAATTTTGAACCACATTTGACCAAGTTCATCCCCTCCATACTGGTCCCTAGGTAGAGGAAGTGAGAGCTTCCTCCCCTGCCCTTTTGCGGCGGAATTGAGCCGGGTTGAGGGCCGGATCCACCATCTCTGGTGGCCCACCGCCATCGAGGTAAAGCTTCATGGCTCCGACCATTCGAGCTTCACTTTCTTGCATTTCGTAGCTTAGATTATCCCTAGATTTAATTCATGTCATTAGTTTGTGATTTCATTGTTCATATTAGCCTAGCCAAACCAAAATGTAGTTCGTCGGAGCTCCGCTCCAACAAACCACACAATCATCTTCCACCGTGCCTCCCAACTCCTTCATTCCCCAGCTGTAGGGTCGAGGCAATTTTCCCTCAACCCTTTAACTCTCTTTTGCAGGTACCTAGAACGAAAACGTCTCGTGGAGGAAATTTTGATCTCGCTGGAGGTAGCTGGGACTTCTTCTCTTCTCCAGCATCATGGAGGAACGTTGGTGCACCTCACAGCCTTTTGATGCCCCCATCAGATAAATAATGTCCCCAGGAACGCATTGGGCCATTTTGGAGCTGTAGAGGACGACAGAAGAGCGAGATCTGACTGATGGAAGCTGGCATCGTCGGAGGTGCTTCCTTGTTCTTCATCATCATCTCCCCGCCGTTGGATTAGACCTGGTTCCTCCAGCGTAGCAGGCACCATCGGACCCCCTTGCACTTCAACCATCAGATCCCACTAGAGGTTCTAATCTGATCCATCGGTGGTCGAACCATCGTCGACCACTCTCATTGCGCCACGTGGATTAATGAAGGGAGGGGAACCTTTCGATCACGCTCAGTTGTGGGTATTTTGCACCTCAAGACCCAACCATTTTCATTTTAAAAATTAGACTTTAAACATTCCTATGTTGTTCATTATTTTTGTAATAATTGCATTCAAGCCCCCCGAACTTCTCCTATTTGCAGTTAGATCCTCCGCCACGCCACCTCACGTGCTTGTATGATTGAGGTGTGGGAATTTTGCAAGAGCACCCTTGGGGATTTATATATTTTGCTTTATTCCACTTTCTTTTTGTGTACATTATATAATTTGGGAAAATTATAGAGTGGCCCTCAAACGTTATTTTATTTGCAAAAATGCTCCTACTGGTATTGTAGTTTCTCTTTGTTTCCTCTATTTATTTAAATTAGAAATTGTGCTCCAAAACTTACTTAAAAATACTTGAACACTTTTGATTGCACACATGTCGACGTTGCAAATTTATTTTGAAATTTGGAATTATTAATTATTTTATAAAAATCATTTTGAGCATAAAAAGTGCCTATTTACACTTTAAAATACCAAAAAATACAAAATCATTTCTAAAAATGCCTCAAAAAATACATTTTGTTTATTTATGTATTTTTAACCTTTAGAACAAAAATCACTAAAAATAGAAAAAAAATCCTTAAAAATTAAAGATGCCTAAAAACACTTATTATAATCTACACATTTCCTAAAAATTCCAAAAATTGTGCTTTCTATTTTATAATTTTATTTATATTATTATTTGTAAGTTAAAATTAATTTGGAGAAATTTTGATACTGTTTTCTATTTTCATCCCCATTTTAATTCGACCTATTTAATTAAACCTTGATTTAGGGTATATTTGACCTTAAAAATATTTAACATTAGCAAAATATTCTAAAAAATGACAAAAATAGTAAAAAATATAAAAATTAAAAATACTTAATTTCTTGATTTTTAGTCTTTTTTATTAATATTTTTATCTATATTATTCTATATTGTATATATATTCTCTATATAGTTATATATATTTTAAAAAAAAAAGAAAATACAAAATCTAAAAATTGTAAAAGAAAATAAAAATATAAAATTAAAAACAAATACACAAATATAAAATGAAATAGAATAAAATTAAAAAACCCACAAAAAATAAATATAGATAAAGACTTTGCAATCATCTTTTGTGCTGCATAGCCCAATCTATTCTTATTTACCTCTTGTGTTCGACACTCTACCCTACTTGTACTACATACACACATTTTGTAGAGTTAAATAAAATAAATTTTATCTTCACATTTATGTTTCATCGCTTGATTTATTATTCGTGGGTTAATTGTTGTTTTAATACAGATTTGTTGTCGATCACGTCGACGATTGTGTTCTTGCCTTGTATGGAATATACGGCTGCTCGATTTTCAGGTTAAATAAATGACGTCGTTGCCGGGGAGCAACTGCACATAGATTGGTTGTAATTTTTACTTGGTTGTAAATTATTTGTCTATATTCTTTCTCTTTATTTATGTTCTTATTTAGTTGACATTATTGTTGAATCATCTAACCACTCTCTTTGTTTGGATTTGTGCAAGAAACGTGGATCGGGGGAGGAACTCTTCTAGGAACACCTGCACACCCATGTGAGGTGGCTTTGACCGAGCATCAAAGAGTGACCTGGAGTTTTTGTAGACAAATTTTTGTGCATTTATTTATTTGTGTAATTCAAGTGAGAGAGAGATACATTTATTGTAATAAACACCACTCCCCAGGATACTCCACTACACTTCACGTGGTCCAGTGCCCGAGGGATTGTTCCCTTGAGGGCCTCGTTGGCTTTTTTACAATTATATCATTTTTCTTGTATTTTGTTTTTCGATTTCGTTTTATTTATTTTGTGTTATTGAGCCCTAGCTGTAGGATTTTTTGCCGATAGATTAAGGCCAAAGAAATAATAGCCATTGTATGCACCTATAGTTTACATTTGGGCTTAGTCAAAATTTCAATCGCTTTTCATTTATTCCTAGAACCGCACACCACGAGAGTCCTCCATACATCGCTTGTAGGACCCACTGTAGTGGTCACCGAGGAGACTCCAAGATTTGACCTTTAGGTTCCATTCTAGGTGATTAGCATACATTTCTTTACGATAATAGCAATTTCTCATCTAGGACGATTTCACCGATTGTATTTTCATATAGATAGGCTTCAATTCTGCTTAGCACCTTCGCATGTAGAGAGCTGGAGGCAAGGTGAGCATTTACACTTTAGCATTCATCATCGATTTGCTGCTTTCATTCCTTTTACGACTCTCTCCCTCTGATTTTGAGCACCTAAGAGCCAAAAGGAATTGACTCCTCGATAGGTACATGCATTATTCTTAAAAATTCAAAAAAAGTGTTAATCAATATAATTAGGACTGCTAAAATTACTCGACCCTAAAATCAACCAAAAATAAAAATATTTGTCTT
Organism: Ottelia alismoides; assembly: GCA_037367405.1. NCBI lineage: Eukaryota > Viridiplantae > Streptophyta > Magnoliopsida > Alismatales > Hydrocharitaceae > Ottelia > Ottelia alismoides. The sequence goes on from JAZKJV010008851.1 coordinate 310,766, forward strand.
GAGGCGAGTAATCCCCTCTTTGTCTTCGTTTTACATTGCTCACGTACACACTAAGGTTAGTGCCCAAATCACATAAGCCAAAGTGTTTGTACAATTTTTGCATCTCACCAAACTCTAAAAAAACAAGATAAAAAGATCGAATTTTCACGGGCTTCACCGAGTTGAGTAGGTGAATTGAGGGGATTGTTTTGTGTGAGTTTGTTTATGTTTGTTTATGTACACACTCGATTGTTTCTACATATTCACACCTTTTTCTTCACTTTTCTTGGCTTGACCATCGTGCTCTCCCGATCATTTTCCTTTTGTTTTGAGATGGCCAACTGGAAGAAATTTTATCTGGACTTCTGGATCCCTTGTACCCTCCAACCGGTCCATCTCCCCTTTTTCAAGAAGATTTTGCTCCTGACTTCTGTACATATCCGCCTCAGCCACAGTATCAGACCTTGTATCTTTGTCCACCACCACATGCACACTTTCCACCTTCACATCCACCCGAGACTGATATGTTGGAGTCACCTCTCACGATGTCCACACTTGAGACCTTGACCCAGTTCATGGAGCATATGAATTCGAAGATTGACGACCTCACCTGCCTAAATAAGAGCCACATTGATGTTTCACAATCTGACGATATGGATTCATTTGAGGATTTTCATGAGAGCTTGCACTTGTCCAAAATACAAGAAACGAGATAAATTAAAAAAATTAAAAAAATATTTCAGGATACACATGGACGATTCAGGTTGTGAGGAGAGGGTTCACTTGCTTAATCATTTACCCACATATCCATTCACACCTTATTCAATCCTTGACTGCTCTTCATCATCCTTATATATATGTTGATTTTGATCTCCTCCCTTGTATGGAGGAGATCCAAAATTTCAAAAAATATTGACTGAACTCGAAGTGGTGACCATCATTCATGATATCATTAAAGACTTACTTCACCTGACCATGATCCATTTATCTACTCCTCTACCAAAGAAAAGAAAGCAGAGAAGCAGATCTGAGCATCATATCTTGACCACGGCGACTGCCCATGCCACCACCCATCGTCCATCTTCTAGGAAAAAGGAACACTGCTACTCCATTCATTAGTTACACTATCTATGACTATACTTGTGATCACACTCTCCTTGACGGCGGTGCTTCGATTAGTATCATACCCTTCTCGCTGGTGCAATCTCTTCACTTAGGGCCTCTCAAGAAAACCAGGATGATCGTACAAGTTGCTGATGGATCTATCAAGAGGCCGAAGAGTATTCTAGAGAACGTCGTCATTTTGATTCAAGGCATGAGCTACACTGTCGATTTTGTCGTATTGCCCATGTAGACATACACAGGGGAGCACTCTCCAATCATCTTGAGACGACCCTTTTTTTCCTTTGCGAGATTCATTATTGATTATAGATCAGGAAAAATTCGCTTCCATCATGATGACGGGAGCATTGTGATCATCACTGCACCTACTACTGACCAGAGATCTGCATCTGATGTGACTTCACATATCTTGGCTAACCTTAAGGACTATGACTTTGATGAGACTATCGGAGATTTTTGTTGCTTGAATTCTACTGAGACCTGAGAATTCCTATCCAAGGAGGATGACTCGAAAAGCATAGACCTTGGCATTCCTTCTTCTGATATTTGGAGATGTGTTGATAGCATCCACGAGATTTACATGATTGACATTTGTGAGAAGGCAGATATTGACGAGACTAATAAGGTCGAATTTGATCTTGTTGCTTTTATCTAGGACTTCAGACCTTTTGATGAGAATGATGATACAGTTGAGACTTTAGAAGACGAACATGACTCGACTACTTCCATAGATGAGTTCATTCCTTTTGGTTTTGACGTAGGAGAGACCCCCGCGGGACGACCTTGAGCCTACTTCTTCCAATGATGAGTTCGTCCCTTTTCACTTTAACATCTCCAAGACACCCAAGGCCAGACCTAGCTACACTACTTCCTCTAACCCCTCAGTGCCTTCTCACTCTAGGGCCACCAAGGATCTTCACCATGTTGATCTTGATCGGCTTTTGTCTATTGTGGACACCGATATCGACCTACACCTTGTCAGATCCATTCCTCAACGATCCCACAAGAAGATTTGTTTTCTACATTCTTGTTCTTTATACATCTACCCTCTTGTATAGTCATATTCATTTACCTCCGTCCAATCGCCTGTATCGCCCATCCACACCATTCTCATGTGTGCCTTGCTTAGGACATACTTTGTCCTAAGAATAAGGGTGGCGGATTAACCGAGTGTTCATTCTTCATTCTGTTTCATCACTCTTGTTGTTGCTTATACTTAGGTCTCGTTTACCCTAAATATAGGGGGAGTGATGCGTACATTCTTTTCTATCTATTCTTCCATCTCCACTTATCTTTTCTTCTTTTCTTCTGTTCATTTTATTTTTCTACCGAAAAGGTGTCGCCCTTTGTATCAGTTTTCTACACATAGGATGTACTTTGTCTTAAGTATAGGGGGTGTGCACCCCGAGTTCTTTCATTTTTTATCCTCTCAATTGTCTCCTCTTCTTATCTATACTTAGGGATATCTTGCCCTAAGTTTAGGGAGAGACAGTCTGAGTACGATCTGTTTATTCCCACCCTGACCCTCCTCGCTTTGTGTACAGTCTACTATGCTTAGGATTAGTTGATCCAAGTATAGGGGGGAGGGTCGACTTCCTATTCATTCATTCATTCATTTCTTTATTCCTTAATACTTTAGACTTTCGTATACTCAGTAAAAGTTATGTCTTCTCTTTTTCTCTCTGATTTATAAGGACTTAGCTCAAGCTAAGTATATGGGGGCATATATATTGCGTATATACTTTAGACATAACTTGTACTTTCATATTTTCAATAAAAAAATATGGCTAAAATTCTGTTTAAAATACTATTAAATTCATTAAAATCACGTAATTAAAAGATGCATATTATTCCTCAAATTCTCTTTGTATTTATTGATTAATAAATTAGGTAAATTTTTTTCGCAAAATGTTTGAAAATTATTTGATACTCTTTTTCATTTTTTTTGAAAACTATTTGGAAAACGTTTATTTTCAACCTTTGTAAAAATTCTTTTCTTTGTGTGAAATAAAAATGTTTGAAAAATCATTTGCAAATATTTTAAAAAATGGTTGCGGAAATATTTTTAAAAATTCTATATATATTGTTTGAAATACCTTTGCAAAATGATTTTCAAATGTGTGAAATGTTTGTAAAAATTCTTTGCAAAAATTACTTTGGAGTATAGTTTTTTAATTTATTTGTAATATGGTTTTCAAATAAGTTTGAGGAATATATACATCACCTCAAAATTCGTTATTAATTATATAAATATACCTATAAAAACTATCACTTATCCCTTATAAATACTTAAAACCTAATTCTTGTAAATATAAGATGCATCCCCGTGTAAATATTGTATCTATTTTCTTAGCCAAAATCTTTTGTTTTCAAAATTTACAAAAATATTTGCAAAACAAAAATACCAAAAATATTTGCAAAATGAAAAAATGCTATTTTTTGCATGTGCATCATCTTTTTCAAAAATCCATAAAAAGTTTAAAACTTTGAAAATTGAATCACAAAAATATTTTCTGTATAGCATTTACATAGCATGCGTATTTTTCGGATAGAATTTGATAATTGAAATAGTTAATGTAAAATCCTAAGATTGGAGCTTGGTTGGACCTTAAAATCTACCTAATCACATGAACCTTATAGGATTTGGAATTGAGGTACTTCAGGTCTAGTTGTCTTAATTCTTTGAGAATTGTGAGACTTTATTCAATGGATTCTTGACTGCATAAGTAGAGTCATTCAGGGTACACACATGGCTCTTATCGATAATGACCTAACTTGGACATCTGCGCCTTTCATATGGCTCAAGTAAGTAGGAGTGCTGAGGGAATTTGATTTGCCAGTATGAGACGCAAACAAGTGGAAACATTTATCCTTTTCTAGGGAGGGAAGTGCACCCCAACCCATACAATAGTAGAGATGTCTAAAGACAAGAGAGTGTGGGTTGCATTAATGCTTCAAAAGAGGGATAGTCTACTAACTCAAGAGGAAAAATTCCTTATGTTAGTGTTGTTGTAAATAGTATTCCAAAAAAGCAAAAAGTAAAAACTCCAAAAAAGTGGACATGCATGATTGAAGATAAAATGCCTCCCAGAGTGTATATATTTGTATAGTCAACAAGCAAGCTTGAGCTTCAAAGTCATACTTGTGAGCCTTCAGTTGGATGACTTGACTACGCTAGTCATGCATCCTAGGATAGGTAGCTACACTGGCTACCATCCATTCTTCTCTTCACTCCCCCCTCTTGAGCTGGTTGTCACTTGAACTTAGAAGGGAACCCCACTCCTTGAGGAATGAGTTGCTGGATATGGAAATCATTGGGTTTTCATGCTGGAGAAGTTAATCTCTTTGTCATTTCAGTTGGGAAGAGCTACTATCACATACACTATACAAGTCAGATTCGTAGTCATAAGGGTTTTGCGTATGATATGAAGTATTCTGACCAGGTTATTGAGGATACTTGAGCAGAGTCTTGGGATTCTCAAAGGCCGTTGTGTTTCAAATCTGATTCCCAACAAGGTTCCACCCACATTAAAATTTCAAAAGTCCGACTTAAGCTCCAAACTTTGATTTTGTTAAGACAAGTTTTACAATTAAACTTTATCAACTTTCTTTCTTTTTATTTTCTTTGTTTTTATTTTTCTGCACTCATTGCATAAGTATTTGCTAGGGACTAACAAAGACAAGTATAGGGGGTGATGAATCTCTATTTTATCACTTTTATTCTATCATTTTGACCTTAAAACCCTAGTAAATGAATGTAAATACCCTTAATATGCATAAATTAACATTCATGCTTTGATGTAGAAATACTGTAAAAAATACAGTTTTAATGCCAAAATTATAGAATAAAAAAAGAAAAGAAAAAGAATAAAATATCAAGGATATTTTATGACCCTAAACCTGAGACCTAGGCATGTTGATGACTAAGTCGACAAGGAATAAAGTAGGGGGAGATAAGGGACAATAATACAATTAAATTCCAATTTATTTATTCATTACCTAATCTTTTGGGACCCATTTTATTTTCCTCTTTTTTATACCTCAAATAAATAAACTTTGTACATGAAAGTTGTAGATAATAAAATATAGAAAATACAGATTTGATTTCATGCTAAAATAATATACAGAATAAAATTACACTCTGAATAAGATTCGAAAATCCCAAATTCACAAACCCATATCTCTCAAATAAAAACTCAAAATGTATCAAAATTACCTTCAATTGTATATAACTTGTAATAAGCTATTTATTGAAGCTGGTTTGGAGTTACCCGATTAAAATAATCACTTTATTAATTCTTTATTATTTTTATAATTTTATAAATATTATTTACAATACATGTATATATGAAAACTAGAATAAAATAATAAATAAAATACTAAAGTAAAATCAAATACAAAAATATATAGATGAATATACAATATCTATACCTATATAATATATATATATTTATTTATTTAAGTATAAGTAATATATCAGATGAATATAATACATATATATTTAAGTATATAAAATGATTTATAATAATATAAAATAATAAACTATATTAATAAAATAAAATTACAAAATAAAAATAAAAAGACCTAAAACATAGATAAATATACCTATATATACCCTTGAAAAATAACTTGTATTAAAAATCTCTAAAAAATAAATACAAATCGTAATAAAAAATAAAATTAACAATAAGACTTTTTTATTTTATAACTTAAAATTAATAAAATAATTTATTAATTTTTTCGTATTTCTAAATATTTTAGGCCAGGTTTTTCCTTGTTGGTCCACATTGACCTACCAGGTTGAGTTTGGAGTTGACTGGCGGTCAACTCTTCTGACTGCACCTGTGATCTTTGTCAGACTGTTTGACTCCATGTTCTTTGATTTTTGTTGCCCGCTCCTTGCATCTTTTTGGAACGTTTCCTTCAAAGCTTTTTCTCCTCGATCAATGTTCTTGCATGCCGAATTGATATCTCACGGATTGATCCATTGATACACCCGCTCTTCTTCGTTCTTTGGAGCTTGATCACCACCTTGTAAAAAAACACCTTCGAATTCCTCTCACTTTTGAACCCCATTTGACCAAGTTCATCCCCTCCCTGCTAGGCCCTGGATAGAGGAAGGCTTCCTCCCCTACCCTTTTGCGATGGAGTTGAGCTTGGTTGAGGGTCGGTTCCACTATCTTCGGTGGCCTGCAACCATCAAGGTAAAGCTTCATGGCTCCGACCATTCGAGCTCTATTTTTTGGCATTTCTTAGCTTATATTATCGCCAGGTTTAATTCATGTCATTAGTTTGTGATTTCATTGTTTGTATTAGCCTAGTGAAACCAAAACGTAGTTCGTCGGAGCTCCACTCCGGCGAACGAAAACAACATCCACCACCGCACCTCCCTACGCCTCCATTCGTCAGCTTCAGGGTCGAGGCAGTTTAACCTAGACCCTTTAACTCTCTTTTGCAGGTACCTGGAATGAAAACGTCTCCTGGAGGCAATTTAGATCTCACCGGAGGCACCTGGGACTTCTTCTCTTCCTCGGCATCGTGAAGGAACTCTAGTGCACCTCGTGGCCTTTTGATGCCCTCAACAGATAAGGAACGCCCCCAGGAACACATTCAACCATTTTAGAGCTGTAGAGGACGACGGGGGAGTGAGATCTAACCGGTGGAAGCTCGCATCGCTGGAGGTGCTTCCCTATTCTTCATCATGATCTCCCCACCATTGGATTAGGCTCACTTCCTTTAGCGTAGCAGGCACTGTCGGATCCCCTTGTGCTACAACCGTCAGATCCCCCAAAAGGATCTAATCTGATCCATTGGTGGCTGAACCGTCATCGACTGCTCTCATTGTGCCACGTGGATTAGTGAAGGAAGGGGAACCGTTCGATCACGCCAAGTTGTGGGTATCTTGCACCTCTAGCCCCACCCATTTTTGTATTTAAATATAAGAATTTAAAATTTACTCTGTCATTCATTAATTTGTAATAATTACATTCAAGCCCCCAAACTTCTCATATTTGCAGTTAGGTCCTCCGCCACGTCACCTTAAACGCATGTGCATGTGAGGTGTGGGCATTTTGCAGGAGCACCCCTAGCGATTTATATATTTCACTTTAGTCCATTAACTTTTTGTGCACATTGTATAATGTTGGAAAAATTGCAGAGCGGACCTCAAACTTTATTTTATTTACAAAAATGCCCCTGCTAGTATTGTAGTTTTTCTAAGTTTCCTCTATTTATTAAAAATAGCAGTTATGCTTCAAAAATCACCCAAAATACATGAATACTCCTGATTGGACACACTTCAACGCCAAAAAATTATTATACAATTTTGTATTTTTAATTATTTTATAAAAATCATTTTGAGCATAAAAAGTCCCTATTTACACTATAAAATTCCAAAAAATACAAAATTGCTTCTAAAATTTCCCTCACAAGTATATTCTGTTTATATAGTTACTTTAGCCTTCAGACCAAAAATCCTAAAATAGAAAAAGAAAACTCTTAAAAAATAAAATCCACTAAAATACTTATAAAAATCTACAAAATTCGTAATAATTTCAAAAATTGTTTTTTTATTTTATAATTTTCTTTATATTATTATCTATAAGTTAAAATTAATTTGGAGAAATGTTTATACTACTTGCTATTTTCCATCTCCATTTTAATTTGGCCTATTGAATGATACCGTAATTTAGGGTATTTGTTTTCTTAAAAATATATAAAAAGTAGCACAAATTTTCTGATAATCACAAAAATAGTAAAAAATATCTAAAAACCAAAAATACCTCCTTTTCTTGATTTTGAGTATTTTTATCAATATTTATATTTATATTATTCTATATTGTATATACACTCCATATATAGTTATATATCTTTTTAAAAAAAGAAAATACAAAATCTAAAAATATAAAAAGATAAAATTAAAAGCAAAATACAAAAATATAAAAAAATACAATAAAAATATAAAAATTAAAAACCCACTAAAAAGAAATATAAACAAATACGTCACAATTATCTTTTGTTCTTCATAACTCAATCTATCTATATCCGCTCCCTGTGTTCAACACTCTACACTATTTGCATTATACACACATTTTATAGAGTTAAATAATATATATTTAAATTCCACATTTATATTTCATTGCTTGATTTAATATTTATGAGTTAATTGTTGTTTTAATATGGATTTCTTGTCGATCACTTCGACGATTGTGTTCCTACCATGTGTGGAACATAAACTGCTCGATTTTTGGGTTAAACATTGCTTTATATTGGGCGGACTTTGACTAGGCTTTGCTCGAGGACCAAGGCTCCATCGATCAAGGTACGACAAGGGCATGAAAGAACATAGATCGAGTAAAAATTTTTATGAAGGTATCATCTTTAGAAAATTCGTGATTCGAGCGGCGAAAATCGAGGAAGAAGGTCGATTGGCGAGTCTGATAGGTCTACCATTGTTGTGGGGTCAGTTAACCATGTACATATTTTGTTATGTAAATATTTTCTATTTTTATATTTACAACTTATTTAAGTACATATGTAAATATTTTGTTTTTTTCCGAAGTTAATTAAATAAATATATATAGGTAATATATATGTCTAATTTATGCATTCTTTCGTATCTACTAAAGTATATTATTTATTTATTTATTTGATGCTTATGTTTTCTTTTAATTATGTATATGTATTTTGAAAAATATTTACAAATTTATAAAATATAAGAATGTAAAAAATATTTGGAATAAATATATTGATTATTTTATACATGTATATTGCATAATAAGGGTCCAAAAGACAATTTTTGCAATTTAATTTTGTATTAAATGAAACCATCTTCATTAAATATATAATTTAATTTTATAAACAATAAAGACGAGTTTGGTGAATTTTGAGTTTGTATAAAGAAGATATATGCATGGTAAGTTGTCTTTGCAACATTTTATTACGTGTTCCGTGCACACTATGCATTGTTTTATTGAAATAAATTTTGTATTTTTGTTTGTATTCTTATATGCAACTTTCATATTCAAATTTTATTGATTTGAGGTATAAAAATAAGGAAATAAAATGGGTCCTAAAATGTATTTATCGAAGAACTAAAATTAGGGTTTTTGTGCATTTATTGGCCCTTATCTCCCCCTACTTTGTTCATTATCGACCAAGTCATCATGATGATTGGGTCTCAGAGTTTAAGGTCACTCAGTATCTTTGACAGTTCATCTTTTCCTTTTCTATCCTTTATTCTTTTATTTTAATATTAAATACAATAATTTTTTCAATATTCATAGAATAATGATGCGTGTTATTTGTGCAATTTACTGCTATTTACATGCATTTAACTAGGGATCTAAGACCAAAATGATATAATCAAGGTGATGAAATGGAAATTCATTACCTATTCATGATTTACTACTGGTGGTTGTAGTATTTTCTTTGAGAACTTAGAGGCATTATTTTAGCCAGACTTGCTAGATTTTCATGAACAATAAAATCTTGAAATGTGTTTTCTCTAAAAAGGACTTGAATCTTAGGCAATGAAGATGGTCAGAGTTGATTAGAGACTATTATTGTACCACTAAATATAATTTTGACAAAGCCATATTGTGGTTGAAGCCCTTAGTCATAAGTCTTGAGCTAATTGTCATACCTCAAAAACTAACATCATCTATTATTATTATAATTGAAGGGATCGCATGCAAATATGATCATGGATAACTGATGAGCGGGCCGAGAGACTAAGGTAAAATAGTATAAAAGGTCATTGCAACCTCAACCACTCGGATCAGACTCAACAAGAAAAAGAAGACCACCAAACTAAAAATCAATCAATCAAGCAAAGATAGCGGTCTTGCTAATTTATTTTACCTGGTACATCTACCAGGGTCGAACACAAGGAGCACGTGATGCTAACGCTACGAAGTAGTCGAGAATCCCAAAAAGAACAAAAATAGTGATTTTTAATTTTCCAAATTTTTTTGTAATTTTTAATATTAAGAAAAAGGCTAAAAGGAACCAAAAATCAATACTAAACCAATTATTTGAAGACTCAAAAATACAAACGAAAAATGTTTTTGGCTTTTTGAAATATTCAAATGTTTTTCTGGATTTATGGTATTTTTCTAATTTTTAATTGATTTTTAAAAATGAAATAAAAGCAAACACAACATAAAATGTACCACTGAGATTTAAAGGCAAGTTAAAATTACTTAAAATGCCTGCAAAATCCTAACAACAATTTTATGATAAACTACAAGCAAAGATCTATCTATAGAAGAAGAAAACACAATTTTTTTATTTTTTTTTTGAATTTTTAATAATTTTATAAGATTTTTAGTCTTTTTCAATTTTTTGGGTTTTATAAAGGAATAAAATGAAACTTGGACTGAAATGAAAACACAACAAAACATACACACAAGGCATTTTTTAGAATTTTTTAAAGGCTTTAAAATTTTTAATTGATTTTTAAAACAAACAGAAGCTATTTTTGAGGTTTTTGAATATTTTAAAAATAATAAACGAAAAAAAACAAAATAAAAAATTACAGAAATTCCTACACCATGACAGGAGCCATGTGTCAAAATCTCGTGATTTTTGGACAATGTTTGCTATTTATTGAATAAAAAACTAAACACACGGCATACATGGACTAATCTGCAAGGAAAATATGTTTTATGGGCTAAATAATAAGACACAGAAAAATTATAGGGCCCCAAATGCAATTTTCACATCAATTTTCACACATGTTGGAAAACACCATTCACATGGGTGTAATTGCAAATACCAAAACTATATCCTCAAGTCATAACAGAGAGTAAGTCCAGGAAGATTAATGCAAATAACCCACAAGTACATGTGACGAATCACGTGAAGCCACACATGAAGGACTAAAATGCAAATAAAGAAAACTGTACGGGCTAATATGCAAAAAGGTCCTCTGTATAACTTTTATTTTACAGACTAAACTAGAAACTGAAATAAACGTAGGGGAAACTGAGCAAATTACCCATGCAGCACGTACGTTGCGCGTGGGGTGGATAGGTGGGAGTGGATGAAGGCGGATGGCTCTGGCGCTGGCAGCTGTCAGATCCAACGGTCTGAAGAAGGTACGAACATAGGCAGTATGGGGGCCGTTAGATGTCAGATCTAACGACCTGACAACTGCAGGCACTCAACGACTGTGATGGTGTCTGGGCGAGAAGCGTGATCCGATGGTGGAAAGATGCGCTAAAAGAACTCCACCTGAGCGAAGTTCACTGGAGCACCGAGGGAGATCGGCGACTCCAATAAATGATCGGACGGTGGCAAGTGAGTTGTGGGACTCCTCCGCGTCGGGTTAACAGATCAGATGGGCTCGCTAACGGTCAGATCTCCTGAATAGTGGTTAAGACCTGGGCTAGCTCCGGCGAAGCGGATCGAAGGCGGATTGGGTGGTCTCCGTGCGTGCTACAACCTGTAGGATAAAGCTTAAACTCAGAGGAGTGATCCGATCGGGGTTATTGAACCTAAGATAAAGGGAAGTGGCGGTGAATGAGAAGGAGGTCTTCGATGTACGTGAGGATCGAGACCTAGGGCCTAATCTTGGCTACCTGAGCCAATATTCGGATGATCAGATTACGTAAGAAGGTGGGCGAAGAGTTGGGTGGTCGATCAGAACGGGCGAATGAGGGTGACAAAGCTCCGACCAGCGGGTCGGAGCTGGCGGAGCGGCGGTGAGGTGAAGATGAAAGATCAGATTAGATAAGGGAGCTAGAAACGGTGAAGTAGATACTTGAGGGTCCTAAAGTGATCCTTAGCTCCAGAGGTTGCGGTCGATGAAGGTCTTTGCCTCAACCTCACTGCGAAAGGCGGAGGAGGCTCGTCGCAGCGGAGTTCTGGCCGAGAGGTTTGAGCGTCGGCTGCATCGCTCCTTTCCGATGACCAAGGGTGTCCTCTGATTGCTGTCACCAAGGCGAAGGATCCTAGGGTAGAAGAGAGGGGTACGACATGAGCTGCTCTACTGGGGAGTCGAATGAAGAATATATAGCCCTTCCCAGGCAGCATGGAAGAATCGGGGCATGCACGCAAACCAAGAATGATCCGTGCCACCCTATGGATCCGCGAGGATCACCGATCCACTAGGGAGAAGCGGGCGGAAAAATCGATGCATGAGTAGCAGGATCCGATCAAGAAAAATGGGAGAAGACAGGGAGAAAATCGGATCCACGTGCAAGAGGGTCCGGGAAGGGCAGTTGACCGGGGTCAACATCCCTCCTGGACCAATCAGAAAATAGCCCGCTCAAAAAGATTTGTAAAATAAATTAAAAATAAAAAATGATTTTAAATTATAAAATATTCAAAATGAAAAACATTTATTATTTTTCGAACTATTTTTTGTGATTTTTAATTATTTTTATGAAAAATAAATTATGGTATATACAATATATTATGTTATATACAAGTATAATATACCTATGAATTTTGTACAATTATTTTTATTTTATCATTTTTATAAAAATACCCTAATTTTACATTTTATTTATTTACCACATAATATTTGGAGTATAAAATAATTTTTATTTTATTTTTTTGGTTATTTATAAATATAAAATAAATAGAGTAATACATATATACATGTATTATATACATGATGAGAGAGAATTTTATTTTGTTTTTATTTTATTTTTCTAATTGTTGTTTTATTTTTAGAAGTATATACATGGGGATAAAACACCTTTTTATTTTTATTTTTGTAAAAATAAATTACATAAGTGAGAAATATATACAAGGTAGAGTGGTCATATCTCTCTCTACTTATTTTATTTGGCGATCAGTCCCATGTTGGACCCTCTCTTGGGTTCAGCTCACTCAATATTTATTCTAAATATTTCCTTCTTTTTCTTTTATTCTTTATTCTTTTATTTTTGCACAAATATATGCTAATTATTAGTTATTAACAAATGCATGCTTATTGGTACTTTATTGTATTTACAACTATATACATGATGTTTCGCCAAGATATTTAGCTAAAATAAAAGAATAAAGAGTGATGAATGGGGATTCATCAATAACTCTGTAGCTTTATTATCTAATTGGCAAATTAACAATATATTATATTATAAAAATATGAGAGGCTTAAGTACATGTTATAGAAATCAAAGAATGCTTGAGAAAGTGTATTTACTAATAAATGAACAAGGAGTATTGCTTTTCAATAAGAGATTGTATGTTCCTAGATCTTTAGAAGTCTAATATTATATTCATGATGCATCAAAGAAGTACTAAGATGTATAAAACTTTAAAGACAAGCTTTGGAGTCATGCTATGAAGAAAGAAACTGCAGAATACGTTTCTGAATGTCTAATTTTCCAACAAGTTAAATTAGAGCATGTGCGACCAAAGTGGTATATTACAACCACTTCCTATACCAAAGTAAAGATGAGAACATATTAGAACTGATTTTGTTACCATATTGGAACTTGTTGACATGTTATATACCTTAGATCATCTGAGGAAAATATATGTGGTTGAAATAGGTAGACTACATGTAGCACCGTCATCAATCATCTCTCATAGGGATATTTTACTTCTAAATTGTAGCCCTACGTAAAGATATGGGTCCATAACTGGCATTTATCACAACTTTCCATTAATAAATCGATGGCCAATATGAGCTGACTAGACAAATAATAGAATACATGCTTAGAGATTGTACATTCAACTTTAAATATAATTGGGATAAAGAGAAATATTTATAAAGCATATTGATAATGAAATCCAAAATAGGCAAAAAAAGGAGAAAGAAATTGGATGATTATGAGAGATCCAATCTTTTTTAATCGAGAAGAATCTGCATACAATAATAGCTAGCATGCTTGCATTGGAATGTCACCATATGTACCAATATATGGTCGAGCAAGTAGAACATGTTTGTTGGAATGAGGTGGGAGGGTATTAAACTTGTTAAACATGAGTTAATACAAAATATGATGGAAAAATTGAGAAATTCAAGAGCTACTTGAAGGTATCACATAGTAGACAGAAACAATAATGCTGATAAGTGAAGAAGAGAGCTTGAATTTCAAATAGGTATCATATTTTTGTGATATGCACGTAGAAGGTCTTGATTAGAATTGAAAGATAAGAATATTAAGTCCAATATATATTTGCCTATATGAAATTATTGAAATAGTTGGTAAAGCATATTGTCTTCGAATTCCACTTGAGCTGCCAAAATACATGATGTTTTCAACATCTTTACTCTTCAAAACACTTAGCATACCCCGCACATTTGTACAATCTCAACAAATGCAAATTAAGGAGGATCTTCTATATGTGAAGAATCCGAAAAATTTTACATCATAAAGTACAAAAGAAGCCATGCAATAGAAGAATCTACGTGGGAATGAGAAGGTGGAGTAAAATCCCAATATCCACATTTATTCCCAAGTTAGATAAGGCACACCGAGTTTGTGGAGGAAATTTCTTCAAGTAGAGGAATGTTGAGATGTTCCAATCCTTAAGAGTTACTAAATCTAGTATTTTGTTGCATATTCTTTGCTTATGAATGAAAATTACTTTCATTCTCTCTAAGGTTTGTATGATCTCAACCTTATTTATGATTTTATATCCTCATGGTCCTAGCTTCAACTTCTTTAGATCCCATCTTACATACTATTGTTGGCACAACTTAATGAAATGATTACAGTCAGACTAAATTCTTTTTAATCAGATATCGCTACCAATTTTTATAATTTTTAAAATAAGGAGGTTGATGCTTGCTAAGCTGATAATAAACCTTTAATCACTATCAACATGACTCGATGATCATGATTAAGAAGTTCAACAATGATCCTGTACCCATCATTTCAGTTTCATCCAATCCACTCCTTTATTCCTAAGGTTGAGAGCTTGAGATAGGAAGAGAGCAATAGGGAAGAGCCACAATTAAAGTGTTGTCGATAAATAGAGGAAGAGCAAGGATAAATGTCTCTTTAGCAGGTTTTTTTTAGAGGAACAAGGGTGAACTCCCGAGTTGGGAGTCACCGCCAAACCTTCAATTTATAAAAATATAAAGATATACAATTACCTTGTAGACCAGAAACGATAAAGAGAGATACAAGAAGCGATTACATTTTCAGAATAAAACCTTTGATTCTTAAAAATAAGATCATTTCTTCCTCCCCATATGGCCCAAAGAGCCGCAAATAGCAAAGAAACGTCATCCGTCGAGTTCAACCCCACCGACCTAATAGATCTCCAGAAATCAGTCGCGCCACCATGTTGTAGCCATGTCACGCCTAACTCCTTCCAAACATGATCCGATGTAGGACAAGTAAAGAACAAGTGCTCTGCATCCTCCGTCTGTGCACCGCATCTATCACACTGTGTATCTGGTATGCCAAACAGTCTTCCTCTTCTTGCTTTATCCCAAATCCTTCCTCTTCTGAAGCACCATAGAAAAAACTTGACTCTGCAAGGGATCCTGCTTGCCCAGATAATCTTCATATCCTGCTTCAGTTCGGTTTCCAAACCATTACTTCTCCCTCTAAACATATTGTATGCCTTTTTCACCGAGAATTTCTCTCCCTCCCAAGAAAAATGATCCTTACCCTGCGAGATGCAATCAGGAGAGGGCAGCTCAGATAGCAGTCTGTCCAACTCCTCCCTTCTACGTCCAGAAAGATCGTGCAGGAACTGAGGAACCCACGAACCAGAGATTCTGACCTGAGCCACTGAACATTCTTTGCTTTCTACCCAAGCAAAGAGTCTTGAGAATCTACTGCATAAAGCACCCTCACCCATCCAATTGTCTAGCCAAAAACGAAAGACCTCCCCGGATCCCATTCTTGGTACCATCCTCGATCTAAGCTGTGGTAAAATATCACGGATCCCACTCCAAAGGGAAGACTCGAATCTCACTCTACCAGCTTCTAGTGATCCGTTAACCCCATAGATCTTTCGTACAAGGCGGATAGCCAATCTATCTGCATCACCCCAAGTCTGCACCACCCATTTAGCCAAAAGTGCTTTGTTCATACAAGAGACGTCACGTATTCCAAGGCCACCTTCGCTCCTTTGTCTTGTGATATCCACCCACCCTACCAGATGTGCGCCTGCTCTTTGTTGTTTTCCATCCGACCATAGGAATCTTCTCATCATTACCTCTATCTTCTTCCTTACCCCAGCCGGCATCAAACGGGTAGAAAAGAAGAAAATAGGAATTGCCGACAACACATGCTTTAGGAGAACCAACTTTCCACCTTTAGAAAGAGTGACCGCCTTCCATCCTGCAAGTCACTCCTCAAATCTTCTGAGGACCATATCCCATTGCGCCTTCTTGAGTCTACCCGCCACTAAAGGTAACCCAAGATAGGTAATGGGTAGCTCACCAGGAGGGCATCCCAAAAGAACCGCCCTTGCTCTACTCACCTCCTCATCCAACCCGAACGTGATCACAACAGACTTCTCTCTATTGATCTTGAGTCCTGAAATGCTGCTAAATATTTCTACCAGCTGCCTCGACCTTCTATGCATTTCTTCTGTACCTCCCAGGAAAATCACGGTGTCATCAGCATATTGCAGAAGAGGAATAGAGATGGACCCCATACGGAATCCCTCACACCACCCATCATCGACTGCTCTCCTGAACATCACCGCCAGCGCATCCGCCACCAGGACGAAGAGCATCGGCGCTAGCGGGCAACCTTGTCTCACACCTCTTTGTGGCTGAAAGTAGCCGCCTTCTGGTCTTCCATTCACCAGAATTGAGTAGGAGGAGGTAGTGACACACCTCTTCATCCATGCTATCCAGAGGTCGCTGAAGCCGCGTTGCCGAAGCGATTCCCACAGGAAGCTCCAGTCCACGCAGTCATACACCTTTCGAAGTCAATCTTCCAAATCAATCCCTTAGCATTTTCTCGACGCCATTGGAGGCAAATCTCAGAAGGCATAACCAATTCGTCCGCCATCTGCCTGCCTGGAATAAAAGCAGTCTGGTTCTGCAGGATTACACCATCTAGCACCCGTCTGAGCCTGTTTGCCAACACCTTGGCGACAATCAAATATAACGCATAGACAACGCAATCGGCCTAAAGTCATCCACCCAAATCGGGTTTTCCTTCTTCGGAAGGAGAAATAGCATCGCCCTATTAACCTTCTCGAATCCCCTGTTTCCATTTCTGAACTCATCGATTACCGCCATAATGTCTTCTCTCAGCATGTCCCAGAACTCCCTGTAGAAGAAGACTGGAAAACCGTCAGGCCCAGGTGCTCCATCTGCATTCAAACCCCACACTGCACCTTTAACCTCCTCCTCTGTAAAAGGCTCTTCAAGACCGGCTGCCTGCTCTTCTGACAATGATTCAACACCTGCTCCACGCCACCCCCACCCGTTTAAATGAAGGATGCAGGTAGATGACTTAAGGCATCTCTTTAAAAAATTTATTCATATTAGCATATGATGAAGAAAACATGAATATAGCTTTGCTTGGGAGAGGGCAGCTCTGCCATTTGTTAACATGTGATTCTTCACATGATCCATCCACCTGTGATATGAGGCATACCTATTCATCATCGTTAATAGTAGTGCTAATATGTGATATAGAAACCTGAGCAATGTCCTACATGGGTAAGGATGGCTCCATCATCCGTGAACATGCGATATTTCACAATGGTTCACCCATTCGTGACACAAGGGCATACTACTTTGTCATTTTAAATATCGTATAATTCTATCGATGTTTTAATTCAAATACCACTTTTACAAGAGGGAACCGTGTCCAAAGTTTCTTTCAAATATTGCATGATATAAGGTGAAATTCTGCCAAAATTTTGAAGAGATTTATATTATTCGCATTCATCATATGTCATTCATGTTTATCACATTCATCATGGATTCTTCATGTTTTTTGCGTTCTTCACACCTTTTTCATATTTTTCACATTTTTATATGAATTAAATTGTGGAAATCAAGGACTCGCATACTCTTTAAAAATATGCCGGATACTTATTTCCAATGTAGCTAAGCATGCATGTATAATTGATGAGTAACATATTTATCATGCTTATACCCTTAAATTTAGCAAAATATAGGTTTGTTTCCATACATTTCTACCTCTCATTATATTTTGCATAAAACACATGACATGTGTCCCACATAAATTGCATGAATAGTCCTTTTCAGACTTTACCGAAATGAAATCGAAATCCGACATTTATGGTCTTGGTTTCAAAGATCCTCACCGATGATCAGATCAGCAACCGGGGTCAGATCTCAGTGTCACAATTGCGGTGACTGAGGGAACAAAGCTCGTTCCCTCGGAATCAGATTGCTCTTTGATTGTGGGGCAGACATTTTTCCAACTGGTGGTGCAATTTGTATCCTGACCACCACCACCCAACCTAGAAAGAGCTGATGAGTGTGGGCACTCGTTGCAGGTTTTCTCACCAGAGAAGAGGGAGGAAACGTGGTCAACTGGTGCCAGAGTCTATTGCGTCATCATTGGAGGCATAATCCTCTGTAGCTATTTTCGATTTCAGCCATTTGCGAAAGGTCGTAACAGCACAATGCCAAGGATCTTGAGAGGGAGTTGTCATCGACTAGTCTTGGGGGTATTGGTTGGCATTACTCTTTGGTTAGCGGTTCCTTCGTGGTTCAACCAACTCTCACGAAGCTGCTTGAGCTCGGCCCCTCCTTGCAGATCTCTTGTACTTACTCCAGCCCATTTAAGCTCGTCCCCCTCCTTTTAGACATAGATTCGAGCTCTTCATCCAATGCAGATTGGAACTCACCGCTCTGCCATCTCCGCAGCTCAAGGTGCACTCTCTAGGGTTGGGAGGATTAGAATTTGGGTACACCGGTGTACCCCAACCCAACCCTGCAACCAAACGAAGCATTATAGGTCGATGAAGCTGCTCAAGGCTCCTGCGGGACTTTTCAACAAATACTCTCCTTTTCGAGCTTCAGAAGGTTGCTCAATGACTCATGAAAGCCCCTCAGTTCTGGGCCTTGGATCCGGTGTGGGGATGTTTGGGTCTGCATGTCCTATGCTTTCCACTGCCCTGATGGGGCCTCCTCGACGTCTCTGCCAGTTTCTACTAGGTCGAAGAGGGAGATTAGAGGAAGAACTAAGAGTTATCGTAAGCGAGGGAAGGTTGCAGCAGTTGGAAAAACGATCTCGGCCCATAGGCTTCATGTTTCTCAAATTATGTGCATAGTTCCGTTGACGGGGTGACGGGGTTTAATTATGTGTCTCAATGAAAGTTCTCACTTGGAATGTCAGGGTCTGGATGACACGGAGAAGGACATGTCAAATGGTGTGCTTTTGCAAGATTGGGGCTGCGATATCATACTGTTACAGGAAACTTGTATACTAACATTTACTTTGTAAATAAATTATTATTTCATTACTATGATTATACAAATTTGATGGTATTTTTGTAAATTCTATAGTCTATGAAGAACCACATTTAAATTATTTTCTTACTAAAATTTCCCTTTTTAGTTACATGTGTAAGCTCAAGAAACCAACTAGGATTCCCTTAAGTATACAACCCCACACAGGGAAAAAGCCATCGTAGTTGTTGATGCCAGCCTTGGAGGGACTGAGGACATCATCATCTTCCTCCAACATCTAGACCTCCATGCATAGGAAAATCACATGCAATGTACCTAGCCTAGACGTGAGGCATTATTGAGAGTTAATAGCCAATACAACCTGTTGGATTTGAGCCCAATTGGTCCCCTTGACCACAACTCAATTTTCTTAGACCTGAGTTATTTAGTAATAGTCACTACTACTTATAGTCCACTATCACACTTGTGATGAGTAGATGTGGGACTAATTTTAAGGTGCTATAATCACCCCACTTATATATGCAATGTCCTCATTTTGTAATAGCTTGTTACTTATATCCAGTAATAGTGGTGGTAGCATGCTCTTGGATAGCCCCTTCCTCCTATTTCTTTGGTAGGGGTCGCTCTACCTTTTAGAAAGCGTTTTCCGCTATTGAAGTGAATATGCTTTGATATCATTTGTAACTTTTTGAGCCTAGACTGGCGATGTTATCGAGGAAATTAACCATCACAACTTGTTGTGCTCAGGCCCAAGTGGGCATGTTGACCATCACCCAAAATACTTAAGCCAAATTTGTTTATTAGCATTCTCTACTACTTATAAACCATTATAATAATTTATGAATATTATATGTGGGACTATGTTGGGGTGCTAGAACATGCCTCGTCGCTCCCACTCCCTCACATAGCAAACAACTTCCCAATTATCTATCGCTCTTTATCTGCAGTGTTGCTTCCCCATCATCTCCCAACTACCACAGATCCTATCATATAAAGAGGCTCACCGCTGCCATGGAGAGGGAACCAACCATGGAACTCATAATTACCCCACTGTCAACCCATTTTTGAACTCATCAAGGATTCAAGCATTTTGCCACCATCTACTATCATCGTAGGTTGCAACCCGGTGTCACTGACCTCGATGCTACTACATTGTCTTCTCTTTTTGCTCTAAGTGTTAGAGTTCAAAGTTGCTTGACCACTAACCGTTAGCCACAGTGCTTGTCGTTGCAAGCTCAACTTCAAGGAGAATAGTGTTGATCATTGTTGTCTCGACCAAGGACATTGTTTCTCCATCATCACAAGAAAACTTATTTTTTGGCATTTTAATTTATTTTATTATGAAATTGATTAGACCTCTATTTAAAATTATTTTATTGAAATTTCATTGTAGCACAATCACATTTCCCTAATTTGTATGAAAAGTTAGTGATTTTTCAATGTCTCTTCATTTTTAATAATTATTTGAAGTTCAATGCACGGAATTTAAGATTTAAATCATATAAAGTTGATTTTGAATATTGCCTTGTTTATGAATCTTGATTTTCTATGATTTGTGGCGAAGATTTTGACCTCAATTTCTTCATTAATGTTTCATATTAATTAATTAGATATTTTACTAATTGGTATATGTTAAACATCTCATGTAATATTTTTTTCTTGTCAAAATTACCTTGCACACTTCACAATGTCACACACACACATTAAATTTTATTTGCAAAAAAAAAGTGCCTTGTTAATTTCAAAAAATGAAAACAAAAAGGATTTTTTGTTAATTAAATGCATTAGAAATAGGTAACTTCTTTAGAAAACTTCAAAAAATTTATAATAAATGTATTCTACTATGATTCATCATTATATGAAAGTAATTTAAAAAAATGCATTTTGCATCTTAAAAGACTCTTAAAAATAAAAAAACATGCAAAAGTTTTATTCTAAACAGAAAAAGGATAAGATCATTCTTGTAATCTAATTAACTTTGTTGAATATCTATGTGATTGCCTTTGTTTAGAAATTGCCTCTTCATGACTGATTTTGGGGATAACCAGAGTAAAATACGTATATGATGGGCTGAATACACTCACATATTAGTACTTTGGTCCTCCGTGATTTTAAAGATGACACACAAAAAAAGATTATTTGATAGTATCTCCATGTTCTTTGTGATTGAAGGACTGCAAGTGTGAATATTAGCTCAACATGATTGTGTAAAGTCATCGGTTTGATGCAAAGCATAAGTTCAGATTTATTATTTCTTATTCAAAAAACTTGTAAAAATTATCTATATTACTTTTGCAAAAGTTGTAACAATATCAAACTTCAACCAAAAGTTTCCTTTTCAGGAAGATTAAGTTTTTTATGAATTTATCGATTATACTTTCACATTGATAGATCACACCTTGTCAATCATATGTACCTCACTGCTTCACCTTGTTGATCATGTATCTTGAAGTTATTGATCGTTATTTGACTTCCATTCAAACTAGCATCAACTGATCGATCATTACTATTTAGCTGATAAATCATTTACAGCTGATCGATCATATTTGTTAATATGATCAATAATATCAAGAGATCTCCTTTGATTGCATATCATTTTTGTTTCCAACGACCACTTTTCTTGAGCTCCTGTATAAGCAATCACATACCCAGTTTTAGAACAAACACCATTCGAGCAATCACTTTTACTTTCTCTAGAAAAGTATGAATCTCTCTCTAAGTGATTTTCTTGTTATTATTTTGCTTGTTTATCGATTCATTCAATATTTCGAGAAGAGTATTCTTAGTTGAAAAGTTGTGAAGCAAGTTGTTCAGTTTAGCATTGTTCGATTTGCTAGCCACATGTCAAGTTATTTGGATAGCAATCAGATTACTTTTGGAGGCCTCCTCTCATCACGGTGATATTTATTATCTGTTTGATGTTGCTTATCCATTTATGATATCTATGATATAATAGATTGTACTATTATCTGTGTATTATCAATGCAATTATATACTATTATTTTTTATCTCAAGATATCATCTACTCTTTATTGGATAATTATATTCTTGATATCTATGGAGATAACTTTATCCAGATATATTAATTGTCATATCTCTTGTTTCCGATTAATCTCCTTATGTTGGACCTTAGGTGTCTGATTCTGAGTAAGCAGAGAAGCCCTTGGACATGAGACCTCCAAGAAAACACAAAGGAAGCCAAAGCTCGTTTTGTGCTATAGTGTCTGATCTGTAGTATTGATCTTGGTGTTTGATCCAAGATTGTGAAATGAAAGCTTTGTAAACGGTTGAGATATCCACGTAAATGCATCTAGCTTTAGTAAAGTAGTTAATTAGATCAACTAACCAAGAAGTACCGATTCAAGAAGATTCAGGTCATGGTTTTTACCCATGAAGGTTTTCACATAAAAAGTAGTTATTATGCAAGTGTGCTGATTGGCCTTCTTGATCATTATTTTTATGCTTGTTAATTATTCTGTGAATATTTTTAAGACTGCCTTGAACCACTATTCTTCCCCTCTAGTGGTGTTGCGAACTAATAACTCACTTTTTCTATCAGAGTAAGGATCAATATCTTGAAGTCACTACTTGAAAATACATATGGAAACTTTAGCAAGCAAGGATTATTAAAGCCAATCCACTTCCAGGCCACTGCACTTCAATGGAACACATTAAAACAACTGAGAGGTACACATAAAATTTTTATTAAAATATACTGATATCAATTATTGGAATATAATAGCATATAAGTACACAAGATTAGTTGATGGGGTTATTCTCACTGACACTGTCAAGAAGAAAGCTACTTACAACTCGAAGGCAATGAAGGTCATCTTCTATGCTATTACAATAGATGAATTAAACTGAGTGTCAGCATACAAGACAACCTATGAGATTTGAAATAAGCTTAGTGTTACATACGAAGGTATAACAAAGCTCCAAGAATCTCATATTATTTACTACGACAGAGATATGAATTATTCAAAATGGAAATAGAAGAGTCCATTAGAGATATGTATGCGAGATTCTCAACCATCATCAACAATCTCAGGAATCTCAAAGTTGAGATTACTAATCCAGAATGAGTGAAGAAGTTACTCATAGCCCTCACACCCATCTGGAGCACTACTACGACTGTCATCTAGAAAGCCGACGACGTCAACAGTCTTCCAGTTGATGAGTTGATAGGCAAACTCCTAGACTGTGAAGTTGAGAAATCTCAGACAATTGAAATAGATGTAGAAGTCAAGAAAAAGAAAGGGATTTCACTTCATAAAACGTAGTCAACCTCATAAGACAACTTAGAGGATGACTTAGCCTTGTTCACCAGGAAATTCAAGATGTTCTTTAAAAGAAATAACACAAAGAAAGGAAGCGATCAAGAGTGCTTTAACTACAAAAAGAAGGGACACTTCAAAAAGGACTGTCTACTTCTCGAGAGAAGCAGTACACAAGAACTTTGAAGTCACGACTCAAGCAAATGTAAGAAGGCAGTCAAGGATGAGCGGAGAAAAGGTGACATGCACCATTTCAAGTATCTGAAGAGAAAATATTTTCGAGCAACTTGGGATTCTTCTGACTCCAACTTCGAGGCCTCAATGTCTTCTAAAAATGGATCAGATGAATCCAATAAAAAAGAAGCTTCTTGGCTCATGGCTTTTGAAGAAGAAGAGGTTACCTCTGAACAACCTTCTTTAGATGAATTATAAGAAGCTATTTCAAAATTACATAGTTTAGTTGTAAAGCTGAAAAAGAAAATAAATTTCTAAAATTAATTGCATGCACCATTATTGAGGATCATTGAAAAGAGACCTTCTCTTTGAAAGATCACATAGAGAACTCACTTCTAATTTATCTCTTTCTGATAAACATCACAAAACTATAACTAAATTGCTAAAGACAAACATAGATAACATAGAAACCACTGTAGGATAATTAAAAGAAAATACATACACCTTAGTTAATGATTTAGAAAAGTTCAGTAAGGATAAATGAGAGCCTAGATAAATTACTAGGAGGTAACTATGAAAGTAGAACTAAGTATGGGTTTCGATAAAACCCAGAAAAGGGTAGTTAGTCTAAGCATGTTAAACTTGTAAAACATGTTTTCTCCACTAAAAAAGTTTTAAGTAAAGTTAAATCCAAAGGTAATGGCACCCACGAGATCCAAGGGAACTTCCTCTCCTCGTTCATCCTCGGTAGAAGACCAAATCTTTTCCTACTCTCATCTTGTTTCATGACTTCTTACCTAATTTCTTGGCCCGTCATCAACACGCATTCCCAGAATACGTCAGGATCTTCAATATGAACAATGTCAGGAGCCTGCTTGATCCTACGATATTTCTTGAACATCCAAATTCTCTTACAGAATATATCTTACCTGATACAATCATCAAGTTCTATGTGAATCTCGAAGACATCAGAGATGCCACTTACTACTGTCTTAGGTCCACCATTAATGGGACTACCTTATTCATAGATACCTCTATCATTTCAGCTATCCTAGGATGCCTCGATAAAGGACCTACCATCTCTTAGATCTTGGACACAATGACCCAAGATGATCTTAGTGAAGCCCTCTCTCCTGTAAAAATCTTTAGGCTACCGATTAAGTATCTGAACCTTATGCCCCTTCCTAGGTTCCTCAATCAAGTCTTCTCCTTGTGCTTTCGCAACCAGAAGTCCAATCTTACCCATGTCACTCTAGAGGTCCAAGCCCTCACTTATTTTTTTGTTTGGGTTCGACCATTAAATCAGTCTCATTATTTTTTTCATCTTCTCTCTTATCCCTATAGATATTTCACCTCATTAGGATACTTGGTCATCCAAATCCTCCCGCGCTCCAGTATTCACATCTCTCGTGATCCAGCTCGTATCCTCCAAGTACAACCCATCGGTGTGGAGTCGGTGCTCTTTACGACTGAAGTAGATGAACCGGAAGTTCAGTTGTCTGTCAAGATCCACTCCTATCCTTCCTATCCCGAACCTTCAGTTCTTAGGTTCCATACCCATGCCAATCTGCTCCAACTCCTTATCATTTGATTTTACTTAGGTGTTTCTTGATTACCACCTCAGCCCTAAGGAGCAGCTCGCCCAACCAGCCATCATCGACACCCACTCTCTTGAGTTTCATCAGATCCGAGAGACATCTGATACCATGATGAGTTTTCAACAAGAAATTGCATCATTCTCCAACAACCATGTTTAGTTCGTGAATGATCAATCTGAGATGTTGCACCGCTTGTTTGATGAGATTCATCAGATATGCATCTCACATTTTTCTCCTACTCCAGCACATGCAACACTCAAGCCCGGTGCACCTTGTGTCCGAGCTCGCCTCTCTGCACCTCCTCGATCCTCTACTCCTCCTCAACCTCCCCCATGATATTTTTCTCCATGTGCCTCTTTGTCCAGATCAGATAAGGATATATATATATATATATATATAGAGAGAGAGAGAGAGAGAAGGGATCCTACTCCATGGAGTAGGTAACTTACCTACTCTATTTTCTTCTTTTTCAATTTTTTTATTTTTTTTTTGAAAAATGCTTCCATGAATTTTCATAATTATATCCCTCTAATATGTCATTCAAATTTCGTTAGAAACAGAGACTCCTACGTCCTCCATCCACACGGTCATTTTTTAACGGTCTCAGATTTGCTGTATTTTTTGCATTTTGGATGGAGGCCGTAGGAGTCTATGTTTCTGACGAAATTTGAATGACATATTAGAGGGATATAATTATGAAAATCCATGGAAGCATTTTTCAAAAAATAAAAAAAATTGAAAAAAAGAGAGTGGAGTAGGTAAGTTACCTACTCCATGGAGTAGGTCCCCTTCCTCATATATATATATAATATATATATATATATATGAGGAAAGGGAGCCTACTTTGTGAAGTAGGTAACTTACCTACTTCACATTCCATTTTTTGCAATTTTTTATTTTTTTTTGAAAAATACCATCATGGATTTTCATAATTATATCCTTCTAATATGTCATTCAAATTTCGTCAGAAACAGAGACTCTTACGGCCTCCATCCAGACAGTCATTTTTTAACGATCACAAATTTGTTGTATTTTACCTGTTATGGATGGAGGCCGTAGGAGTCTCTATTTCTGACAAAATTTGAATGACATATTAGAGGGATATAACTATGAAAATCCACGGTGATATTTTTCAAAAAAATAAAAAATTTGTAAAAGTGGAATGTGAAGTAGATAAGGTTACCTACTTCACAAAGTAGGCTCCCTTTCCTCTCTCTCTCTCTCTCTATATATATATATGCACATCCTTGGCTCAGAGTCATAAGAGAGAAGAGGAGACATAATCAGAAGACTCTGAATCTGACACTCGAAAATATGAGTATAGATCAGATACTCATAGAGTCGTCGAGAAAGACAAGAAGGCTCAACAATTACCTCGTGATGATGATTTTGACTACGTACCCTCCGACTAGTCCTGTCATGTAGTCTTTGTAGTTTCTTTTCTTTAGTTATCTAGTATTTTTAGCTTGTTCTTTTTATTATGTATTGTGGAACTAGTTTGTGTTCCATATAAACATTTTATAATTGTTCCTTACTTATTAATGAAATACACATGTTTTATTTCACTCTCTCTTATTCTTTTTAATTGATCACAAAAAGGGGGAGAAATAGAATTAAAGATTAAATGTATTGAAAGATTAATGGCATGACTTATTAAGGGGGAGAAATTTATTAATGGGAGAACTAAAATAATAAGGTTTATAATCTTCATTCACCTTACAAGAATTAAAAATAAGTTACAAATACCAAGTTTGATTTGATAATTGCCTATGCTTAAGTGTTTACAACTTTAATAAGCTTTTGAAAAGATTTTGTTATCATAAAAAGGGGGAGATTGTTAGTACATTACTCCCACGTGATTTTAAAGATGATACATACACAAGATTATATCATAGTCTCTCGCATATTTTTTGTGATTGCAGGACTGGAAGTATGGATCTTAACTCAACATGACTTCATAAAGTTATTGCTTTAAAGCAAAGCAGAAGCTCATTTTGATGTTTCTTGTTCAAAAGACTTGTAGCCACAACAAACTTCAACCAAAAATTTTCTTTTCAGGAATATCACATTTTGATAAACTTGTTGATCATACTTCCACATTGATCGATGACACCTTACCGATCATATGTAGTTCACTAATCGATCACATCTTGTTGATCTTGTATCTTGAAGTTATCGATCATTATTTGAATTCTATTCAAATAATCATCAACTGATCAGTCATCACCATTTAGGTGATCGATCATTTACAGTTGATAGATCATACTTGTTAACCTGATTGATTATATCAGGAAATTACCTTTGATTTCATACCATTTTTGTTTCCAATACCACTTTTGTTAAGCTTATATATAAAGGACCCCATACCCATTGTTGGAACACACCCATCATTTGAGTAATCACTCTTACTTTCTCTAGAAAAGCAAGAATCTCTCTTAGAGTGATTTCCTCGACATTCTTTCTCATGTTCATCGATTCATTCAATATTTTGAGAAGAATATTCTTGGTTGAACACCATCAAGTAAGTTGTTCAATTCAGCAGTATTCTATTGGTAGCTTCCCTTCAAGTTATTCAGATAACAGTCAAAGTACTTTTGGCAGCCTCTTCTCAATGCGGTGATATTTATTATCTGTTTGATATTATTTATCCACATGTGATATAATTTCATATGCCACTCTGTGAGTTATCTATGCAATTATATACTATTATTTTTTAATCTCAAAATATCATTTGCTCTTTATTGGAAAATTATATTCCTGATATAAGTGGAGATAACTTTATCTAGATATTGTTATTGCTATATCTCTTACTTCTAATTAACTTCTTTCTACAAGGCCTTAGGTGGCTGATCCTAAGTGTGCAGAGAAGCTCTTGGACATGAGCCCTCCAAGGAAGAATGAAGAATATTGAAAGCTCGCTTATTCTTCTGCTTGTATTATAGTTTCTGATCTGTAGTGTTGATCTTAATGTTTGATGCAATATTGTGAAGCGAAATCTTTATAAACTATTGTGGTATCCGTGTAGTAAGGTATTTGCTTAAATCAGCTAATCGGGAAATCCCAAGTCGGAAAGATTTAAGTCGTGGTTTTTACGTATGTCAGTTTCCACGTAAAAATACTGTGCAAGTGTGCTTACTGCTTTGCTTGATCATTGTTTCTGCGCTTGCAAATTATTCTGCAAAGATTTTTAAAACTACCTCGAACAACTATTCACCCCCTCTAGTGGTATCGTGATTTAGTAACTCACATCACCATCATTTGCTGGAATTTTTTTATCTTTTCTTTTCTATCGAGACTACAACTAGAAATTATTATTAACTTAGGTGGAAAAGTGCTATTCAGTTGGTCATATATGATTGAGGGTGGAGGAATTTGTTAAGAAAGATAGCTTATGACACAATGCACATGATTAGGGAAAATAAGAGTTGAGGGGATATGATCTATGGAACGCTAGATTAGTTCAAGGTAAATGAAGATAACAACCAAATATACAAAATCCAAGAAAGAAAGTGAATGAATTTAAAATGGTTGGGACTGAAACAACATTTGATGATGGCTCAACTTCATGTTGAAGGAGCTCCACCTGTCGCTGCAATGGATTGGTGAGACAATAGATAAGCTCAGTACCTCACCAGAACTGCCCTACACCTTACGTAATCTTTGGGTTTCGGTCTCAAACTTTCTGTCATAGTAGGATACTCGCCATAGATAGATAGATAGATAGATAGGGTTTTGGGATAGAAGTTGTGAGATGAAGTGATTGGTAACTTTTTGACGAGAACTTTATTGGGTCAAAACAACGATGAGAGGTCATGTCGATGGTGTCATCAAACATATGGACTGATGGGCATTAACATGATGGTGTTAGTGAGGCATAAAGATAGGTGGTCATAAATGGAGGTTAAAAGGGCATGGTTCGTCATGTGCAGAGCGCCTAATTGGCTTGATGGAGGTAGAAGACGATGATGCGGTACACTCTTGTGGCCCAAAATTCAGAGTAATTGCATAAATTGAGACAAAAAATATGAGAGCTTAAATGAAAAAGTGTAAAAAGTTTCTTCAAAATTTTGAGATCCGCATTATTTAATGGTTTTTTTTTTGAAATTTTGACTTATTCTGAAAGACAAGACTTTGAGATCATGATTATAGGCAAAACATCCTTTAGCTTTCGAGTTTCCAATTTTTGATCTTCTTTTCTTGTTAATACTAGATACCCAATACATGGAAATATTTTTGTGGATCTTTAGTTTTCATATACAATCAATTGAAAATGCAAAATATCTTACATAGGTTAATTTACCTATATACAAGCTGTTTATTATTATTTCTTGTAAAATTTTATATTCTTTACTTGTGTTATACTGTCAAGTGAGAATAATAGAGTACAATAGAGATATTTAAAAAAATCATGTAAAAAGAGTATGAAAATGTAACGTAACAAGTTAGAAATAAATTTATATACATAAAAATAAGTCCTAAAACCTAATTTATACTCAAAGTATTTTTGTATTTAGATTATTTATAGCTCTAACTTTAATAAGGGTAGACTCAAAATGGAGTTAATATGCATGAAATGCAAGTTATGAAGCCAAACATATTGGAAATTAAGTGTTATGGTATTTGTTCAAGTTAGTATTATTTATTTATTTATACTTTTATACATTCTTATGGAAAGGATACACCAATAATTAGATCAAAGTAGTAATACTAAAAAGTATAGAAATGTCTTAAATTTCATGAATTTATAAGACATCTTTCCAAAGGGGACAAAAGACAAAAACTCAATCCTTTCATATGAATATTTTTAGATTGTTTTCAGAAGTAGTAAGTATTGATTATAAGATGAAGTTTAAAGGTTTGTTGTTTTGATGTTATATAAAAATAGATACATGCCCATGAAGTTGCCAGGTTAGCAAATTAGAGTTTATATTTCCTTTCACAGTTATTGAAGGTACTATTATTGTATATTTTTTATATGTATGTATACAACATGGAAGGAATTATGGAATATTTATACAATTGGGGAGAATTATGGTAAAATGATTTAACCATATATAGTTATGATTGTTTACTTATATGCATATGCCATATACAAGTATATTATGCAGTGTTATTTGCATCATGATGCTGGCTTTGAGATTTCCTTATTTTTAATAATATTATTGATTTTCTCTGGATTTGAGTCGTAAATAATCTCATTTATTCTTCTCTTTCTGGTCTATGTACTTGTAGCCGTTAATAAGTTATTTTTATTTTACGTAGGTTATTTACTAGAACTAGTTATTAATAGATATTTGCATGTGATCTACTTAGGTGTTAACTCAATTTTCATGAGTAAGAAGGGTGAATCTTGGATCCATTATTATATTATGCTTATAATTTTTAATATAATAATAGAGGTTGGGGAGCTTGCACTAAGGTGCATGTAACTATATATATATATATATATATATATATATATATATATATATATATATGCACCGGGGCCATAAACACCTATTTTTCTAATGAAACAATGGGGGATTTACTTACAATTATTAGTGGAATATGTATTCCAAATTTCATGTAAAACAAACAGTCCTAACATGTCCATTTAAGAGGGCTAAATTTCAGCAACTCTGAGACTGTTAAAATTTCACAGTCTTGATGGATAGGTTAGAAGTCTCAAATTAAGTTGAATTTTGAATGATATCATGGTGATATATAGTGATCAAAGTCCCACATGATTTCATTTAAAAAATAAAAAATATAAATGTTTTATGGCATATATGCATGTAAAGTTACATGCACCTTGGTACAAGCTCCCCAACCCCATAAGAATATGTATTTTACGAATGTCTTTAGTATACTTGTACATTATTACTATATATGTACTGAATTATCCTATACATCAATATTATTATCGAAATAACATATCATATGCATTGTTTGAATAAACTGCTTGTAATAATATTAATTATTATGCACATGTTATGGCAAACCTGTATTCGAGTTCGGTTCGATAGGGAAGTTTGAAAGTTTGGGTTCGAGTTTAGTTTGATAAATGTTTGATATGATATGTCTGAGTTTGTTTAGAAAATAATGTTCAAGTTCGATTTGATAATAGTTTCTTAACGATTTAACTTTAACTAAAACTTGTTTATATGAATAAGTTCGAAACCGGAGTTCGATATTAAGGTTCAATAAGCAGTAAATATATGAAATTGTTTAAATTAAACTGGTATAAAGTCCAATAAATACCACAAATGTCTTTAACTTCAAAATTTATCATGTGTATAAATACGAAATTACACATACAAATACACATATATACATATATCAAACGCAAACTTTATCGAACGAACATATGTTATGTCCATGTTCGGTTCGTCAAGCTATCAACCTAAAACTTGAAATTCATGTTCAGTTCATTTAGAAACGAATGAATATTTTTTGAACTATTATCGAACGAACTCTGATCGAATATAAACATGTTCACTTCAATTAGCAACACTAACCATATGTTAACTCTACATTTATATTTACTCGGTCGATTGATTTCTGGTCTCATTTTTCCTCGCAATGTTTTACATATTATGGAAATCTTTCTATGGATATAATGCAAAAACAACATCACTCTAACAAAAAAATCAGTGCATTTACAATAACCAAGATGTTTATGATAGATATCATAAACATCTTAGTAAATGCTTTGGAAAGTTATAAAGGTAAATGCTTAGATAGTAGTTCTGGGAAAATCATCTGAGTAGTCAATTACACTCGAGATTCCAGTTGTGATTAAGTACCAGCAAAATGGCCCATTACAAGATATGCTATTTATTAGTTGTTGAAAAAAAATCATTTTCTGTAAACATTAAAATCAAAATATATAATTATGTCATTTCAATATGTTCCCACCAAATTTGGCATTTATTTTAATTTACTGGAGGATCAATCACAATTTACAATTACTTTCTAATTTAAAAACACATAAAAGTATATTTTAAAAATCAAACAACCTTTCGTAACTGATGAATCTTCACTACTTCACATTTATTCTTTTATTTTTGCTTAAAATCCCTTGTAAAAGACATGTAAATAGAAACTAATTCTCATTAATTAACAAAATAATCTTATTTAATAATATTGTACATTTAACATTTATTTAACTAAAATAAAAAGAATAAAAATGATGAACTGAGGATTTATCAGTAACATAACTAACTTCTATCGTCTCATGTATCTTTTTTTAATAACAAAACAAATGAAAACAAATGATTGCGATTCCTCCCTCCTAAACGATAGAAAATCTCTAGCAGTTGAATACAAATGAAGGATAAACCTTCCTTATCCATACATTGAAGATAGCCTTTAGGTACCGTTCGGTTGCAAGGGCCCGCTCCCCATCTCTCTCATGTGGGTCCCACATTTCTCTTTTTAAAAAATTAAATAAATCATTTTTACATCATCAATCCTATCAAAAAATAATATATTATACCATCATATCATATAAAAATTATAAACTACTCCACTTTTAGTGACTTTTCCAAACTTCAATACAATCACATTACAATAACTACTCACTTTTTCAAACTTCAATACAATCATATCACAACAAACCCACTTCTAACACACCCCCGATTTAACCCTCTATCCAAACACCAAAACCCAAAAACGGGTTACCCAAAAACGGGTTACCCTCTATCAGTTTAATCCGCCTTAACCCGCTAACCAAACGCACCCTTAGAGTCTGTTTGGTTGCTGAGATGAGGTGAGTTCGATAACTTTCTGTAAATAGTAGTTGTTTGGATGGTTATGAGGGTTGAAGAAGACTTGAAATAAAGAATGGTTTGTGATGTAATTTCAACCCAGAAAGGAGAGAAGGTAAACTGGATTATGATGAGATAATCCAAGAAGTGACTTTTGCCACAAGTTACATGTGCATGTCACTGAACTCCGACGAATGCACATCTTTTTAGATTTTGACATTTCATATCTTCTCGTTTCCTTTTTTGGCCCTTTTCAGAAATAAAATCCACAGAATCACCACTTCACGGCTTCAAGGGTATTAATGTAATTTCATACGTAGTTTCGGAGAAAGGAAGGATCTCACAGGACACCCGTTTTTTTTATAAGATCTTCCCACTATTAAATATCTGGTCGTAGCTGCCGTTTCTCTTGTGGAAGCTATCCAATCTCATCTCTATTATCTAATCATTCTTTCCCCTCCCAATTCCCTCTCATGGCCTCGGTTGGACCTGGATGGGAATAAAGACCGCTGTCCGTTTTAGGTGCGTTTCTTGTGGATTTGGGATGTTAAAAACCGGAATTTTCCACGAATCTGGTGTAAAGAACACACCTTTCTGTTTTTCCACCTAAATATCGTTTTTTTCTCAAAAGGGTTTTTGTTAATGTTTGATTTTTTTCTCCGTTTTATGAGTATTAAGAGATCTAAAAGAGGGGATCTGCGATATGTTGTTCATGTAAGAAAGTTTTATCAAATCTAGGGTTTGGTTAGTTTATTGAGTTTTTGCCATAGGCATATAATGTTGGATCAGGCTCTTGTTTTCCCAATTCATCACCCAATTTGTGATTTTATCTGCAATGGATTCAAATAGTAGCTGAGAATAAGAGGATAAAATCAGATAGTGTTATGGCTTTTGGGTGTAGTGCAGTTGGGATATGAATTGCTTTGTTGGTGGAGTTTTCCAGGAAATTTTTCCCTTCTTTGCCTTTTCCCCCTGAATTTTATAGAAAAATTAGAATTGTGGTGAGGTTTGGGTCTGCTCAAAGGTCAAGGGGATTCCTTTTGTTGAAATATACTGTTCATGGTACAAGGCTCTGCATAGAACCCACCAACTCCCTATTTCTTTCCTTGTACAGTTGCTTGAAAGGTGCCTTCATAGCAACTAGGGTTGGTTGGGGTTGTTTTCAATGTTCATAGAGAAGAGTAAGAAGCACATGTATATCTCTCACAACTAATTTTAGCTGGTGCATGCCCACGGCTTCTGAGTTTATTGGTTGTTTTGTTAACAAAAAAAGTAGAAATTGTTTAGGTGATAGCCGTTATTGAAATGAAATGCTGGTTTATCTTTTACAAGTTCCCGATAGACTGTTCTTGGCTATGAAGTCCCTTTGAGTGGGAAATTACAAGCGAAGTTGTCCGTCCGTTATTATCTTTGTAGTTTGGAGTTTCTTATTTCTAACACTGGAAATGGAAGTATTTGCTTCTGCAAAAGAAAATGAATTCATGTCTAGTTTTCCTCTGCTCACTGTTGTTGGGAAAGTTGCTGATCTTTGTTTTTTTGGATCTTTGTGATTACATTCCTTTTGATTTCTGTTGCAATACTAACTAGAGGATGATCCTTCCCGTATGGATTGCTAGCATGAATATTATAGGAAACTAATTCATTTGGATGCCTTAAATATTCTCAAGTTGTTGGTTGAAATCGCTACCACACGCCTTTCATGCTTATATGGTTTTAAGGATGATGGCATCTTCAATTTGCTTCAAGTATTTGCATTCTAGCATCTTATAGTTTTGTTTTCCTTGCAGTGTGTAACTTCAGAATACCGAAACTCGGAACTGGTAAAAGGTGTGAAATTCTCATATCTATTTGGAAAGGGAAAAAAGCATCTACCATTTGCTGGTGGCTACGTTTAATTTTCCTATAGATAGAAAGTCTGTAATGCCTGCTTCTAATACGAGCCAATCTGTGGTTTATTCGTCCATGCAAACTTCTAGCAGGCCTCAATATCAAGATGGGTCTCAGCAGCGATACAATCAGTACTATCCTATCCGAGTGAACGAGGTCAAATTGCAGCAGTCACAACAAGGTTTCCATTCTCTGAATAATCTCCCTGTCGATGAAGTCTGCCAAGTGAGTGGCATCCCTCGGTATTGCACGCTCGAATCCTCTGTTACCTATGGAGGAACAATCCAAAGCTCTTCGTCCAATAACAGCTTCACGCCTACGAGTGGGAGCCCTTTATCCCATCAAGAATATCAATCTGAGAATGCCTACGGATCTCCCTTTGCTGGTTCTTGTCTATCAGACGATCCAGATGACCTGAGAATGAAATTGAGAGAGCTTGAAGTCGCGATGCTGGGGCCCGAATCTGACATAGTCGACAGCTTCCAAGACACTTTCCAGGGATATCAGCCAACTGAATATGACAAGTGGAACTTCATGAGCCAGATTCCTAGAGGAGACCTTAAACAGACACTTATTGCTTGTGCGAAAGCCATAGCGGATGATGGTAATATGGTTGCAGTGAATTGGCTTGTTGGAGAGCTTGAGGGAATGGTTTCCGTTTCTGGAGATCCTCTGCAGAGATTAGGTGCTTATCTGATGGAGGGTCTCAAAGCGAGGTTGGAGTCCTCGGGCAGTTCCATATATAAAGCTTTGAGATGTAAGGAGCCATTGAGTTCCGAACTCCTCTCTTATATGCACTTCCTTTATGAGGCGTGTCCGTACTTCAAGTTTGGTTACATGTCTGCCAATGGTGCCATTGCGGAGGCAGTGAGAGGTGAAAGCAGGGTTCATATCATCGATTTCCAGATTGCGATGGGAACCCAGTGGGTGACTCTGATTCAAGCTCTTGCTGCAAGACCGGGAGGGGCCACCTCACCTAAGGATAACGGGAATCGACGATCCTGTGTCTTCATATGCACGAGGTGGGGGCCTTGAGGTCGTTGAGAAGAGGTTGTCTCAGCTAGCACGGTCTCATAATGTTCCCTTTGAGTTCCGGTGCTGCAGCGATCGATGGTACCGAAGTAAAGAAAGAGCTCCTTGATGTCAGATATGGAGAGGTCTTGGCTGTGAATTTTGCCTACCAACTGCATCATATGCCAGATGAAAGTGTTAGCACTTGGAACCATCGTGACCGGTTGATACGAATGGTGAAGAGCTTCTCTCCACGGGTTGTCACCCTTGTCGAACAGGAATCAAACACGAATACTTCCCCTTTTGTTCCAAGGTTCGTCGAGACATTGGATTACTACACTGCCATCTTTGAGTCCATAGATGCTACAACACTATCAAGGGATAACAAAGAACGCATCAGCGTGGAGCAGCATTGCCTTGCTAGGGACATCGTCAACATCATTGCTTGTGAGGGCCCTGAGAGAGTCGAAAGGCATGAGCTTCTTGGGAAGTGGAAGTTGCGGTTCACCATGGCTGGGTTCAAGCCGTATCCTCTAAGCCCTTTGGTGAATTCCGCTATCAAGTCTTTGCTAGAGAAGTACAACGAGAACTTCAGGCTGGAGGAGAGGGATGGCTCACTTTACCTTGGATGGAAGAACCGAGCTCTGGTTGCTGCATGTGCGTGGTGTTGATGGTTGGATCTCAAACGTCGAGGTCTTGATGTAGCTTAACAGCTAGGTGCTTTCTATGCAGTTTTGAGGTTTGTGAATCCTTAGTTGTGAGTAGATATTGTGAATCCTAACCTCGTATCAAAGTGATAAGGATTAGCTTTTCCTTTTTTACTTTCTCCTATCACCCCCCCCCCCCCCCAAAAAAATCTCTACTAAACTGGTCTTGGAGATGATAGGCAAAGGTAAAATGTGTCAAACTGTTAGTTGTTATGGCTACTCATGTACTGTTCTTTTATACTTTTTATTGTGGTGTGCACCGTGCTCCGCATTTGTTGACCGTCTGGGTTGATATTGCGCGATATCTACCGATAATTTCCTGTTTCTATCAATGTTAGTAAATAGCACAAATATATCTTGAGAGAAATATATTCCTAGGGAAAGAAATGAACTTTGGTGTTGAATTGGACTTTAGAAGATGGTGGCAAAAGGAGATCATGTTTTCTATTGAGAAAGGAAGGTGGACATTGGGTAATCTGCTTTTTTGACAGAGTCAAAAAGTTCAATAAAAATGTTATCTTTTTCCCTTGCTCTTTTAGTGACTGCCTCCTTTAAGTTGCAGTGCACTGTAAAAGTGTGGAATAAACGCTCCACTTTCCATCTAATTATGGATTTTGAAGGTGGATGACAACATGGAATTGCACCATGTAGACTTGCCAGTTTCAGTAGCTTTTGTTTTCTACCCGTGGTGAAATGAAAGGGTTTGCTCCAGAATAAATAGGATTGTGGCCTATTCCTAATTGTGGTGGTCAAGCTTTTCTTAATCTCTGTCTTTCTGACTGGCTGTTATTCCAAGCACCATTTACCTCGTCCCCCCCCCCCCTCTCTCCTATGAGAGAAAAAGTTGTGAGAATATGAGAGGAATGATTCTGAATCACATGATTCGGTTTTCTCTCTCCAGGGTGAATCATGTGGTTCAGAATCACCCCTCTCATGCTCTGACATTTTTTTGCACTCATAGGATCACTTCTTTATATATAGGGATATTTACACCCATAACCCTGAGTACTTTAGCAAATAACATTCATAACCCTGCATAATCGCGAATTACATTTAGGACCCCGAAAAATACTTAACTCTTACATGACATAACCCTGTGTTAGTTGACATCTATTTTATACGTTAACTCTTACGGAAAAAGTAAATATTGATAATTTTACCCCTAAAACTATAATATATTTATAAAGTATGCCATTAATTCCACTGCTATCGCCCAAGCTGAGCCCTTCGAATCTCGTTCAGAACTCCCCAAAGGCCACCTTCTGGCAGGACGCTCCTCCCTCCCCCAGCTCACCTCCTGCAGCCCAGGCCGGCACCGACCTCGGGCCTGCGCTCACCCCTGACCCCCTGCAGCTGACCTCCTCCAAATCTCGTCCAGAACTCCCCCCAATGGAGAGGACCCCCCGTGCTGCTCACCCCTCGACCCCCTACAGGCGAGGGCGAAGAGCCGCCTCCCCCCCACCCCCTGCATCCGAGGTCGAAGGGACCCCCTCCCCCCGCCGCCAACCCTCCAACCCGATGGCAGCCGCCCTCCCCCCAACCCCGACGGCAGAGCCGCCCTCCACCCGATGGCAACCCCCCCTCCCGCGCCACCCACCACCCCCTCTCCCCCGACCCACCTACATCGGCCCCTGTAGCCCCCTCCCCCTCGTGCGCCGACCTGACCGTACGTTGACCCGATGGCAGAGCCCCACCCCCTCCGGTACGCTGACCCGATGGCAGACTCGCCCTCCACCCGCAACACCCCCTCTCCCCCGACCCACCTACACCGCCCCCTATAACCCCCTCCCCCAGTGCGCAGAGACCCCCGTCACCCCCCCCCCCCCCCACGCCTGGTGCGCCGATCCGATGGCAGAGATCTCCCCGTGGGCCGGCAGAGACACGCCCCCTCCCCCGCCTACACCTGCCCCCGTAGCCCAGGCAGAGAACCAACATCACCCCTCCTGCTAGCCCAGGCCGCCACTCGCCCCCAGCCTATGGATGCGATCCCCCACGCCCACCTCCTCCAGTCTAGGTCAGTTTTCATCTAGAAGAAGAGATGGAAGAAGTAATCTCGTTGGAGAGAACCTTCTAGATGAGAAAGGATCCGAGGAGTACCAACCACTCACACGAAACATGGAGGGAGGGGTGGGGTTTGGAGGATTTTTTATTTTTTTTGGCAAATTTTTATTAGCCTTTGGATAGACTATAGGTTAGATTAACTCATGATATAGTTGACTTAACTGTCCCTTTAACGAAGGGTTATAGGTGTGAGACGGATGGACTATCCAGGGTTCCTCATGTAATTCGCGATTATGCAGGGTTATGAATGTTATTGACAAATTACTCAGGGTTATGGGTGTAAATATCCCTTATATATATATATATATATGAGAGAGAGAGAGAGAGAGAGAGAGAGCGGGGAGGCTGTTTTAAGTAACAACCAACATGGCTGTTACACAAGGCAGTTCCCCCCCCCCCCCCTATTTTTTTTAAAAACTTTTTCATGTATATTCATCTATATATCCCTCCTACATGTCATACAAATTTCGTGAGAAACAGAGACTCCTAAGTCCTCCATCTAGAACATGTCGATTACAGCAAAATTCATACCATTAAATTTTACTTGTTCTAGATGGAGGGCTTAGGAGTCTCTGTTTCTCACGAAATTTGAATGACATGTAGGAGGGATATATAGATGAATATACATGAAAAAAATTTTGAAAAAAAAATAAGGGGGAAACTGCCTTGTGTAACAGCCATGTTGGTTGTTACTCAAAACAGCTTCCTTTTCCTCATATATATATATATATATATATAGAGAGAGAGAGAGAGAATAGGGAGTAAGCACCCGGGTGCATGTAATTTTACATGCACCCAACCCTATAACTTCCACCTTTTTTCGAAAAATACCGCCATGTATATTCATCTATATATCCCTCCTATATGTCATTCCAATTTCGTCAGAAACAGATACTCCTACGCCCTCCATCAAGAAATGGTCGATTACAACAGTTCTAAGACCGTTAAAATTACATGTTCTAGATGGAGGGCATAGGAGTCTCTATTTCTGACGAAATTGGAATGACATATAGGAGGGGATATATAGATGAATATACATGACGGTATTTTTTGAAAAAATAAAAAATGAAAGTTATAGGGTCGGGTGCATGTAAAATTACATGCACCCGGGTGCATACTCCCTATCCTCATATATATATATATATATATATATATATATAGGGGAGTGATCCTATGAGAGTAAAAATTTGTGAGAGCATGAGAGCATGCATTCTGGACCACATGATTCAACCAGGAGAGAGAAGACAGGATCATGTGGTCCAGAATGTATGCTCTCATGCTTTCACATTTTTTTGCTCTCATAGGATCACTCCTATATATATATATATATATATATATATATATAGAGAGAGAGAGAGAGGAAAATGGGGCTGCCCCCTAGGGGGAGCTAACTTAGCTCCCCCCGCCCTATTTTCTTCAAATTTTTTTATTTTTTTGAAAATTTTTTCCGTGAATATTCATCACTATATCCCTATATTATGTCATAAAAATTTCGTGTGAAACAGAGACTCATACGGCCTCCATCCAGACGGTCATTTTTTTAACGGTAACAGGATTTTTTAAATCGACCCCGTTTGGATGGAGGTCGTACGAGTCTCTGTTTCACATGAAATTTGAATGACATAATATAGGGATTTAATAATGAATTTACACGGTTTTAGATTTCAAAAAAATAAAAAAATTTTATGAAAAAAGGACGGGGGGAGTTAAGTTAGCTCCCCCTAGGGGGCATACACATTTTACCCATATATATATATATATATATATATATATATATATATATGGGTAAATGGGGCTGCCCCAGGGAGTAGCCAACTTGGCTACTCCCACCCCTATTTTTCCCTCATTTTTTTATTTTTTTAGAAAATAAAAATTTGTATATTCATCATTATATCCCTCTCACATTCTATTAAAATTTCGTCAGAAAAAGAAACTCCTAAGCCCTCCATCCAGACGTCATTTTTTTAACGGTCGCAGGATTTTTAGATCGACCATGTTTGGATGGAGGCTGTAGGAGTCTCTATTTCTGACGAGATTTTAATAGAATGTGAGAGGGATATAATGATGAATATACAAATTTTTATTTTCCAAAAAAATAAAAAAATGAGGTAAAAATAGGGGTGGGAGTAGCCAAGTTGGCTACTCCCTGGGGGCAGCCCCATTTACCTCTTTCTCTCTCTCTCTCTCTCTCTCTCTCTCTCTCTCTCTCTATATATATATATATATATATATATATGGGTAAAATGGGGCTGCCCCCAGGGAGTAGCCAACTTGGCTACTCCCACCCCTATTTTTCCCTCATTTTTTTATTTTTTTGAAAAATAAAAATTTGTATATTCATCATTATATCCCTCTCACATTCTATTAAAATTTCGTCAGAAACAGAGACTCCTAAGCCCTCCATCCGTACGTCATTTTTTTAACGGTCGCAGGATATTTTAAATCGACCATGTTTGGATGGAGGCCT
The DNA here is from genome assembly GCA_037367405.1 of Ottelia alismoides. Taxonomy (NCBI): domain Eukaryota; kingdom Viridiplantae; phylum Streptophyta; class Magnoliopsida; order Alismatales; family Hydrocharitaceae; genus Ottelia; species Ottelia alismoides. Next base: position 352,128 of record JAZKJV010008851.1, read on the forward strand.
TAGGAGTCTCTGTTTCTGACGAAATTTTAATAGAATGTGAGAGGGATATAATGATGAATATACAAATTTTTATTTTTCAAAAAATAAAAAAATAAGGGAAAAATAGGGGTGGGGAGTAGCCAAGTTGGCTACTCCCTGGGGGCAGCCCCATTTTACCCTATATATATAAGATTAATGGGACTGCCCCCGCGCCATTTTCGGCGTTTTTTTTTTTTCAAAAAATGTCGCCATGTATATTCATCCCTATATCCCTCCTACATGTCATTCGAATTTCGTCGGAAATAGAGACTCCTACGTCCTCCATCCAGACAGTCATTTTTTAACAGTAACAGGATTTTTTAAATGGACACCATCTAGATGGAGGCCGTAGGAGTCTCTGTTTCTGACGAAATTCGAATGGTATATATGAGGGATATAGGGATGAATATACATGGTGATATTTTTCAAAAAAATAAAAAAACACCGAAATCAGCGCGGGGCGCAGCCCCATTATTCTCTCTCTCTCTCTCTCTCTCTCTCTCTATATATATATATATATGGGTAAAATGGGGGTGCCCCGTGGGAGTAGCCATCTTGACTACTCCCACTCATATTTTTTTTCTCATTTTTTTATTTTTTTGAAAAATAAAAATTTGTATATTTATCACTATATCCCTCTAACATTCTATTAAAATTTTGTCAGAAACAGAGACTCCTAGACCCTCCATCCAGACGTCATTTTTTAACGGTCACAGGATTTTTTAAATCGACCCTGTTTGGATGGAAGCCGTAGGAGTCTCTGTTTCTGACGAAATTTTAATAGAATGTTAGAGGGATATAATGATGAATTTACAAATTTTTATTTCCAAAGAAATAAAAATCCAGGGAAAAATAGAGGTGGGAGTAGCCAAGTTGGCTACTCCCAGGGGGCAGCCCCATTTAACCCTATATATATAGGAGTGATCCTATGAGAGCCAAAATTTATGAGAGCATGAGAGCATGCATTCTGGACCACATGATTCAACCAGGAGAGAGAAGACCAGGAAAGAGAAGACATGATCATGTGATCCAGAATGCATGCTCTCATATTTTTTTGCTCTCATAGGATCACTCCTGAGAGCAAAAAGTTGTGAGAGCATGAGAGGGATGATTCTGAACTACATGATTCACCCATGAGAGAGAAGACCAGGAGAGAGAAAATAGAATAATGTGGTCCAGAATCATCCCTCTAATGCTCTCACAATTTTTTGCTCTCATAAGATCACTTCTCTCTCTCTCTCTCTCTCTCTCTCTCTCTCTATATATATATATATATATATATATCCAAAACTTGACCTCTTTAACTAAATAAAGATATAGATTGTGCAATTTGTTGCAGAACCCGCTTGGCCGGGTTCCCAAGATAACGCAAACTCTCTGTAGTTGATGTCCTGGAAACTGTTGGTTCTAAAAGCTATGCATGTAAAAGTAGTACTCAAAATTGGACATGCTTCTGATGCTGTGTATGTGCGAATGATGCTCCATAAAAGCAAGATTTGAGCTTTCGGACTAGAGTAACCTAGATGAAGGAAAGGAATATTTAGGATATTAGGGACGGTTCATTCCAGGCAGGGCTGACGGTGATGCGGACTAGGTGGAGGCGTGGACTTGATGTTGTGGACTGCTGGACACTCATTTGGTGGGTCGGCTGCCAGATGAGTAACTTGGTCCTTTGTCGACGAAGAAAGGTTGTGTTACCTGTGTTGCAGGGGGGTCGGATCACTTAGCACAAGACTGAAAACTTATTTGTTTGCTTTCATCGTGGGAAAGGCGTCGAGGTTGAGCAGAGAGTGGAGTTTGGAGAAGGGTGATGTTCTTGCCGGAGAGAAGGCATGGGAGGAGCCTTGTAATTCATTGCCCATTCGAGTTCAAATAAGTCTAAATTGAAATCACATTCAAAGGTCATTCTCCATAACATTAGTTGACTCATTCTTGTTCATGGGACTGATCTTAAATCGGTTATTTGATTTTGTCAGTTCCGTATTTATACTTATTCCATGAGGGTCTTCCTTCACCCTAATAATGGCTCCTCTACATCCTCAGCCCTCTCCGCCGGCGTCTCGAACTCTATGGCACCTTTTCAATCACTGCTACATACAAGTATCCACTCCTTTCCATTAAGAATGGAACTGATCAACAAACATAAATAGAAATTGTTAAAGATAAAAATACATATAAAAAAATAACATGGCCATACATAATGGTTCTATAATGTGCCTTGCACAATTTTTATGGAGGACTTCAATTTTCTTCACGAAAAGATTATGGGAATACGATGAGTCTTAAGTGCATCTTAAATACCTCATTCTCAAGGTTACATAAAATTAACAATATAATGCTTGGATAAAAAATCGCTAAAGTTGACCCATCATGTACAATATCAATCAATCTTTGTAAGAGAAAATCCAACACTCCATTCATTCTAGCCCTAACTAATGCTCCTTTCCTTCTTAAATCATAATCCTATTCCACCGAGACATGACTATGTCGTTGTTTGGGCCTTCACTTATGATTGGAGGAGAACAAAACCCATTGCTAGTGGAGAAACATTCTTTGCTTGCAATACTGATCAATATGTTAAGTCATACATAAGTATGCATGTTTTGATCATAACAAAACTCGTGCATTTAGCTTGTAGCTAGATCAAAACAAAGAAAGCCACTGGATCGAGAAGAAGCTCAAAATTAAGGAGCTCAAGATTAAAGAAGGAGAAGGATTTCAAGGCTAAAGAACTTAATCTCAAGATCAAGCTCAAAGGCAATGGCCTTAAGCTCAAAGGTGAAGTCCTTTATTGGGTCTTGTACTTGTATTTCTTTATAGTTTTGTAAAGAAACTCAAAGTCCTTGCATCATTAATAACACTTAGAATTTAGGTGAAATAACTTTTTAAATCGACCGATTTCCATGTCACTTGACAAATCACAATTTTGGTCGACTAATTGATTATTCTAGTCAATGAAATCCACTTTTCAGTAACATTATTTTGATTCTATTTGTCAATGAACTATTCATTTTGCCTAGTCTACTACTTGTGGTCAACAACAATCATACTTTGTAACATTTATATGTCCATATTTTTTCTTAATTTTTTATTATAAATTTTTCAATAGTAGGATTCGAATCCGAATCCCTTAAGATGGATGCACACTACTAGACCACTCCTTGAGTTCAAGATTAATCCACTAATCCTCCTAGCCACTTGACTATTGTGATCTTCAGTTGACCGATGTGTTTGTTCAGTCAACTTTTTTGTTATATTAAGTGATATAAGTTTCCTATCCATCAACCCATTTTACCAAACTCATTTCAAACGGCTATTTAGCCCTAGTTAGCCCATTAATAAGAACATATGCTACCCCATCTTACACGACGAGTGTTTAAGAACATATGCAATCATGTGATAATTCTTCACATAATAGTAATGGACACACTATGAGAGGTGAAGTGTTTATGTCCTTCAGGACCTAGTGACAATTCTTATAAATAGCTCTAGCAAAGGAAGTTTGAACTTGAAAGACAAGTCTAGGTTGTATGGAAAAAATTGTGTTCAAAGAAGCACCTTGTGATCATACACAAGAGATACAAATGCACACAAGTATAAATATAAAGATATGGATATAAATGATATTATACCCAGTGGTCCTATGAGAAATCTAAATGATTCTATATGATACACCCGTATGCAAAATATATGGAGACATGAATCCTGTCATAGTGATAAGATGTGTGTGAGGTTATGGCCAATGAAAAAAATACAGAAACCTCTCCAATGTGAGTGTTTATTTCATTTTGATGTGATTAGAGGCGTTAACATATTCGAGAGTGGGGTATAGCTATCGTGATTTTGTTAAATTCCTAGATGAGTGTTGATTTTCATCCCTGATGACTCCTATGGTTTCTGTTGTCTATCTGTGAAAACATGCAACTACATGTTCCGATTTGCATGACTACTATGACGTTGATTCCTTGAGTCGGGGGTAGTGGCATGCTTAGTTTAGAGCTCGTACTTTA